>CATIUR010000006.1:24190000-24790000 GCA_949592205.1 Helichrysum umbraculigerum | reverse complement strand
TGTAGGAGACTGCAGAAGTCCTTTATATGATGTTCCTGGTGCTGTCACGACCATGCATGTTGTTGTTAGCCAACCACCTCAGGAAAAAGGTTAGCCTCGTTTTCAAAAAACTATTTCACATATTGTTTTATGGTTCTTATCACCATTTCTGTTACTGGTTCTGTATCGGAAGAAGTAGACTGGATCACAAATTATAGAAAACTTCTACATCTAAGTCAATATCCTCGATATTCGTGTTGATGATGGGCATCTAGTTTAGATATTTAGATACTTATTATACAAGATCCAGTCTAAAAAGGAAATGGTGAAATTTTCTTGAATTGAAACAACTGCAATTTGACAAGACCGTAGAATGCATTGGATCAAGAAAATTTTATATAAACGGATTTGATGAAATTTCCACAATATATTTGAAAATGAACTTTGTTGCATTGTTTGTTGGATGAAGAGATTAATGTGTACCGAAACATGGTGTTAAGTGTGTAAAAAAATGCATAATTGACCTGAGACCTGTGTTTTAACCATGTTTCTAAATTCTAATGTTTATGCACCTTCATTATATATCTTTTTTTTCATGTGCACGCTACAATAACACTTTTTCTTGTTTACTTGCACTAAAAATCACTGCAACAAATTTAGGGAATTCACATGACCTTGATTTGACGTTTGTTTGACTGTATCCTTGTAGTTGTATTCTGGTCTAATCTTAGAATTCCCCTTATCATTTAGCAGAGGTGAAAATGAAAAGTGACCAGAAGCAGCCAAAATGCATGTGTGTGATATTATGAGAAGCTACTCCAAGCGTGTAGATTTCAGGTTGGTATTTTACATCACTAACAAATCATGCTAGGCAACGATTTTTCTTTTTCAGTCGGTTTTGATGCTAAAGTAGATATTTTTACTGTTTTTGATTTCATATAACAGATTAAAGAACGTTGGAGGTGGTATACGTGTTCATAAATGGTTGGCAATGAAGTTTATAAAGATAAAAAAAGGGAATTGGTGAGAAGAAATATAGTTGTTACATACGTCATTACTTTGAGTTAATACCCTATTCCGCGAGCTGTAATCTTCAAATCCAGAGCAATGCTGTTTTAATTATTTGTAAATCATATATTAATTGCTGCATTTTTCTTTGGATTTGGGAATTGCTTCTCTGGTAAAGGGCGTACATGCGTTTATAGTTTATACATCATTTCAAGTTATTGGTATTCATATTTGTCAAATTTTGTGAAATCTACTTAAAAAGGTTTAGATTGATTTTTTTTTTGGAAAATTTGATAGTATTTTTGTATCTTTTGGGAACATCCTTTTCTTGTTTTGAAATTGTTAAGTGGATGAATTTGTTATGATGTGATTGTGATAGCTTCAGCATTCAGAAAGATCAAGGTTTCTTTCATTTACTTCTTTCGATACAGAGCCAGTATCAGAAATAGCGTGAAAATGGAAACTGATCTAAAAGAGAGTGCACAAATATTCTTGTTTTGACGTCAGTCGTAGTTTCAGTCGCACCTCATAAAATTTTAGTTGGCAGGATAATGCTGCAAGTCGTTAGTGAAATCTGCTGCTGCAGGTCTTTGGGTTCTTGGACTCTTGGAATATTGTTTGCAATTTAGTTTCAGGTTGTGGTGTCTTTGGTGTTTTGGGGTTTAGCATGATTGTGATTTGTGGCCATTAATGTATTTATTGCTGTAGTATCAACTTCTCCGTCTTAGGCGATGGCTTGATTCTTTTTACAATTTGTACCGTTTAAAACGAAGTTGTAGTTATTCGGTTATTCCATCTCAATCAACATGTAATTCCTTGTGTTAAAAGTAGCATTTGTTGATTTGGCCTAGAGTTAAATAAAAAATGAATGTATACTTTTTGAATAACGTTTCATGTCAAATTTTGTAGACAGTCATCGTAGTAACACTCATAATATGGGTTCTAGGTGTCATCTTAGTGACATATCATCGTGTAAAAAAATTTATACTCGATAACATTATATATATATATATATATATATATATATATATATATATATATATATATAGGGGAAAGATCAAGAGGGAAGCATCAAATTTGAGGGAAGGAGGGAAGCAAATCTCAGCCACTAATTTTCTCCCACCTTTTTCGTACAATAAATAATACATATACAATACCCATTTAATCAACTTTAGTCTAAAATCCAAAATTAAAGCATCAAATTCAATAATTCATCAATCAAAAACATTTTAAATTTTCCAATCCATCAAACACATTCATACATATCTTCAATTCGTCATGATTTGAAATCATCAAAAATTATGAATTTTGGGTATAACTTTTGGGTTTTTATATAAAATTTTATTTTGCCAACGAAAACAATAAATTAAACGAATTTCATCATACAAAACTTATAAACATGTAATTAATCGAATTATGGTTGTCATTAATCATCAAATTTCACAGATTTGAAAATATCCAGAATGTTAACATACATTTGCAATGCATGTTAATCAAAATTACAAGTAAGATTCTTAAACATTCATATTTGTTGAATATTAACTTATATAAGTTATTATACATCGTTGAACGTTATAACATAACATTCATCAATGTATTACAATATATATGAGTTAATATGCATTATAAATGAATGTTATAATGTTCATCAGCATGATATAAGTTAATATTCGTCATAAATGAATGTTAAAGACTCAATGAGATGTTAACATGCATTTATGATGAATATGAGTTATTATACATTAATAACATATATAAGCTAAAAATATTCATCATAAATGAATATTTAAATTGTAATTTTTATAAAATGCATTTCAAATGAGTGTTAACTTTCTGAAAATTTTGATTTTGAGATTTTTTTTGGTGTAAAACGTAAAATAACTACAAGTTTGTTTGATTATTGATGTATATGTTCGATTTATTTGAATTTTGCTTTATATACATCTCAATTTTGTACTCAATTGAATGAATTTGTGATTTTTTTATGGGTTTCTACATTTTTCTTCGTGAAATCTATTTTCTAACAAATTTTTTATTGAATCTAACAATTGTTAATCAATCTTGCTCAACGAGTTGTGTATTAGTGTTTTTAAATTTATTTTTACAAGTTTCAAGCTTTAATTTGATGAATTTAAGATGAAAATCACGTTTTTAGTTGTTTTTGATTAACATGCTTTTGAAATGCATGTTAACGTTCTGGGAGGTGATTTCAAGTTATTTACAAAAATGTCACCGCGTTGACTTTTGAGTTGACCAGAATGTGTGGCTGAAAATCACTTCCCTCCTTCCCTAATTATTTTACTTCCCCAAAGATCTCCCCTATATATATATATATATATATATATATATATATATGTTCAGAACTCATTAATTGCTGCTTACTTTTATTATAGTTTTATTAATACTTACCTATTACCTATAAAGCATTTGACACTTTTTTTCTTAAAACTTAAAATCATAAAAATAGAGAATTACACATTTCCTAAATACCCTTATATTTATTAAACTATTACGTAGTATTATTGTTACTATCATCATTTAACTTTGATTAATAATGCATGTTGTAACTTTTGAACTGTTGGTAATTATGGAACGTGTCAATTATGGATGGAAAGGTCGAAAGGAAACTAATAATTTAATATAGACGCAAACCGACATACATTATATTCATTACCGCCACATATATTTATTCAATTATTTTAAAATGTAAAATTGCTCTTTCTAATCTTGCAAACATGTTAGAAATTACTAAATACCCTCTTCTTTATATTTATGTTTTAAGCAAAATTTTCATGTATTAATCGTTAATATATTTAAACAAAAGTATATAATATCTTCTAAATATGAAAAAAAAAATCTTATACAAACAAGTATTTTTAATTGGTTTGAGGTTTGTTTTTGCATTTTTTATTAGGTTTACAAGGAGTTCATTTTGAAAAGTTATTAAGCATAAAAGAAATTATGCATTCGTACATATCTTTAATTCGTCATAATTCGGCATAAAAAATTATGAATTTTGGGTGTAACTTTTGGGTTTTGGTGAAAATTTTGATTCGCCAATGAAAACAATAAGATTGAACAAATTTCATCATAATTTTTTTTTTCAATAAGTAATTAATAGAATTATGATCGTCATTCACCATTGAATTTCAAAAAAATTAAATATTTTTAGAACTTTAACATTCATTTGAAATGCATGTTAATATTAACATTCCTAAACATCAATTTATAATGAATAACTTACATCAATATATAATAATGTATAAGTTGACATTCATCATAAATGAATGTTACAACGTTCATTAGCATAGAATGACATATATTAGTTAATCTTCATTTTTAATGAATATTGTATCGTTCATTAACAAATAATAACACATATAAGTTAATATTTATCTTAAATGAATCTTAAAGACTAAAAAATGAGATATTAACATTCATTTATGATGAATGAGTTATTATACACCAAATAATTTAATGTTATAACGTTCATTAGTGTACAATAACATATATATATTGATAATCCACTAGATATTTTTGATGTTTTGAAAATATTTGAATGTTCTAGTAATTTTCAGATAAATTCTCACAGATGTACAAATAATAGACTAATAATTTACCAAAAATTAAACTCGCTGATTAGATCAGTTGGAGGTAATGTTCTAGCTGAGATATAGGTCTAAAGACTGTAAATTAGTGAGATTTGTTTTTATGAAAGAATCACTTATATATTATTTTAATAGACAAATATCTCTGTTGGTATTTAATTCGCTGATTAGATCAGTTGGAGGTAATATTTAGGTAGAGACATAAGTCTAAGATAATATACAAGTAAGTTTTGTTGAAAATGAACACCAAGTTATGATTAAATTGGATGTATAGCCTATCAATAGTTAAACTCGCTGATTAGATCAGTTGGAGGTAATATATTGACGGATTGACCAGCTAATAATTCAATAGTAAAAATAACCTAGAATTCATATGTACAGATGATTTTATGATTTATTAGAATAGTTTATTATAACTTACGGACCACTCAATTCGCTCATTAGATCGGTTGGAGGTAGTAGATTAGTGAATATGATGAGCTATAGAAATGAATCACAAAATCAATTTAGATAAAAGTGTAAACAAAAATAAATAAATAAATTTATTCAATTTATTTATTCATTTAGGTTTAACATACCTAACTCGCTGATAAGAAAATTAAATCTTTTCTCATCCAAAGATTTTGTAAATAAATCAGCAAGTTGGTAATCAGTTGGATTAAAAATGTAGTTCAATATCCCCTTTCATCACATGGTCCCTGATGAAATGATATCTGACATCAATATGTTTTGTCCTTGAGTGCATCACTGGATTATTAGCAATGGCTATGGCACTTTTACTATCACAATAGATTGGTATTTCAGTGAAGTCAAAGCCATAGTCAGCTAGTTGATTTCTCATCCAGAGAATTTGAGCAGTGCATCCACTTGCAGCGACATATTCAGCTTCAACGGTTGAAGTTGAAACTCAGTTTCGTTTCTTGCTGGACCAGCTTAGTAACTTTTCTCCAAGAAATTGACAGCTACCAGATGCACTTTTTCTATTCAGTTTGCATGCAACATGATCAGAATCAGAATATCCTTTCAGCGAAAAATCTGAACCAGATGGATACCAGAGACCAAGATTGGTTGTACCCTTCAGATATCTGAATATTCTCTTGACAGCGAGTAAATGTGATTCTTTTGGATCAGCTTGATACCTAGCACATAGACATGTAGCAAACATAATGTCTGGTCTACTTGTAGTGAGATACAATAATGATCCAATCATACCTCTGTAAGTAGTGATGTTTACAGATTGACTATTTGGATCAACATGTAATTTCATTGCAGGTAACATTGGTGTAGCAAGTGATGGGCAATTTGAAAATTCAAATTTCTTTAGTAAATCCTTAACATATTTTCTTTGATTTATAAAAATTCTAGTTTTGGTTTGTTTTATTTGCAAACCAAGGGAAAATGTTTATTCACCCATCATACTCATCTCATAACTTTTGGTCATAAGATCAGAGAATTCCTTACACATGTCACTGTTAGTAGACCCAAAGATGATATCATCAACATATATTTGAACTAATATGTCATCTCTTTTATTTCTCTCATTTTGTTATAGACCCTGAAAGCCTTAGAGATCACTAAGTAGCTTACAAATATACCTTCATTAGCTTTTGGGTCAAACTTTCGTAAGTGATCTTTTTTGTTTAAGACATAGCAGGTACTACCAAAAACATGAAGAAAAGTTATGTTTGGTTTTCTCCCCCTTAACACCTCATATGTTGTCTTATTGTGTCATTTGACACACAAAGACCTGTTCTGAGTGAAGCAGGCAATACTCACTGCTTCAGCTTAGAAGTAGGTCTTAAGACCAGCATCAATGAGCATTGACCTGACAGATTCAATCAAGGTTCTATTTCTCCTTTCAGCTACCCCATTTTGTTGGGGTATTCTTGGTGCTGAGAAGTTTTGAGAGATACCTATTGAATCACAAAAACTTTCAAGGTCAACATTTCTAAATTCAGTACGGTTATCACTTCTAATATGCTTTACCAAACTACCATTTAAGTTCTCCATTTTCTTAAATAAAGGATATGATCTCACTGGCAGCTTCATTCTTGGCTTTGAAAAAGAATACCCATGTGTATCTGGAGTACTCATCCACAATTACCAGACAGTACTTCTTTCCACCAAGACTTGGTGTACTCACTAGACCAAACGGATCCATGTGAAGTAGATGAAAACATTCAGTGACTGATGAAGTTAGTTTACTTTTGAATGTGGAATTGTGATGCTTTCCTTTCTCACAAGCTGAACAAAGCTTATCTTTATCATAAGACAATTTTCGCAGTCTAGTGACTAAACCATCATTGCTTAATTTATTGATTGCTTTTAGATCTAGGTGAGAAAATCGCTTATGCTATAACCATTTTTCTTTTGAAACAGTTCTGGAATAAAAGCATGTTCCTAACTTGGCTATGTCCATGTTGATAATGTATGTATTTGCCTTCCTGTTAGCAGCCAAGACAGCGCTTCCATTCTTGTTGTAAACCACACCAGCTTCATGATCAAATAACATTTTATTCTTTGAGTCACAGAACCGACTGATTGTGACACCCGTCAATTTAGGACTAAAATTTAGTGCCTAATCAAGCTTTAATACATGTAATTAGTTCTGTGTTAGGTTAATTAATGTATCAGTTATTATATATATATTGTTGAATATATATCTACACAATTATGCGGTTTGTTTAAATCGTACGAGTTTCAAATCGAATGAATTTCGATACAATAAATACGGGCGTTGGTGATCAGTTTTATTAAGTAATACAAATGTTATTTGATAACTCAATTTTGTTCAAAATATTATTTATAGTAATATTTCGTATCCAAGTTTTATTACACAATTAATGTATACGCGATTAAAAATGTAAACGCGCAAACAAAACAAAACGAGTTTAAGTTATAATTTATAACTACAACCTAAAGTACTTTAATAAAAATACTTCAACCAAACCATCGGGAATTTATTTGCATTTTAAAACGTATATCTAAAAGTAACTAATATTAACTAAACGTTTAAATAATCGGGAAAACGAACACCGCACGGAGCGCGATTGCACGGAGTTAAAAAGTGGAGACCCACACTCGGTGGGCCCCCACCGAAATCAGCCACCAAGAGGGGGTCATCACCTCCCCCTCATTTCATTTCTATCTTCTCATCTCTCTCTCTCTCTACCAAATTCTCTCTCAAATTCCACCACCACCATTTCATCAAAAATCACAAGATTGGAACACTAAACGACATCAAAACATCAAGATTTTTATAGAAACGGAACCACCTCGACACGATCTACTCTTCCATCTTCTCGGATTTTCAATCCGATACCGCGTAAGTTTCCGACAAATTCTCGAAATCTCTCGTTTTAACTTGTTTTTACATGTTTATGAGTTATATAACATGTATATGTCCAAATATATGAAGAAAACACGATTTTACAACCTAAAAATGAGTTTGATTTGGGTTTTGGGGTTAAAAATTCTGTCAGTCGAAAGTTTCTGGGCTGATGTTCTTCAATGCGACACAAGCCTTGTGTCGCATACTATGTCGCATTTTGGCCGTTATGTCGCATCTTGTGTCGTACCAAACCTTTAGTGTCGCAACCCATGCGACACAATATTGTGTCGCAAACTATGTCGTATTTCTATACGACACAACCACTATGTCGCTATTGATTTAGCATTCCGAACCTATGCGACACAACCCTTGTGTCGTATAGGTATTGTGTCGCATACTTATGCGACACAACCCTTGTGTCGCATAACAAATTATTATGTCGCATATTGTGTCGCATAAAACAGAATATTTACAACTTTTTACTAAGTGTCGAGACCAAAATTTTATCACTCGATTTCACCCAAATTCAAGTCCAGATGCGTTTTTCCTTAAAGCAATATAGTAGAAATAAAAATTTTCCAAGCTGACCTGGCAGCTCGACCCCAGCCAGGGGCTCTGCCCCTTGGACCCCGCCAGGGGCTGCCGCCCCTTGGACCCCGCTACCAGGGGCGCTGCCCCCGGACCCCCGTACTTAGATTCTGTAAGCACATTTCTCACCAAGTGTTGAACTTGCACAATTTCAAATACTCGTGCGATACGACTTCTAAAACACATTGAAACATACTATTTAAGTATAATGTTTCGAGACCAAAAATTTAATGATGAGATTATTATTACAAACAAACACCAACGGGCCGTACGTGTTTGCAAAACATACTTCAAAACCAAACAAGTCGTTGTAACTTGTATCAATTCAATCAAACAAGTCGTAGTAACTTGTAACAATTCAATCAACCAAATCGTAGTAATTTGGACATATATACATAGTTGTATAACAACTACAAAGGTAGACTTTCGGGATACCGGTACAATTAATAACAATTTAAGTGTCGTGGACACATTCAGGTTTCAAGTCTTTGGACATCCATCCACAGCTAATTACTTCAAGTTTATTAAATTAAACACTTCAAGACTCAGGTGAGTTTCATAGCCTCATTTTCACTATTTTACAACTAGGGGTGTGATATTACTGCTCTGTTTTGTTTTACGAGTAGAACGCAAGTACCATCTTCAAATACTACATGAGTTTCAAGCTAATCAATTTAAAGTCCTCTACAGCATAGTCTCTAATATTTTAGCGTGAATGTTAGTATATGATATCATATGGGATTGACAATCCTCATCCGGGTTAGCACGCACTAACCGGTCAAACGGATGTATTAGCATTTGGGAAGACGAGTGTGGATTAGACACTCGTAGGACGCAAACCAGTTAGGTTTCCTTAATTGGACCTAGCGCTCAAGTTAAGCTCAGACTATGTGCTCATGGATTGTATAACTTTTATTTTGCTTAATTGCATCTTAAATTCAATATAAATCTTGCGGTTCTTACAACTATACATTGACATACAAACATGTGAGCTCACCAGCGTTTTCGCTGACCCATTTTAGTATATATCACAGGTACCCAGCAGTAGGTGGACTGCACATGCAGGGACTATTAGCTCGAGTCAGCATACATACAACTAGAGATTTGATTGCATTATTATATTTTGTAAAAGTAATTATGTCACACCCCGCCAAACGGTAATTACAATTACGTAGAGTGGTTTGCGGAAGCTTAGTGACGTGGCGGGGGTGCGAGCAGTAATAACAACCAACAGATACATACATACTCAGAGCTTATGATTATTGCAGAACGAAATAGATTAGGATGCCATTAGTTAAAGTTTTACAAAAGGTTACCACTTGGAAAGTAGTAACAGTAATAGTAGTAGTTGAAATCAGTATTTCATAAAATACATAATATCAAAAGTAGATTTCATAGGTATGACTGCAATAGTTGCAGTTATACAGAGGAAATCCAGGTGTCCCAAAAGTAGTGGCATCCTAACAAGTCCAGGGTAGTCCGTCCTGATATGCATGCAGATCTTACTTACGCTGCTAATTCCCTGAAAAACATAGAGTAAAACGTCAACAAAATTGTTGAGTGAATTCACAAGTTTGTTTATTATGTAGGAAACACAAGTTAATCATTTAAGAATAACATCTCCAAATAGTGTTGTTTGTCAAGTAGGAAACACAAGTTATTAACAAATAACATTTCCCCAAATCAGTTGTAGTGGTAGTAGGAAACACAAGTTATTAACAAATAACATTTCCCAAATCAGTTATAGTGGTAGTAGGAAACACAAGTTATTAACAAATAACATTTCCCAAATCAGTTATCAGTAGGAAACACAAGTTAACCTAAATAAAGATTAACATTTCCAAATCAGTGTACGTAGGAAATCCTTTCCTAATCATTAGTTTAGTGGGAATATTTAGACGGTGATCCCTTGAAAGGTGAGCTAAACCTGTCAAGTAAGGTAACCCGATCTAACCCTATAACCAAACCACAACCCTAATCTGTTGTTGTTTGCCATGCTGGACAATTAAGTATACGCTCCCAAATCCGTAGGAGGGTCGTCACGGCGATAGTACTATCCGTATACTCAGTGGCTAGAGTCACCTAGCTAATGGTTATAGTCTGTAGCCATAAGGTCTTTTATGCACTACATCGTTCAGCCTAGATCCGTACCAAGATTCGTTGCCTAAATTCCCAAAATAGTTATGAAAAACGTTTCATAAAACATAGTTCAAATAGTTGTGTGAAATACCCTTTCACAAATAGTTCAAGTATGAAGTACCCCTTCATAAACAGTTCAAGCAAATACATACAGTATTTAAAGCAGTTGTCGCATGCGGTTATACATACGATTTCTATGTTTTCCACCCCGAGTTTTAAAACATTAAAACATTGAAAAGGGGTTTGTGAACTCACTGTGAGTGCTCGGATGTGAATGCTAGCGAAAAATGATAGCGAAGCCCAAACGTAGTCAACCTATACACATCAATGTATTAACTATAAGTACTTTGTTTACTTATGTTAATAGTTCATTCGTTTGAAGAAATTATCAGTTTCTTAGGTTTGTGTATTTCATTGATGATTGTTGTTGGAAATATATAAATTATCCAAGTATTGTTCGTTTGTCGAATTGTTTGTACTAGATAATTTAAATCGTTCCAATAATATGTCCGTCTAGTTCTAAGTCTCGTTGTCGCACAATTTTGTACCATTTGTAGTAACATTAATAACTATAAGTTGTATTAACGTTTATTAGTTTGTACATGTATAAATCGCAAAAGTCAGTGGTCTGGATAAGTGAGGAATACGCCGTATTCTTATGAATACGCCGGATTCAAGTCAAACAAAGGGGAATACGCCGTATTCTGGTGAATACGTCGTATTCATTCGAAAACAGGGGAATACGCCGTATTCTGGTGAATACGCCGTATTCATTCGAGTTTAAAAGGATCCACCGGATTCACCGATGATCCGTCGGATCGAGTGTGTCTTTTACTCGTTCATCGTTTTAGCCGAAGGTTTGTGTGCGGGTCGTAGGTGGGAATACGCCGTATTTAACTGAATACGCCGTATTCGAAGTTTCAAAATTTGGGAATCCGCCGTATTCCCGTGAATACGCCGGATTCATCTGGGTTGTTCAAAATGTTCGAGTTTTAAATGGGGAATACGCCGTATTCGATGGAATACGCCGTATTCACCAATGTTTCAGCTGGGGAATCCGCCGTATTAAGATGAATACGCCGGATTCGCCTAGTTCTTCAAAATTGCTTATGATTAATAACGGGGAATACGCCGTATTCGAAAGAATACGCCGTATTCCGAGTGTTTACAGCATTTAGTTCGACTCTGTTACTTCAAAAACATACGAGTTTATATATGTAACCGATTTTTAACATGATCAAACACCTTAATACGTTCTATAAACACTTTGTAACATGTTTTTAACAAGTTCTATCAACAATCTTCAACAATTTTCATAATTTTAAGAAATTATATAAATGAGATAAAAATGGAGAAATTTATCCTCACAATGATCTTGATGAAGATGATGATGATTATGACGATCAATGACGATGAGAATGATTATGTGATCATTTTGTTTATGAGTTTGAAGGTGTGAAGGTGATGATGTTAAGAGAATGAAGGGGATGAAATGGTGTTGTTGTCTTCCTGCTTCTGCTTGTTGTTTCCTCTTCTCCAGTACGCACAAACCAAACCAGAAGAAATAAAACCAGTGAAGTGTTGTGTGTGAGATTCTACAGATCAAAATTTTAGGTGAGTTGTATTATTGGTGTTAAAGATTTCAAACGGGAGTATGGAGGGTACTTCAATATGTCGCCAGATATTTTGAGGTGTGCTATATTGGTAGTTTTTAGCCCGTTAATTTCGTGTACTGGTATAATTATAGCAATATAAAATTTAACATTTTATATTTTTATTTTGTAGATGCTTTCCTGGTTCGTAATATGTTTTCAGAATAATGAGATTATCATTATTTTTGATAGTTGTACATTTTTGTACATTTTACTGCGCACGTCCAATTGAGCGCCAATTTTCAGTAAATTTAGGATTTCATATTTTAAAGAAATGTTCTAACTTCTTCCAAATGAACGAGAAAATTTACATTTTTATGATTTGACGTCGTATGCGCGTTTTAGAATTGTTTCTGTTCGTATTATAATACGTTTTATGTTAAACGTATATTTAAACCATTTTATCTATATGTTATAGATATATAAATACTCGTAATTAATAATCGAATTATTAATTATTTCATGTTGCCAAATCTGGTTAATTATTTTTGTCGGCTTCGTTCCGATACGTTCGTACGTAATTTATAAATAATTACGTTTATTATAATACTTTCTGTATTATTGTTTAGGGCTCGCTAGACTCATATCACATCATAGGTTTAGTTTAAAACAAATGCAGGGAATTAGCGTAAGAAATGCATGTAATTAAGTATAATTATATACCTAATTTGGAGGAGTGTCACATTCTCCCCCCGTTAGTGAAATCTCGTCCCGAGATTTAAGTCGAGCCGTGAGTCTCGGTCACGCTCTCAATTAGGTTAGGGTATTTCTTTCGCATTTCATCCTCTCGTTCCCAGGTAAACTCTGGGCCATGTTTCGAGTTCCAACGAACTTTAACCAGTTTGATTCGTTTGTGTCGAAGTTTCTGAGTTTTAGAATCCATAACTTCAACAGGTTCCTCCACAAAGTTAAGTTTTGAGTCAATGAAGACTTCGTCAGGAGGAATGATAAGTGTTTCATCAGAAAGACACTTTTTGAGGTTGCTAACGTGGAAAGTATCGTGTATGCTACTAAGCTCTTGCGGTAGTTTAAGCTTGTAAGCGACAGGACCAATCCTAGCAAGGATTTCAAATGGTCCGATGTATCGTGGGTTCAGCTTTCCTCGTTTTCCAAATCGTGCTACTCCTTTCCAGGGAGATACTTTGAGTAGGACTTTGTCTCCTACTTGGAACTCAAGAGGTTTACGGCGGTTATCAGCGTAACTCTTTTGTCGATCTCGTGCCGCTTTCAGTCGGCTCAATACTTGAGTTATTTTGTCAGTGGTTTCCTGGACAAGTTCGGGTCCAGATAGTTGTCTGTCGTCTAACTCTGCCCAACAGAGCGGTGATCGGCACTTGCGTCCATATAACGCCTCAAATGGTGCCATCTGTATACTCGTGTGATAACTATTGTTATAAGAGAATTCAGCTAGAGGTAGGTGAGTATCCCAGTTACCTCCAAAGTCCATCACACATGCTCGCAACAAGTCTTCGAGCGTCTGTATTGTTCGCTCACTTTGGCCGTCAGTCTGCGGGTGGTAGGCAGTACTCATATCAAGTCGAGTACCCATTGTCTGTTGTAATGTTTGCCAAAAGCGAGAAGTAAATCGCGCATCTCTATCAGAGATGATGGATAATGGCACACCATGCCGAGAAACAATCTCTTTAATATAGATTTTAGCTAGTTTCTCCATTCCATCCGTTTCCTTAATAGCGAGAAAGTGGGCTGATTTCGTCAACCGATCGACAATCACCCATATGGCATTTGCTCCCGATGCCGTTCTAGGTAACTTCGTAATGAAGTCCATTGTTATCTGCTCCCATTTCCACTTGGGCAGTTCAGGTTGTTGCAAAAGTCCAGACGGCTTTTGGTATTCCACCTTTACCTTCGAGCAAGTTAAGCATTTGCTCACGTAGGTGGCGATATCACGTTTCATTCCAGGCCACCAGTAAAAAACTTTCACGTCATGGTACATTTTGTCTGCACCAGGATGTATCGAGTAGTTGGACTTGTGTGCCTCGTCCAAAATCAGCTTGCGTAACTCATCTACGCATGGTACCCAAATTCGGTTCATGAAGTACAACACCCCGTTGTCCTTTTTCTCGAGTTGTTTTTCCATTCCCTTCAAGGATTCATCTTTAAGACGTTCGGGAGTGAAAGCAAGTTCTTGGGCTTCACGAATTTGAGTAACGAGATTCGAGTGTATTGTCAATCCCAAAGCTCGAACTCTTCGAGGTTTGATTCGTTCCTTACGACTCAGGGCATCTGCTACTACGTTAGCTTTACCCGGGTGATACTTTATTTCACAGTCGTAATCGTTAAGTAATTCGACCCAACGTCGTTGTCTCATGTTAAGTTCTTTCTGGTCGAATATATGTTGTAGGCTCTTATGATCAGTGAAGATCGTACACTTCGTACCGTATAGGTAGTGTCTCCAGATCTTTAGTGCAAAAACAACGGCTCCCAATTCCAGATCATGAGTCGTATAGTTTTTCTCATGCACTTTTAGTTGTCGTGATGCATAAGCAATGACCTTTTCGTTTTGCATCAGTACGCAACCCAATCCCTGATGCGATGCATCACAGTAAACAACAAAGTTATCTACTCCTTCGGGTAGTGATAATATGGGTGCGCTGCTCAGTTTCTGTTTCAATAGTTGGAATGCATTCTCTTGCTTCTCATTCCACTCAAATTTCTTGTCTTTTTGAGTTAATGTGGTAAGTGGTTGGGCTATCTTTGAAAAGTTTGCGATGAATCGCCTGTAATAGCCAGCTAGACCAAGAAATTGTCGTATTTCCGTTGGGGTTTTCGGTGCTTCCCAGTTGTTGATTGCCTCAATTTTGGATGGGTCTACGTGAATTCCCTTGTCATTTATCACATGACCAAGGAATTTAACCTCTCGTATCCAAAATTCGCATTTAGAGAACTTTGCATAAAGCTTCTCTTTTTGTAGTAGTTCGAGAACAAGCTTCAGATGTTGCTCGTGATCCTCTTTCGATCGTGAGTATACTAAGATGTCGTCAATAAACACAATGATGAATTTATCCAAATAGGGTTTGCACACTCTCTTCATCAAATCCATGAATACTGCTGGTGCGTTGGTCAGCCCAAAAGGCATGACTAGAAACTCGTAGTGACCGTAACGAGTCCTAAACGCAGTTTTCGGTACATCCTCTTCTCGTACCTTAAGTTGATGGTAACCAGATCGTAGGTCAATCTTTGAATAATAACTCGACCCTTGCAATTGATCAAACAGATCGTCAATGCGTGGTAACGGGTATCTGTTCTTGATAGTTACCTTGTTCAGTTCTCGATAATCGATGCACATCCGCATAGATCCATCCTTTTTCTTAACAAACAAAACCGGAGCTCCCCAAGGGGAAAAGCTCGGTCGAATGAATCCCAAGTCTAGAAGTTCTTGTAGTTGCGTAGACAACTCTTGCATTTCAGAGGGAGCTAGACGATAAGGTGCTCGTGCGATAGGTGCGGCTCCTGGCACCAGGTCAATGTGAAACTCAATTTGTCGTGGGGGTGGCAATCCCGGCAACTCATCAGGAAATACTCCTGGATAGTCGCGTACAATGGGCACATCGTCTATACGTCGCTCCTCAGTTTTCTTTTCTACAATGTGTGCCAAAAATGCTTGGTACCCCTTTCGGAGATACTTACTGGCCTTCAAGCACGAAATCATTTTAGTGGCACTCTTTCGTTTCTCGCCTTGAATCATTAAAGTTTCTCCAGTCGTTAACGGTAAGCGAACCATCTTATCATGACATATGATCTCGGCGCGGTTCTTAGATAACCAATCCATACCGACTACAATGTCAAAACTTTCCAACTTAACCGGTAGTAAGTCTAATTCGAAGAGATGACCTTCTAACTCCAAGGTACATCCCGGTACTATTTCTCCTGATTCGATTAACTCACCATCGGCTAATTCTATGGTATACTTGTTGTCTAACTTACGGGATTCAAGTTCTAATAGTGGTCTAAATTCAGTAGACACAAAACTTAAATCAGCACCCGAATCAATTAACACAGAGGCATAATGATTGTTTACAAGAAACGTACCAGTGACGGTGTTAGGGTCCTGGCGTGCCTCTTGTGCCCCGATCACGAATGCCCTTCCTTGAGCCGGTTGGTTGTTGATGTTGTTGGCTCGGTTATTGTTGTTACCGCGGTTGTTGTTGTTGAGCTTAGGGCATCGGTTACGGTAGTGTCCTTGCTCACCACATTCAAAACATCCCTGGTTTTGACGCTCAGTGTTTGCTCGTGGGGGAGGGTTAGTTTTGCATTCTCGGGTTCCATGTCCCCATGCCTTACAGTTTCCACAATACCCACACCCGCCTTCGTGGTGTCGGTTGCACTTATCACATTTAGGTTTGTTACCCAGGTATGGTTTCGAGTCGGTAGTAGTGGCAACATATGCTTTCGCATTTCCAGAATGTTTCTTGTTTTGCTGACCTTGGCGATCAGCACCACTACCGTTCCACTTTCGCTTTGCACCACCAGAACTACTAACATCAGTACTGTTCGGTTCACTTTTTCCCGACACAGCTTTCTTAGTCAGATTTCCCATCCTGACTGCCTCATCAGTCAAACTTTGTGCTAGTGTAACAGCACTCCTGAAAGTGTCCGGTTTAGATGATGTCACCAGGCTGCGGATTTGTGGTACCAGACCGAATATGTAGCGTTCGATACGCTTATACTCGGGAGTCACCATATGTGGCACTAGACGTGCAAGTTCCTGAAACTTAGTGGTGTACCCAGCAATATCAGCACCAATCATGGTGATGTTCCACAACTCTGTTTCTATTTTCTGCATCTCACTGCGAGGGCAGAATTCCTCCAACATCAGATTCTTAAATGTTCCCCATGACATTGAATAAGCAGCTGGTCGACCAAGTGATTGAATCTGACTGTTCCACCAAGTGAGCGCTTTGTCAGCCAAAGTGCAAGCAGCATACTTCACCATACAGTCAGGTGAACAGTCACTAATGTCCAATACTGATTCAGTTTTCTCTATCCAATGAATCATACCAATTGCACCCTCGGTGCCCCGAAAAGAAATCGGTTTACAAGCCTGAAATGTTTTGTATGAACACCCTTTGCGAGCATATACGGTTGTTTCAGTATTAACAGGGGTAGATCCACTGTTGTTAACAACGGGTTCGCGATTTCGGCTTGCCTCATGTTCAGCAATACCTTCAGCTATTCTCCGTGCGATCATTTGTTCGGTGGTTTCAGTGGGTGGTGATGGTGGAGGCGTAGTCGTCTTTTGACTGTTTCTAGTGACTCGTCGTTTGGGAGGCATGATTCAGCTCTGCGATGAATAAAATGCAGAGTGTTAATGTTGAGATACTGAATGTGAATAGGTCAAAGATTCACATTTGATAGAAATGAATGACATGAAAAGATGAATGAATAGAGTTTTACAACAAGTGCCTTACAACTTTGAAACACCCACATGTATCTAGCATAATATAATCACGTTGGCCAGGCGTCATTATATAATGTCCAATACATATTTCTTTTCATTGTCGTTTAACACTGTAAATTTCAGAGGTTCTCAAGAATAATCAATCATCAAGCTGTAAAATGTTTCAGGGTTTACAAGAGTTGGTCACAAAGTGTCGATAAAGTATAGGTTTAATCACAAGTCGACAGTTGTAAGAGGAAATAACATGGTTGATAATAAGCATAATGAATACGAGACGTAAACCAAGCATACATTATATATTAAAGATCATAACGCTGTTACATGAGTTTAGTACAAAATGAGATGGGATTTCTAATATACCCATCGATGGTTAGCGTTATACAAAAGATGATGGGTTTCCTATACATATACCCATTCTACTAACAAAGTTCCATCCAACATACAGCTAGTCCATAATTAATACATACATCTATTTCCCCAAAAGTAATAGTCTAATATGGTGTAGGCACAACCGCCATACACAGGCCTAACGGAACCATGGAAAATACATCCTAACCGCAACCATCACTGCTGCAGTCATCACACACACACTAGCTACAATCTCTGACACCCTAGCACGCCTCTCTAAAGCTGCAACGCGTGCACGGGTGGACGCTAGACTCTGCCAGTCTGTCTGACGGTGAGTCTCCACAAAATCCATCCTCTGATGGAGCATAGCCATATCCATGTCAGTGCGGGAGGCATCACTCAGTAGCTCCATCAAATCTCTGCTCCTGCTAGATGATATCCTAAACATGGTGTGAACCACAGCCACAAGGGTAGGCACAGTGAGCTCCAGAGGCTCACCAGTGAGATATGCAGCTGGTGGTGAGTGGGAGGACTCTCCAAACTCAAAGGTCGAGGGAATACCCTCTAGTGATCTCCACTCTCTCAATACTCGAGGCATCCAGTCCAGATGAGAAGGTCGGAGCCTCTTCTGTGGCGGCTCGACAACTGGAACCTCAGTCTCAGTCTCTGGCGCCTTATCGCGCGGCGCGAGTGGTCCCCTGGGAAAATCCCGAACACAGATCCTAGCTGTCATCCTAGGTACAAGCACACGAGAAGTACTCGCAACAGGTGGTGTAGAGGTAGGTGTGACCACAGGTGCGGTCGGAGGTGGTACTAAGTAAGCATCACTAGTGTCATCAGACATAGCTCTCACATGAACTGATGACTCATCCCCCACAGTGATCGCGGGACCCTCAAAAGGAGCCTCAGTCGGCTCTTCGTCCGAAGCATAAACATGGTAAACTGATTGACTAGACATACTGTGACAAAGGAAATTGTGTGTGACGTGTCAGTCATATGTTAGACGTATGCAAACGTATGTATGTATGAATGCATGAATGTTCTAGCCAAGGCTATAGTCTAGGTCTCTAAGGTTTTCAGTCACCTAAAGACTTCTAGTTCGCTATAACCAATGGCTCTGATACCAAGTCTGTCACACCCCGCCAAACGGTAATTACAATTACGTAGAGTGGTTTGCGGAAGCTTAGTGACGTGGCGGGGGTGCGAGTAGTAATAACAACCAACAGATACATACATACTCAGAGCTTATGATTATTGCAGAACGAAATAGATTAGGATGCCATTAGTTAAAGTTTTACAAAAGGTTACCACTTGGAAAGTAGTAACAGTAATAGTAGTAGTTGAAATCAGTATTTCATAAAATACATAATATCAAAAGTAGATTTCATAGGTATGACTGCAATAGTTGCAGTTATACAGAGGAAATCCAGGTGTCCCAAAAGTAGTGGCATCCTAACAAGTCCAGGGTAGTCCGTCCTGATATGCATGCAGATCTTACTTACGCTGCTAATTCCCTGAAAAACATAGAGTAAAACGTCAACAAAATTGTTGAGTGAATTCACAAGTTTGTTTATTATGTAGGAAACACAAGTTAATCATTTAAGAATAACATCTCCAAATAGTGTTGTTTGTCAAGTAGGAAACACAAGTTATTAACAAATAACATTTCCCCAAATCAGTTGTAGTGGTAGTAGGAAACACAAGTTATTAACAAATAACATTTCCCAAATTAGTTATAGTGGTAGTAGGAAACACAAGTTATTAACAAATAACATTTCCCAAATCAGTTATCAGTAGGAAACACAAGTTAACCTAAATAAAGATTAACATTTCCAAATCAGTGTACGTAGGAAATCCTTTCCTAATCATTAGTTTAGTGGGAATATTTAGACGGTGATCCCTTGAAAGGTGAGCTAAACCTGTCAAGTAAGGTAACCCGATCTAACCCTATAACCAAACCACAACCCTAATCTGTTGTTGTTTGCCATGCTGGACAATTAAGTATACGCTCCCAAATCCGTAGGAGGGTCGTCACGGCGATAGTACTATCCGTATACTCAGTGGCTAGAGTCACCTAGCTAATGGTTATAGTCTGTAGCCATAAGGTCTTTTATGCACTACATCGTTCAGCCTAGATCCGTACCAAGATTCGTTGCCTAAATTCCCAAAATAGTTATGAAAAACGTTTCATAAAACATAGTTCAGATAGTTGTGTGAAATACCCTTTCACAAATAGTTCAAGTATGAAGTACCCCTTCATAAACAGTTCAAGCAAATACATACAGTATTTAAAGCAGTTGTCGCATGCGGTTATACATACGATTTCTATGTTTTCCACCCCGAGTTTTAAAACATTAAAACATTGAAAAGGGGTTTGTGAACTCACTGTGAGTGCTCGGATGTGAATGCTAGCGAAAAATGATAGCGAAGCCCAAACGTAGTCAACCTATACACATCAATGTATTAACTATAAGTACTTTGTTTACTTATGTTAATAGTTCATTCGTTTGAAGAAATTATCAGTTTCTTAGGTTTGTGTATTTCATTGATGATTGTTGTTGGAAATATATAAATTATCCAAGTATTGTTCGTTTGTCGAATTGTTTGTACTAGATAATTTAAATCGTTCCAATAATATGTCCGTCTAGTTCTAAGTCTCGTTGTCGCACAATTTTGTACCATTTGTAGTAACATTAATAACTATAAGTTGTATTAACGTTTATTAGTTTGTACATGTATAAATCGCAAAAGTCAGTGGTCTGGATAAGTGAGGAATACGCCGTATTCTTATGAATACGCCGGATTCAAGTCAAACAAAGGGGAATACGCCGTATTCTGGTGAATACGTCGTATTCATTCGAAAACAGGGGAATACGCCGTATTCTGGTGAATACGCCGTATTCATTCGAGTTTAAAAGGATCCACCGGATTCACCGATGATCCGTCGGATCGAGTGTGTCTTTTACTCGTTCATCGTTTTAGCCGAAGGTTTGTGTGCGGGTCGTAGGTGGGAATACGCCGTATTTAACTGAATACGCCGTATTCGAAGTTTCAAAATTTGGGAATCCGCCGTATTCCCGTGAATACGCCGGATTCATCTGGGTTGTTCAAAATGTTCGAGTTTTAAATGGGGAATACGCTGTATTCGATGGAATACGCCGTATTCACCAATGTTTCAGCTGGGGAATCCGCCGTATTAAGATGAATACGCCGGATTCGCCTAGTTCTTCAAAATTGCTTATGATTAATAACGGGGAATACGCCGTATTCGAAAGAATACGCCGTATTCCGAGTGTTTACAACATTTAGTTCGACTCTGTTACTTCAAAAACATACGAGTTTATATATGTAACCGATTTTTAACATGATCAAACACCTTAATACGTTCTATAAACACTTTGTAACATGTTTTTAACAAGTTCTATCAACAATCTTCAACAATTTTCATAATTTTAAGAAATTATATAAATGAGATAAAAATGGAGAAATTTATCCTCACAATGATCTTGATGAAGATGATGATGATTATGATGATCAATGACGATGAGAATGATTATGTGATCATTTTGTTTATGAGTTTGAAGGTGTGAAGGTGATGATGTTAAGAGAATGAAGGGGATGAAATGGTGTTGTTGTCTTCCTGCTTCTGCTTGTTGTTTCCTCTTCTCCAGTACGCACAAACCAAACCAGAAGAAATAAAACCAGTGAAGTGTTGTGTGTGAGATTCTACAGATCAAAATTTTAGGTGAGTTGTATTATTGGTGTTAAAGATTTCAAACGGGAGTATGGAGGGTACTTCAATATGTCGCCAGATATTTTGAGGTGTGCTATATTGGTAGTTTTTAGCCCGTTAATTTCGTGTACTGGTATAATTATAGCAATATAAAATTTAACATTTTATATTTTTATTTTGTAGATGCTTTCCTGGTTCGTAATATGTTTTCAGAATAATGAGATTATCATTATTTTTGATAGTTGTACATTTTGGTACATTTTACTGCGCACGTCCAATTGAGCGCCAATTTTCAGTAAATTTAGGATTTCATATTTTAAAGAAATGTTCTAACTTCTTCCAAATGAACGAGAAAATTTACATTTTTATGATTTGACGTCGTATGCGCGTTTTAGAATTGTTTCTGTTCGTATTATAATACGTTTTATGTTAAACGTATATTTAAACCATTTTATCTATATGTTATAGATATATAAATACTCGTAATTAATAATCGAATTATTAATTATTTCATGTTGCCAAATCTGGTTAATTATTTTTGTCGGCTTCGTTCCGATACGTTCGTACGTAATTTATAAATAATTACGTTTATTATAATACTTTCTGTATTATTGTTTAGGGCTCGCTAGACTCATATCACATCATAGGTTTAGTTTAAAACAAATGCAGGGAATTAGCGTAAGAAATGCATGTAATTAAGTATAATTATATACCTAATTTGGAGGAGTGTCACAAATTATGCCATGTAATCTCTCAATTTCAGGAACCGAGCTAATGTAACATTATTTTGATGTAAACGTTTATCTTAGTAATACAAGTTTAAAACGACGCATATAGTGGTCGTTCATTATATCTTATGTACTTTGTATATTGATTAGTGACACCCAAATCGAGCTTCCGCAAATCATCAAATTTGGGGGTGTCACACTGATGCTCAGCAAGTTATGCTTCAGTCCCTCCACATATACAACTCTCTTGAACATGACATTCCTATTTGTAAGAATGCCATAACCTCTTGTCTTTCACACATTATTATCACCAAACACTACATCAGGACCTCTTTCATCCTGGTAGTCATTGAGCAGAGACTTACATCCGGTCATATGTATGGAACATTGATGTAACGCAAAAAGTCATGTTTTTACGTACATATTTCTACATTTTTTAGGCTATTCTTTGGTGAAAACATTTCAAAACAAACACTTTTTACTAAAAATCACCAAGGTAGTCTAAATATTGACGTTGCTACAAAAATCGGTAAAAATGTCCAATTAACACGCAAATCGAGGCAAATTCAATCACCTTAAAATATTCCCTTCTTGATTTTTCTTATGGAATCACATCTTAATTCATATTTTATAATTCTATAGGATAATACAAGACCGGAGGTGAAAGAATCAAGCGAAACGGACGAAAGATG
This sequence comes from Helichrysum umbraculigerum, assembly GCA_949592205.1. Taxonomy (NCBI): domain Eukaryota; kingdom Viridiplantae; phylum Streptophyta; class Magnoliopsida; order Asterales; family Asteraceae; genus Helichrysum; species Helichrysum umbraculigerum. Next base: position 24,766,775 of record CATIUR010000006.1, on the reverse strand, counting down.
AAGAAAAAGTGCTGTATAGAAGCCTACCGATCGTCATTCGGAACACGCAAAAGATCTAAAACTCCAAATTTGGCAAATTTAGTGTCATTAGAAGCATAACGGAAAGACGATTCCAACGGCGCAAGAATCAAGCAAAACGGACTCCAAACGAAGAAGATACGAGCTAAACAAGCAACGAAATAGGAGCGCGGATCAAGCAACCAAATAATTGGCCCTTGACCCCCACCCCCCATGCAAGTGCCATATACGGCACCTACAGGGGCCGTATACGGCCTTCAAAGTCCCAAATGTTGGGATTTGGCCTTCATATTTGGTACCCTCTTGGCTTTTGACCCCCCTGTGTTTGTGATTCACTAGTCGCACTTTGATGCTTGTACCCTTTGCTTTGTGACTTGTACCAAACCCAACCAAATAATTGGCCCTTGACCCCCACCCCCCATGCAAGTGCCATATACGGCACCTACAGGGGCCGTATACGGCCTTCAAAGTCCCAAATGTTGGGATTTGGCCTTGATATTTGGTACCCTCTTGGCTTTTGACCCCCCTGTGTTTGTGATTCACTAGTCGCACTTAGATGCTTGTACCCTTTACTTTGTGACTTGTACCAAACCTTCACCTCTTCACCTATAAATACCCACCTCACCTCCTCATTTTTACACACACCAAAACACCTCAAAAAACAAACACTTCTCTCATTTCTTTCTCTCTAGCTTTCTCTCTCTAAAATAGAAGCTAGTAGGTTAGAGTTAGCTTAGGAATTTTATTTAGCTTTTGTACGGAGATACTCCGAGACTTCAGATTTGTGAAGATTTGTCTGTATTACTCTTCTATTGAGGTTTAATACAATCTCTCGTATTTATTATTATAATCATGTTATCTTATTATGCATGCTTATGAATGAATGCTAGAATTATGCTAGGCTAGACAAATCTGTGTTTGCTGTGATGTATGCAATGTTAGAATAGTTATGATTTAATTACCATGCTGTTACTCTGTCTGTTTGAATATAAACTGTTTGTGAACTTATAAGCTGAACCTCTGCCCGTTTATCTATCCAACTTATGTTGTGGTTTGAATCCTTCTCCCTAGAACCTGGCCAATTGCTAGAAGTAGGAATTCCAACTATTCTGCGTATGATGATCAATGAACTCAACATGGCTGTTGTTCTCTTTATTGAAACACATCTGAGAGACACAGAGCATAAGAGTAGAGATAGATTAGGTTCATGTTTGTTTGTTGCATATCTTTGGGACAACTTCCGGGATATCCATGATTTAATCTTTAGGTCAGCTGATATGATGCTAGTATACCGTTCTACTGCATGTTCTTGTTTGATTGTTGCTTAGGTACTGTATGCTAGTTATCTTCCCTGTCACTGACTGAATGATTAGGTTTTCATGAATGATTTAGATTCAATACAGATAGGTAACATGTATGCAATAGCTGTGATGATTTATATTATTAATGATGAACAATTCAACTTATCGTTAGACAGACTTTCCCAACCGGTTCCGCGGGTTAATCCCTGTTCATGTTCTTGTTCACTGAACAATTCATGCCATGATACGGACGTCTCTAATGTCTGAGATTTGGGGACCTGGATTCGAGGATAGTTATCAGTTGAATTGGTCTGTACATTTGGAAGAACTTCCGGTGTACTGTACACTCTATAACTATTATCCATGTGACATATTTTGTATCTAATTGTGGACAACTCTACGTTAGGTATTTAATAGGATCGTAGTTATAGCTCATTGAGAAATATAGGAAACGTCCAGTAGAGTAATATGGAACCCTGATTGGTATAATGGAAAAGCCGTAAAACGTCCGAGTATCCGGTATAGCGTTGGAACCACCTTTGGTGTAGTACAAACACGTGGAAGCCGAGGAAAGGCCGTAGGTACAATACTTTATATCAGTTAAGTTTCCGAGAACTCGATCCCACAGGAATTAGTCACCACAACTAGTAGCCTTATCCCTCATAACTATTCGTTAAATAACATTGCCATAGTCACTGTAAACACATTGAGGGTTGTAGTTGATGGTCATAGATCAAACACAATATCGAGTTTGTGTAGCTAATTGAATTGGAAATGGAAGGATATACCTTAATATGCTGGACACTTGGACTACTTTTGAACTGTTCAACCAGTTCCCTTTTTAGCTATTGTTTATTCTATTTTTTACCCATTTGACCTGTTGTGTTTTCTGATTTCTCACTATTAATAGAACATCATTTGATCCATTTCCTCATAAGTTGGTTGAAATTGCCCCCTTTAAACAGATTAATCTACAACAATTGATGTCAGATAAAAAAGAAAAAAGAATTGAAGCCACGTATTAGCGAAATGAATAAAGAAGTATACACAAGTTAAAACGAAGTCACTGATTCTATTTTATCCACTCTCTTCTTCCTAATACGCCTATCGTGTAAGATAGTACTATTAGCTATAACTCTAAAAGTGTTCAAAGTTCATGTTAACCAACTGAGCTTAAGACTTGATTACTTTTGTCAACTATAATTGAGCCATAACTCGATGTGTATCCTGCTTCAATGAACCTCACTTCATAAGTTGCATTCATACACATCAAACATGATTAACCATTATATTCTTCTCATGACATCCTTATCTTGATAAAAACAACTCATGCTCAAATGCGACAAGAAACAACAAATATATACTTGAAGCTCATTAACGAAGTCCCAGTGTTCGTTTTGTGACTAAATGGAATAACTGTTTTGTAAAATGGTTTTGCAGAGAAGGCGAATGGTCCAAGAACGGTAAAAGATGTAAAAATAATAAGTGGTGGGAAAATATTGGAGAACAATAAAACTGTAGGAGACTGCAGAAGTCCTTTATATGATGATCCTGGTGCTGTCACGACCATGCATGTTGTTGTTAGCCAACCACCTCAGGAAAAAGGTTAGCCTCATTTTCAAAAAACTATTTCACATATTGTTTTATGGTTCTTATCACCATTTCTGTTACTGGCTCTGTATCGGAAGAAGTAGACTGGATCACAAATTATAGAAAACTTCTACATCTAAGTCAATATCCTCGATATTCGTGTTGATGATGGGCATCTAGTTTAGATATTTAGATACTTATTATACAAGATCCAGTCTAAAAAGGAAATGGTGAAATTTTCTTGAATTGAAACAACTGCAATTTGACAAGACCGTAGAATGCATTGGATCAAGAAAATTTTATATAAACGGATTTGATGAAATTTCCACAATATATTTGAAAATGAACTTTGTTGCATTGTTTGTTGGATGAAGAGATTAATGTGTACCGAAACATGGTGTTAAGTGTGTAAAAAAGTGCATAATTGACATGAGACCTGTGTTTTAACCATGTTTCTAAATTCTAATGTTTATGCACCTTCATTATATATCTTTTTTTCCATGTGCACGCTACAATAACACTTTTTCTTGTTTACTTGCACTAAAAATCACTGCAACAAATTTAGGGAATTCACATGACCTTGATTTGACGTTTGTTTGACTGTATCCTTGTAGTTGTATTCTGGTCTAATCTTAAAATTCCCCTTATCATTTAGCAGAGGTGAAAATGAAAAGTGACCAGAAGCAGCCAAAATGCATGTGTGTGATATTATGAGAAGCTACTCCAAGCTTGTAGTTTTCAGGTTGGTATTTTACATCACTAACAAATCATGCTAGGCAACGATTTTTCTTTTTCAGTCGGTTTTGATGCTAAAGTAGATATTTTTACTGTTTTTGATTTCATATAACAGATTAAAGAACGTTGGAGGTGGTATACGTGTTCATAAATGGTTGGCAATGAAGTTTATAAAGATAAAAAAAGGGAATTGGTGAGAAGAAATATACTTGTTACATACGTCATTACTTTGAGTTAATACCCTATTCCGCGAGCTATAATCTTCAAATCCAGAGCAATGCTGTTTTAATTATTTGTAAATCATATATTAATTGCTGCATTTTTCTATGGATTTGGGAATTGCTTCTCTGTAAAAGGGCGTACATGCGTTTATAGTTTATACATCATTTCAAGTTATTGTTATTCATATTTGTCAAATTTTGTGAAATCTACTTAAAAAGGTTTAGATTGATTTTTTTTTGTGGAAAATTTGATGGTATTTTTGTATCTTTTGGGAACATCCTTTTCTTGTTTTGAAATTGTTAAGTGGATGAATTTGTTATGATGTGATTGTGATAGCTTAATCATTGAGAAAGATCAAGGTTTCTTTCATTTACTTCTTTCGACACAGAGCCAGTATCAGAAATAGCGTGAAATGGAAACTGATCTAAAAGAGAGTGCACAAATATTCTTGTTTTGACGTCAGTCGTAGTTTCAGTCGCACCTCATAAAATTTTAGTTGGCAGGATAATGCTGCAAGTCGTTAGTGAAATCTGCTGCTGCAGGTCTTTGGGTTCTTGGACTCTTGGAATATTGTTTGCAATTTAGTTTCAGGTTGTGGTGTCTTTGGTGTTTTGGGGTTTAGCATGATTGTGATTTGTGGCCATTAATGTATTTATTGCTGTAGTATTAACTTCTCCGTCTTAGGTGATGGCTTGATTATTTTTACAATTTGTACCGTTTAAAACGAAGTTGTAGTTATTCCATCTCAATCAACATGTAATTCCTTGTGTTAAAAGTAGCATTTGTTGATTTGGCCTAGAGTTAAATAACAAAGGGTGTTGTTAAATACAACAAATTTTTTGATACATACACCAAATGTTATGCATATTAATATGTACTGTACAACAGTTTGATGCATATATTTGGTGCATGTATCAAAAATTTTTGTTGTATCTATCAAAGCCCAATAACAAATGAATGTATACTTGTTGAATAACATTTCATGTCAAATTTTGTAGGCAGTCATCATAGTAACACTCATAATTTGGGTTCTAGGTGTCATCTTAGTGACATATCATCGTTTAAAATAATTTATACTCTATAACATTATATATATATAGCCAAAAGTTCAAATGAGAACCACAAAAAAGTACAAAACTGCGAGAACTTTTAAATTATGGAGATTTTAACATGTTTAATGATTCAATTACACGTGAACATTGATATAGATTAAGGTTAAAAACAAAATAGTTTGAAAAATATCAAAATAACCTTTAAAATTAAATTTATATATTTCGTTCACATGTTCACATTTGATATGTGCACATTTGAACACTTCATATATTTTATAGTTTAACACATCTTTTGTGGTTTTTAACTTTTGTTTGTCAATAATATGAACATTAAATAATATTTATGTGTAATTTGTTGTGTTTACATTTATGAAAACAATATAATTTAAAAGTTCTCGCAGTTCTGTACCTTTTGTGGTTCTCGTTTGAACTAGTGCAAAAAATGGGGGAAGAGGGAAGTAAATCACCAACACTAATCTCATAAAGTCTATAATAATTAGTGTGGGAGTGCACACATATGATCACCTCTATAATAATCAAAACTCATTTACCTATTTACCCCTAAAACAAATTATCTCACAAACGACAAGTCAAAAAATTATGAAAATTGCTCCATAAAATTCAGCGTTTTCTCCTCTTCGATTTAAGATCCATCAAGGCATATATTCGACGAGTTTTTTTATTCCGTTTTTTGGTGGGTTTTACATATACTAACACATGTGTTAGTGACTCAGTGTTGCGTTTAGGGTTTAGGGGTTAGGGGTTAGGGTTTAGGGTTTGGGGTTTAGGGTTTAGCAAAAGCCCTAAACCCTAAACCCTAAACGCTTTAATAAACCCTGAAACCTAAATCATACTAAACCCTAAACCTTAACCCTACTAAACTCTAAACCCTACTAACCCCTGTCATAACCCTAAATCTAATATATAACAAAATAGTAACATATGTGTATAATTTGTAACTTTGACTGTTTAATTACCCAGTTCTTGACATTTTTTTGGCAACAATTATTAAATAACTTTGACTGTTTAATTCTTTCACAAGTGTTCTGGGTATTTATTTGAACAAATACATTATCCATAATTTCTGTAGAACAAGATGATAAAATTCTTTTAAAAATTGAATTGAAATCAAATATTTTTGCATTGCTATGATTGCTTGTTTGCTCAATAGTATAACTATACATGGAATCCACAAAGATAACAACGTATAAGATTTCAAATTAAAGCTAAAGAATGTTCATAATAACAAAAATATATGCACATATGAACAACTCAATTTGCGATACAACTTCGATTGTGATGTGAGCACATATGAACATGTTTGATTTTGAGAATAACAATTGACGTTTTGATGTACTTGGAGGTATGTAAGCATAACATTTTTCAATATCCGATCATCTTCATCGCCTTTGTCTTGTTTGACGTGCACATGTGAACAAAACTGGACCAGTGTACAAATGTGAACAAAATTGGGTGTGCACATGTGAACATTTCTTTTCATCATGTTCCATATGTCATTCACATGTATTCATTGTGTCTTCGTCTTGTTCAACAAACATAATCATATCGTAAAGAAGAGATCGGAAGGGATGTGGTGTTGGCTTGGGGCAGCTGTCTCGAGCGCGACGGTTGAAAAGAGAACAAGGACTTTGCTGCGGCAGTGGAGTTGTGTGGTCTACTATGGAGTTCTGTAGGTCATTTTAAAATGGCCAAAACTCTTGATTCAAACCATCGTCATCTGTAAGCTAAACCAACGGGTTTTGATGTGCACATCAACCCCACCTTCAAGTCGTTCAAAACTCTCGATTCCAACCATGATATTCATCGATCATCAATAAGCAAAGCGATATGCTTTAAATTTGTATTTGATGATGTACCATACGGATCAAATCCAAATGGTTCAATATGTACCATACGGATCCACTCCACAATGATCCAATGCGTACCATACGGGTCCACTCCAAATGGTTCAATATGTACCATACGGATCCACTCCAAATGGTTCAAAATGAACCATACGGATTTGATCCGAATGGTTCAATATGTATCATACGGATCCATTCCAAACGATTTGAAATGAACGATATGAATAAGAAATAGTGATTTGTCAGTATGGATAGTGTTGTCACATCCACAAACGGCGCCTTGTAAACGAATATAGACATTGGGAACTAGCAAACGGCGCATAGGGAAAAGACGTATCTATGCTCAAGACAAACACCAAAGTGGCAATGTTTTATATCGAGACAACAAAAGAGGATTCGGAGCATACCATCTATATCATACAAACCTGAGTGTGATGGGTATAAATACCCAACACCAACCACAAAGTATTCATTCATGACTCCACATTTACTCCCACCCAAAACACTACTCATTGTCTCTCACAATCCGTATATTGACATATACGGAACATGACAATAAAAGAAGGGTCCCGACCTTGTGGCGTACAAACTGTGTCTACCTAAAACGTAGTGCGGGTACCATCTGGGAATCGCCAGCCGAAGAGCTTTTAAGCTCCGGCTCGGGATCCTTCACTAACGTTCTTTTGATGTTTGCAGCTAAGTCCAAGTTCGGGATGATGAGAAACGGCTCACCAACATCGTCTTGACAAACCCGGCGGATTTATGTAGCAACAAGTGGCGCCATCCGTGGGACTCGACTTATATCAACCCATTGATATTTTACGAACGGTCAAGTTGAGTCTCAGATGGACGATGGTACCACGCCATCGTCCCCACTCAACCACGAGGCTCCGATCTCTAAATCATCTCACTCTCCTCAAACAAGAGTGCTTCTCTTAAGCTCACACTAAAAACTCAAAAATAAACCTCAAAACACTTCAAATGGTTTCTTTGTGAAGCGTCCCTTAAGGATTCGAAGCTTTCCTAGTGACTTGGAGCTTCACTTATGGATCTTAAGCCTCCGTAAAGCATCCTCAAAAGACCTGATAAAGGATAAAAGTTAGAAGGAGTGCGGGCACAATACAATTCATCCCAAAGGAGGAACAGTGTAAACCTTGAAAACCTTACATTCAATTCCTCCAAGAAACTCTAGACTAGTGAAGACATACTATATGTGATGCTTTGGAGCCGAAGCGTATTTCTGAAGCATATTAGATGCTTGATAAATCATGAAGGATGCAACCTATGCAGGTTGGATGCATGATAAAGCATGAAAGGTGCATCCTACACATGTTGGATAAGTTTGGAACATGTTGCACGAAGCCTACACATGCTGGATGAAGCCGAAGCATGCTGGATAAAACTGAAGGATTCTGGATGAAATCAAAGCATACTGGATGAAGGCAAAGCATGTTTTCAAGTAAGTGCCAAACGCACGGTGTCTCAACGAGGAACATCGCAGCCTTTGGAGACACTAAGGCAGCGACCCAACCTCGAAACAACAATCTCCAGCCTTCAGGTATGTTACCTCGTGGAAATACTAATTCAATCCTTAGAAGGCCTATATAGAAGGTAGCTCACCCTAATCATAAGCATGTGACCTTTCGGGTCCGGAGAGAAACATGGTTCCATTAACTTGGAATGAAATGAACCTCTGAAATATGGCATCTACATTCTCTATTCTACCATATTAACTTTTATACAATACTTTTGCTTTTGATTTCCAAATGATAAATTAGTAGAGTGATTATTATTACCCCAAGGGGTGGATATTTTGTACACTTTTATTTGTTAACGTAGTTTACAATATGAACTACCATGTGAATGAGTTGAGCAAACCTCTCTAATATGCTCCGGATTTTTGGCAACAACCTTAAATCCGAATGGTTGAGCAAACCTCTCTAATATGCCCCGGATTGTTGGCGACAACCTTAAATCTGAATGGTTGAGCAAACCTCTCTAATATGCTCCGGATTTTTGGCAACAACTTTAAATCCGAATGGTTGAGCAAACCTCTCTAATATGCTCCGGATTTTTGGCGACAGCCTTAGATCCGAACGGTTGAGAAAACTTCTCTAATATGCTCCGGGTTGTTGGCGACAACCTTAAATCTGAATGGTTGAGCAAACCTCTCTAATATGCTCCGGATTGTTGGCGACAACCTTAAATCTGAATGGTTGAGCAAACCTCTCTAATATGCTCCGGATTTTTGGCAACAACCTTAAATCCGAAATGGTTGAGCAAACCTCTCTAATATGCTCCGGAATTTTGGCAACGTCCTTAGCTCCGAATGGTTCCGCAGGACTAAAAGGTTGAGTATTCCACTCAAATATGCTCTAGATCCTTGGCAACGGCCGTAGGACTAAAAGGTTGAGCAAACCCCTCTAATATGCTCCGGATTTTTGGCAAGGGACGCCTTGTATTAAATGCTACGGCAATTGTGAACCAAGTGGTATTACAAATACACCACCGCAAGCTCACATACCTTATCTATGCTACGGCAATGATATGAGACAGCTACGCGCCATACATTTCAAAATTATCAACATTGATAAAAAGGGCAAAGGAAAAACACCCTTATCTATGCTACGGCAATGATATGATGCAGCTACGTGCCTTACATTTCAAAATTATCAACATTGATATAACAAAGATCAATGACTTATTAATGCTACGACAATTTCTAAGTCCAAATGATACTACAAATGGACCATAGCAAGGTCATATGGCTTATCGATGCTACGGCAATGACACATTAAGACCATACTTGCTATACATCAACACAATATATCAATAACTCAATATATAAATGAAGGAACATTGCACAAAAAAAAAAGATATTGATTTGTCCGAATATGCTCCGGATTTTTGGCCACGACCTCGGATCCGAATGGTTGATTATTCTCCTCAAATATACTTTGGATCCTTGGCAACGACCATAGGATCAAAAGGTTAAACACGCCTCACAAATTCCTTCCGTATGTGTAGCTCCTAGTTACGATTATGAGGTCCGTCTTACCTAACTAATTACCTAATGTCTACATGGGAAGCCTTGTTCTCACATGAAATAATATTCATCAACATTGGAATAGGATAAATCTTCGTCAATACTATGTTTAAATTATATAATTTTAGTGTGAAGTTGAGTTCACAAGCTACGTTCTCGTAATTTTCCCTAGATCAATGGTTGACATTACCTCTCTAACATGCTCCGGATCTATGACAATGGCCTAGCCAAAAAGAGCCACATATATACCCTATTGTCTCATCCTTTTAAGTGTTATATGGTTAAGATCATAAATACCAAACACTTAAAAAGTCATTCTTCCCAAGGGAAGCTTTGCCTATACCACATGGCGTAAAATTATTTCTTGAAACCATGTATAAATAAAAATTGCTTGGTTACACCACGGTAGTGTTAAGCTTCGACAATGTTAAGAAACATAATATTTTAGCTATCCTTCGGCTATACTAAGTTACAAAATCATAAACATACTACAAATAAAAGGAAAGATAAGTGATCCAAAGTAGGAACACCCAAAAGACCACTCCTTAAATGGAGGGTAACAAAATACCCCTCTCTATCCGGAGGGCAATGTCAAGAAACATAATATTCTTACCCCTCTCATTTCAAAACGTCATCACGTACATAAAAGTTAAACCATATGATAAAGTAAATTGTATAAAGTTATAAACCTTATAATAGGTACATGATATGAGGTTTAACTGGCATACTCTTTTTCCCTCAACTCCATATTACTTATGCTCTCGTTCGTCTGTCCAAGAGCATCTTCTTTAATTGTCAACAAACCCGTATAACCGTGCATATGTGCCATCTCCTCATGCTCGGACAAATCTCATTTACAACTATAACTTTATTATTTAGACAACACTATTAAAACCGGAGCTCGGGAGTAAGTATGGTAGCTCAGATTTAGAGTTCATGATAAATAAATATGTCAAGCTTCTTTCGAAGAGTAAGACTTCTTACAACGTTGTTGCATTTTTCATAAGATCTGAACAAGCTTCTATATTTTCCAACTTGTTACCATATTTGAACAAGCTTCTTTCGAAGAGTAAGACTTCTTAAATGAATATGGATTTAAATTTTACAACTTGTTCCCTTTCGTGTGCATCGTATTTTACCTCGAAACCTTCGATCATTAGTTTCTTCATTCACCGTTGTTGACTTGAATGTGGTGTTGACATCCTTCTTGCAAGGACCAAAGGGAACAATAACCCCTTATCAGTAAAATTGTTTCATTTGGCATCATTATCTTAAATGCAGAACACCTTCATCTTTTCTACAAGACCCTTCAGATTTAGAACTCGTCTTTCCAAATTTCTATTTTCTTTTTGAAGATTCAAAGCCTTTTAACTAGCAGGCTTTGAAAGCTCGTATGGTAGCACTTTTTTCCCTTTGTTCCCATTTTACTCCTCTCGCATACATAATACGGGCCTTGTCTTGATAAGATTTTACAAATTCTTTAGTAGGATGGGCCATAACATCCGCGACCCGCTCCAAGTTGGAAGGTTCATCCTCATCTATGGGTTGTGAATATGATACATACAATAGATGGTAATTTAATCAATTTAATCAAACTCGTGAATGAACATAACAAAAACAAACAAACAAACAAGGAGATACATACCCTTGGCATCATTTTTCGTGAGTGATATTCAGGCCATATAATCTCATTGCTTGTACCAAATATTAAAAGAGCCATCTCCGGCAATTTTTGAACCTAGAATTCATTATCCTTCAATTCATCGACAATTGATATGCTAGTCTTCCCATCAAAAGGTATTGGATTCACAAGTGAGATATCTTTGGTCTCCCATATCATTTTTATTGGGTAAGCAAAAGATTTCACTAAAAAGAAATGCTTCTTCCAACCCTTCATTTCGTGTGCTAGGTGATACAACACATGCTAGCTGGGTGTTTTTGGTAACCCAACCATCCACACAAGCTAGCTTATAATCTAACGCAGCCGAAGGATCTCTATGGATAACACGACAATGTACCTCAAACAAGGTCATTTTCATTGCACTTAACAATGTCAATAGATAAAGGGAACATATCCATCCTTGAGCATCATCATATACAAGCCTACAAACCTCCGAAATTGTAATCAACGTTTGGTAACACCCCGTAATGTAGGATTAAATTCCGAAATGTTTCCAAACTCTAGACAAAAAACATTCGTTTGTTCTTTGTAATTGTATGGTCGTGATTTTATCCATGTTACCTTACTCATTTTTAAAACATCAAATATAAGAATGAGAGAAATGCGAACAAGGAAGGATAGTTCCTTGAACCGAAGCATATCATGTCCAAATCTTGAATGTGAACCATTCGGATCCTATCTACATACAAAATATGAACCATCCGGATTATATCCAAAGCTTGAATATTTATCATTCAGATCCTATGATAATCTTGAATATGAACCTTCTGGATTATGCCCAAACCCTAAATATGAACCATTCGTATCCTATCTAAATTTTGTATATGAATCATACGGATCCGAAGCTTCCCCAAAGTTCTGAAGTTTCCCTTAAGATCCTAAACGTCTATCTAAGTCGAAGCCGAACGCATCCTTAGAAAGAAGGGTAAATTAAAGTGTACATATAAAATATAATGTATTTGAAAAAATAAATCTAGACCAACACATTCGTTTCAATGCGTTACTCTAGATTGGGGGACATGATGTCGTACCATATGAGATGCTTACGAAACATATGTATGAAACGTGCAACCTATGTCTAAAGCAAGAAGCATAAAATAACGGGCTAGCATATCAATCACATATGGCCCAGTACACTTCTGAATCACACATATTTTGGCGTACAAACTACGTTTCGATCAGACGACGCGAGGTTACCTTATAGGGAATCGCCATAATAACAAATCAATCACTTACGAGACCAATCGAGATAATTAATCTAGACCGATACACCTTTTGAATGTATCAATCTAGATTGGGGGACATGATGATGTACCATACGGATCAAATCCAAATGGTTCAATATGTACCATACGGATCCACTCCACAATGATCCAATGCGTACCATACGGGTCCACTCCAAATGGTTCAATATGTACCATACGGATCCACTCCAAATGGTTCAAAATGAACCATACGGATTTGATCCGAATGGTTCAATATGTATCATACGGATCCATTCCAAACGATTTGAAATGAACGATATGAATCAGAAATAGTGATTTGTCAGTATGGATAGTGTTGTCACATCCACAAACGGCGCCTTGTAAACGAATATAGACATTGGGAACTAGCAAACGGCGCATAGGGAAAAGACGTATCTATGCTCAAGACAAACACCAAAGTGGCAATGTTTTATATCGAGACAACAAAAGAGGATTCGGAGCATACCATCTATATCATACAAACCTGAGTGTGATGGGTATAAATACCCAACACCAACCACAAAGTATTCATTCATGACTCCACATTTACTCCCACCCAAAACACTACTCATTCTCTCTCACAATCCGTATATTTACATATACGGAACATGACAATAAAAGAAGGGTCCCGACCTTGTGGCGTACAAACCGTGTCTACCTAAAACGTAGTGCGGGTACCATCTGGGAATCGCCAGCCGAAGAGCTTTTAAGCTGTAACACCCGGTCAAAAAGTCAACTTTCGCGCCAAAATTTAACTTCAAATAATTGTATTATATATATGCGATTACATCAAAATATTCAAAAATGTAAGTCGTTTAAATTTAAAACGCATTTTAATTATCCGAAATCGCGCGAAAACAAATTATTAAACCTTAAATCCCAAAATAATATTTTTATAAAATATTCCGGTACAAAAACGTTTCGAGAGAATATAAATAAATTTTTGAACTTAAAAAGTTATCTTAAATCACATCGGATAAATAAACACGAGTATTTTGTACTGCAATTTGGGAGACGGTGTCTCCACCGAGTCAGTCAAAAAGGAGGAAACCCCCTCCCCCTTTCTCATTTCCACCTCTTTCACTCTCTCTCTTCTCTAACTTTTCTCTCATCTCTCTCTCTAACATCACACCACCGCCATCTAAATCCGCCATTTAACACCACTAAACGACCTCAAATCTTCAAGCTCATTTAGGGAAAAACGATCACCACGCAACGATCTACAATCCTATCTTTTCGGATTCTCCTCGCGCGGATTTGTAAGTTTCCGACAATTCTCGAAATCTCTCAAAACTTTGTTATATTGCTTGTTTGCGGTTTAGATAAGCTTAAAATACTCAAATATGGGTTGGGTAAAAGAATCAGACTCAACGGAGGCCGGAATACTCGTTTTCGGCTTAAACTCCGGCGATCAGTCCGCTACGTCGCAGGGACCAAAAACAGTGCTGCGACGTCGCATCCAACGTCGTAGCCAATGTCGCAAAACATCCCAACGTCGCATAATGCGACGTAAGCCCCTCCGTCGCCATCAAATTCTACGTCGCACATTGCGACGCAGGACACAACGTCGCATTAGATTGCGAATGTCGCACATAGCGACGCAGGACTCTACGTCGCATCTGACGTCGCATCTGACGTCGCAGAACCTTAAAAACCTATGTTTTTCACTAAATATTGACAACCAAATTTTACCACTCGATTTTACCCAAATTTGGATTTCGAATGCGTTTTCTCTAAAGCAAAGTAGTAGAAATAAAATTTTTCCAAGCTGACCTGACAGCTCGACCCCAGCCAGGGGCTCTGCCCCTTGGACCCCGCCAGGGGTTGCCACCCCTTGGACCCCGCTACCAGGGGCGCTGCCCCCCGACCCCCGTACACCATTCCCAGACTTCAACAACAAATGCATACATGAACAACTCGCTTAGACAAACTGAATTGTCTCATACTTATATAACCTCACGTGTTTAGGACACTAGAAGGTTACCATTCGGACGACGCGCGTATCATCGTATCGCTAACAACTCACAGGTGAGTTTCATAGCCCCACTCTTTCAACTGTTTTACTATTTTCGGGGTGAAACACATGCTCAATTGCTGTTTTCAAATCATATTAACAATCGTTTATAATTTACAACTATTTATATTACTGTATGTAATACGAAATGTGTAATACTTAGGAATTACACCCGCAATATTGTTTTAGAAGAATATCAATACTTAACCTAGATAGGTTACAATCGTACCCGGTTAGGTCATTGGAAAACGAGTACCAACACATAACTTGATTTAGTTATCACAATCTCTTGGCCATATTGTCATGGGACAATATCATTGAATACATTAGAACTAGTTAGTTCTACCTACACTGAACAACATCTGTACTGTTACAAGTTTAGTTATTCTTTAAGAACTAAAACTGTCGACACACTTCATTATTACTAGAATGGGAACCGAACTTAAGTGAACATTTTCCCAAGACTCCGTTATATATACTTGCTAGGATTTAGGCTAGGAGTATACAATATTATCACAAGTTAGTACAGACTTCTTATATCCATACTACTCAACTGGTGACGACTCTGGCTCAGGATGTAATCCAACCAGGGATGGTCCCCCGGCCCAGGATGTAATCCAACCGTGGGGGTGTCACCTGATGAATATCTACATACTATTATACGATCTACTTAGTCAGGCATGTCGAGTACTGCTGGCTCTCAAACAACTTAGTCGGGCATGTCGTTGTACTGCCGGCTCAATTACAAATTGCTTGCGAGCAACTTCAAAAACGATGCCGCGGTATTGCAGCGGGCACCAAACGATGCCACGGTAAAGTGGGCACAAAACGAAACCACGGTATTGCAGTGGACGAAACTTCAATCAATGGATCAGCGAGTTATACTCGGGATTCACAATAAGTTAACGGATCGGTGGTGCTGCCACGCGAGGCCGTTAGCTCAATTCATGTCCGGGTTAGCTTATGTTAATCGGGTAAACGGACACGCTAAACATTCAAACATAGATCTGCGGGTCTACAATCACTTGTTGCTGGATGCAACACCTCATATATTAAATCCTAGTTCTACGGGACTACAGTTACTTACTATCATATGACGTGGTCATACAGTTATTTGGTTACAACTTAGGCAGGTATTGCCTCCCGTTATACACTTACTCATACCAGATAGGTATTCAGGCTCGGTATGCCTCAATTATTTTGTACTTAGGTACGGACTACAATTGCTTAGGTATTAGATACCTAAACTTTCGAATTACACATCGGTAATTACAACTACAATTTGCTACAAATCAGAATCGTGGATTCTGAACAATTTCTCAAAACATACAAGATTTATACTTTATGTATTCAACTAACAAACCTATGAACTCACCAGCTTTATAGCTGACCTGTTTTAGCATGTGTTCTCAGGTGCCCAGCAGGATTAGGATTACTACAAGATCTTACTAGTTCGAGTCGCATATTTTCAACAAATGGGACTACTCTGCATTTACTTTCATATTTTCCAATTATGTATTTGGAATTTGTTGTTAAACTTATAACGTTGTAAACATTTTTATCTACGAAATGTATAACCATTTTCAAACGTCTCATTTAGAGTCGTTCATTATGTATCTTATGCTGTGATATTTGATTTAGTAACACCCGACCCGACAGCTTCCGCAAACCGAAATTTGAGGGTGTTACATAAGCTCCGGCTCGGGATCCTTCACTAACGTTCTTTTGATGTTTGCAGCTAAGTCCAAGTTCGGGATGATGAGAAACGGCTCACCAACATCGTCTTGACAAACCCGGCGGATTTATGTAGCAACAGTATTCACCATCATCGTCGTGGCCTTCATTATTATATCTATAAAATGGGGAGAAAGAAGCATAAATAACGCATTAAAGCGGGCCGGATTGACTAACGTAGGATAAGTTTAAAGAAGAGAGAATATTGGGGATGATTAGTCGGTTACACCTGCAAGAGGGATTAAATAATTGATTTAAATTCCTATAATACCCTTTGACTCTTTTATTTAACCTCCTTAATCTTGTTTTTAATTACAGAAATGCGGCACATTGTTATAGCCATTGATCAAACATTTAAACGGTCTAGATTGGTTCTTGCAGTTCTGTATCTTTTGTTGGTTCTCATTTTAACTCTTGGCTATATATATATATATATATATATATATATATATATATATATATATATATATATGGGAATGATCAAGAGGGAAGCATCAACTTTGAGGGAAGGAGGGAAGCAAATCCCAGCCACTAATTTTCTCCCACCCTTTTTATACAATAAATAATACATATACAATACCCATTTAATCAAATTTAGTCTAAAATCCAAAATTAAAGCATCAAATTCAACGATTCATCAATCAGAAACATTATAAACTTTCCAATCCATCAAACATATTCATACATATCTTCAATTCGTCATGATTTGAAATCATCAAACATTATAAATTTGGGTATAACTTTTGGGTTTTTATATAAAATTTTATTTTGCCAATGAAAACAATAAAATTAAACAAATTTCATCATACAAAACTTATAAACATGTAATTAATCGAATTATGGTTGTCATTAACCATCAAATTTCACAGTTTTTGAAAATATCCAGAACGTTAACATACATTAGCAATGCATGTTAATCAAAATTACAAGTAAGATTCTTAAACATTCATATTTGTTGAATATTACCTTATATAAGTTATTATACATCGTTGAACGTTATAACATAATATTCATCAATGTATTACAATATGTATGAGCTAATATGCATTATAAATGAATGTTATAATGTTTATCAGCATGATATAACTTAATATTCGTCATAAATGAATGTTAAAGACTCAATGAGATGTTAACATGCATTTATGATGAATATGAGTTATTATACACTAATAACATATATAAGCTAAAATATTCATCATAAATGAATATTTAAATTGTAATTTTTATAACATGCATTTCAAATGAGTGTTAACTTTATGAAAATTTTGATTTTGAGATTTTTTTTTTTGTGTAAAACGTAAAATAACTACAAGTTTGTTTGATTATTGATGTATATGATCGAAATATTTGAATTTTGCTTTATATACATCTCAATTTTGTACTCAATTGAATGAATTGGTAATTTTTTTTTATGGGTTTCTACATTTTTCTTCATTAAATCTATTTTCTAACATTTTTTTTATTGAATCTGACAATTGTTAATCAATCTTGCTCAACGAGTTGTATATTAGTGTTTTTAAATTTATTTTTGCAAGTTTCAAGCTTTAATTTGATGAATTTAAGATGAAAATCACGTTTTTAGTTGTTTTTTATTAACATGCTTTTGAAATGCATGTTAACGTTCTGGGAGGTGATTTCAAGTTATTTACAAAAATGCCACCGCGTTGACTTTTGAGTTGACCAAAATGTGTGGCTAAGAATCACTTCCCTCCTTCCCTAATTATTTTACTTCCCCAAGGATCTTCCCCATATATATATATATATATATATATATATATGTTGATAAACTTAAATTAATTAAAAATAAATAGAAGAATTAAGAAAACAAAATGATATACCAAAGCTTAATACTTATCCGTCACAAATTATTTGTCGGTAAGTTAAAAACATGAAAAATACATTAATTGCAATTTTGACCATAATTTTAAATGACACTTTTAACCCCCGATAATTAATTAAGTTGACAAATTTTAAGATAAATTAAAATATTAAAAATGGACTAGTAATTTGAGACGAAATAAAGTATTCATTATCACAAAAAGTATTGCCAAACTTTGACTAGAGAATAATATCTTGTTACTTCCAAGGTACGATAAAATACAAGTGATGGTTGAAGAAACCTATAAACCAGGTGGGGATTATCGGTTCAAGATCCAAATTTCACGTATATTTATATCTATTTGACTATTTTACTCCATTTATTATTATTTTTATATATAATATATTTCTATTAAAAAAGAATCACAAAGTACTTGCTCGATATTGTAAGTTATAGAAATCATCATTGATTTATACAATGATGGCTAAATTTAGCTAGCTATTGATTTTAATTTGAATTTAAAATCTAGAAACCCAAACTAAAGTTAACATATATTTTAGTCTAGTACTAAAAACATATGTTTCCTGGCTTTATTGGGTAAAAATGAATATATGTGCTCTTAGGTACTTGCTATGCATATTAAATTCTAGAACATGTTCGGGTTTGGGATTGCATTTTGAAGATATTATTTGATTATTGATTATCACATTTACAAATGGTAATAATCATCATATAAAAAATGAAGAATGAGTATATTTGCATTTCTTTAAATGCAGATTCAAAAATGCAAAAGACGATTTGGTTACGCACCTTTACGTATCTTACATCTTACAATACTATAAATCGTTTCATTTGCCTTGAGCTCTTGAAGGCTTAAAACTTATATATTAAAGATGAGAAATTACTAAGATACTCTTCTATTGGCATTTAAAATGTACTAAATAACGAAAGTGTTTATTCACTTAGTTTTGTTACACAAACAATAAATGATTCAAAATTCTTTATGTTTTAATTATACAATAAACTACAGTACTACACTCCTAAGAGGACTCCCAACGGGAGCAAATTGATGCGTCGGTTGAGCAAAGGGAGCGTCACTTTAAGACTCCTCACAACGGGTCTTCGGTGCAATCGTCGGTTCAAACCGACGGAACCGACGTCATAGGCACGGTCTGTCGGTTGGCCGGCGTAGGTGATAACACACAAATAGTCATGTTTTTGTGTGCCATTATCTCACCATTTTAGCCCAATTATTAATGAAAACATTTAAATATGAACTTAAACATCACATTTCATCATAAGGGCTAAAATATAGGCGATGTTTCAAGAATCAACCAAAAAGACCCAAAAACGAGTAAAATATAGCACAAACGATTAACGAATCTTCCGTTCACGCATTTAAGTACAATTTAAGCTATACTTAGAATTATGACCTCTAACTTATGTCATTTTCTTCGTTAGGAAATTACGAAACCGTGAGCGTGAGAATCACTCAAAACGGATAAACGACGAAGAAGTTACGCCAAATTGAAGAAATGGAGAACCAACGGACCGAATACGGCTGAACACAGACCGTATACGACTGGACACAGACCGTATACAGCCTGTGCAGACCGTATACGGCCTGTGCTCAGCCGTATATGGGCCAGCTCAGCCGTATTCACCCTATGCACAGCCGTATACGGTCCAGTTCAGCCGTATTCACCCTAGCTCAGCCGTATCGTGCGTTTGGGTGATAAAAATCAGGTTTTTATTCGCCTTTGCGATACGGTTGTGCATTTCATGGTTTGGATATGGTCTACGGATACGGTTGTGCGATCTCTATATATAGAAGCCTCATTTCATCATTTTCATACACACTTTCATATTTTCTCATTCTTTCTTTCTTTCTCTCACTACTCTCTCTCTCTCTAAAATAGTTAGTTAGTTAATTAGATTAGTTAAGCTAGTAGATTAGTAGCTTACTTGTAACGGAGGTGCTCCGAGACTGCGGTGTCGCACGATTTGTAATAACGCTTTGTCAGGTTCTATTATAATCTCTATCTTGTTATTTTAAATAATGTCGTGCTGTTGCTATACTTGTTTAGAATTACTTGCTAGGATTATTGCCATGCTTAGCTAAACAAATCTGTGTTTGCTATGATAGTTGCCATGCTAGGGTAGTTATACTTAAATCATGCTGTTACTCTGTCCGTATGCTGTTGAAATATATTTGAATCTATGAATTGAATCTCAAATGTTTATCTATCCAACTTATGCTGTGGTTAGTAACATCCTTCTAGGCTTGGCCAATTGCTAGTTGTATGCCGCTAATTATTCTGTGTCTGATGACCGTTGAACTAGACATGGCCGGTGTTCTCCTGGTTGAAATATTACCGGAGGGAGACACGGAGCGTAGGATTAGAGATAGATTAGATTCAGGTCATTCAACAAGTATCTTTCAGAGAACTTTCGGGACACTTGTGACTTAACCATGTACCCCGTCACTCTGCATAATTGATCCCTGCTACGCTGCCTTTCTGCATGTTCTTGTTTGATTGTTGCTTAGGGTTTGCATGCTAGTATCTGTTATGCTGATTAGTTACATGATTAGGTTTTCGAATATTTATCAATTGCATACACCAGTTTAACATGCATAGAATAGTTAAAATGATTTATATGAAATAATGATGAACAATTTAATCAGCCGTTAGACCAGATCATCCTAACTTGTTCCGGTAGGAAACCCCTGTTCATGTTTTTGTTTATTCAACAATTCATGCCATGATTCGGATATCTCAAATGTCCGAGATTGGGGAACAAGACTCGCCTCACCTATTGTTCCGGTAGGAGTTATGGCTCATTAGGAAATATAGTTGTCATCTTAACTAAGGCTTTATCCCATTAACTACCCCTAAAATAGCATGAGTAATTATCATAGTAAACACTCGCCTCACCTATAAGTTCTCGTTGCCACCTCACCCCTCCTTTACTTTACTTTAATTTTAGATAATTAGTAGTTAGTTAAAACTAAAACCAACCAAAATCTCTTTTAAACCCTAGCTAAATCCCCATAGATAACTGAAGCTCTAGATCCCATGCCCGTTGTAGTTTGAAGAATGACCCTAGGTCATACCTATCGTTGTACTCACCCATAGCTTTAGTATACTTAGGCCCAGCAAAAACAAATTTTAAAACCCACTGACCCAGCCAGGTGGGAGGCCCGCAACGACAAGAAGCGATTCCTAAATACCGACCGTTTGGCTGCCGTCAAGCTTTTGGCGCCGCTGCCGGGGACTACAACGACCGATTTGGGAATTTAGTTGTCTTAGTTATTTAGCGATCCTTTCGGAAGATCAATATCATCCGAAAGTTCCTTTTCTGTTCTTTCCTTTCCAAAACTCTCTTTTCTACCAAACCCGAACTTCATCATCTATGACGAATCGCATTACTCTCGCCTCGACCTGCACACCACTACTGGAGGGAAGAGGAGGACCTATCGTACTGCCCGACGAAAACTTTGAAATCAAGCCTAGTGTTATCAAGTTACTCAAAACCTTCTGCCAATTTCACGGTTTTCCGCTCGATGATCCAAATTCACATTTGGATAGATTCATCAATCTTTCTGATTCATATGAGCAATCAGGGATTTCAAGAGAAGTCTCCCGACTATATCTTTTTCCCTATTCTTTATCTTCGCGTGCTCGAACCTGGTTTGATGAACTCGAACCCAATTCGATTCATACTTGGGAAGAGTTGGCTACTAAGTTTATGGCTAAGTTTTTCCCTCCTTCCAAGCAAACCAAGCTCAAGGATGACATCGTCAGTTTCCGACAAGGAACCAATGAATCGTTATATCTGGCATGTGTAACACTCGACATTTTAGGCTATCATTACTGTACCTAATTGTGTGATTATTATGTGTATTTAGTTATATTAGGCTAAATATACATAAGATTTAGTGTAATTATACTCACGCGTACGCGATTTGCTGAAATCGTACACAATTGGACCGGACGAAGTCCGATATTAATTAATATGGACGTTGGTGACAAATTTATAAATAATGTGGAAATTATCCAAACAAACGTTATTTACATTAATATATTGTGAGAATATATTACAAGTATTACTTATTGATAAAAACACATCCTACGTGACGAAACCGCGCAAAACACACCTTGACAAGCGAATTATAACTAAATTGTATTCTTACAAACTTATAACTCGTGATACAAAATTCGGAAACACAACCACGCGAGCCGAGACCCAAACGGGTCGACCCTAACCCGCGGACCCAACCCCACCTTCTCCTTTTTCTTCCTTTCTACACCAACACCCACCTCATTCTCATCTTCCATCTCTCTCTCTAAAAACAAAAACTCTCCCCCTTTCTCTCTCTACAAAACGGCTCCTAGAGCCACCACCACACCACCGCCGAACCACCACCACCGTCGGAATCATCATCATCACCAAGAAGAAGCATCAAGATCATCTTCATCTCCACCTTCCCCATATTCGATTTCTTGGTATGAAGCTTTAAAACTCTTGTTAATTACTTAAAAAGCGTTTATTTACATGTTAATGAGTCCACTCAACAAGATTATGCCCAAAAATTCCGTTGAAAATGCTTTAAAAATCGAAACCCATCTAAAAATCGCTGACAGTTCATCTCGCGAATCGAGATCCCAGATCTCGGCCGTCCTGCGAGTCGAACCGAGATCTCGACTCGCGAAGCCAAACTGCGAGCCGAGTTGACCTGCAAGTTGAGTTGACCTGTGAGCCGAGTTGACCTGCGAGTCGAGTTGACCTGTGAGCCGAGTTGACCTGCGAGTCGAGTTGACCTGTGAGTCGAGTTGGCCTGCGAGTCGAGTTCTGTGCTGCGAACCCAACTCGGTTCACAGCCCACTTTGTCTTTCGAACCCAAATTCAGTAATAAAAGCACTAATGTGAACTAAGATTTATCACTTAATTTTACACCGAAATTAGATTTCAAATGCATTTTCAATAAAGCAATATAGTAGAAATAAAAATTTTCCAAGCTGACTTGGCAGCTCGACCCCAACCAGGGGCTCTGCCCCTTAGACCCCGCTACCAGGGGCGCTGCCCCCGGACCCCCGTCAACCAGGAACTTGTAAATACTTTTCACACTAAGTGTTGAACGCATACGACAACCGAACTTTATACAATAATACGGGGACATACAAACACTTATACTTTGAAAAGTATACACTACAGACATATGAGATTACACTCACATTTATACGAGCTTGCACTCGCTCGAACTTACTTTCGAAAAACACTTTCACATCGCGATACAAATGACAGACTTACAAATATACCTTACAAGGATACGACGCAACGAGATACATAATAATAATGATACTTGGATTATTATTACAAAACCGTCACCAACGGGCCATACTTGTCTTCAAACTACAAACGAAATACTAAATATACAAACATTGGACATTAACTAGTTGAGTGGACAACTAGCATGGATGATCTCTAAGATATCTATTTACTTACTTAACCTTACGCGTTTAGGACGCTAGAGGTTACTGGTTCGGAGAACCGCACTACTTGATTCCTGCTTTACTCTGCTAGACTCAGGTGAGTCTCACAGCCCCTATTTTACTGTTTTTACTCAGGGGTGAGATGCATTACTTGTTTTTACTTGAACACATGTACAGACTATACAAACCATACAGACTTACAGACTTACTGATATACTAAATTGCATGAGTTACGATTAATCCACTGAAGGCCTCTGAATCATAGTTGTTAATTATAGGATAAGCGCGAGTTTTAGTATATGGATCCATATGGGACTGACAATCCCCGCCCGAGGTAGCACGTACTACCACGAACCGTACCGTATAAACGAGCGTTTCTTACTCGTTTCTTATGAGTGTTTTTGGATTAGCACTCACGGGGGAAAATTACTTGTACTTGATTGTACTTTACTAACGTGTTAAGCTTCGACTATGATGCTCATGGCAATGTATATCAACCCGATTGCATTCGTGTAATCATTACTTATTACCTGGTTAAAACTGTACAGATACTTTTACTACTTGATGTGTTCAAACTGACTATTTACTACAAACCTGTGAGATTCACCAACCTTTTGGTTGACGCTTTTAGTGATGCATTCTCAGGTACACAACAACAGTAGGGTTGCCCAGCAGGATATGCCTACTAGCTCGAGTCGCATGCATTTACCGACATTGGAGATTTTTCTGCATTACTTTTATAATTGGTGTTATGTATTAAAATCTCTAGATCTTACTAGCGAACTCGACACTTATGTATTTTGAATACTTATGTAATGTATTACTTTTCGAACGTCTCATATAGAGTCGTTCACTATATTCCTTTGTGCTTGATTACTTGATTGGTAGCACCCCAAAGCTTGCTTCCGCTAAACATTAAATTTGGGGGTGTTACAGCATGGGAACGATTTAAGAAGATGCTTAACAGATGTACGAATCATCAAATGGGTAAGACGAACCTAATCTGCATATTCTACAATGGTCTGACTCCTCAGCACAAGTCAACCCTCGATGCTGCTTCTCAAGGAAATTTTATGTCACACACTTCTGAAGAAGCCTGGGAGCTAGTTGAGACGATAGCAATGAATCAACATGACTGGGAGTTTGGCGAACCGGCTACGGAAGTAACTAGTACTTCAAGCCTATCCTTGGAAGCTCTGCAAGCTCAAGTGGACAATCTCTCCAGAGTCTTCAAGGATCTTCAATCTTCTACACCTCAGCCTCATAAAGGTACGGAAGAAATTCTTTTCACTACTGTTAAAAACCCTGAATTGAACTTTCATTCTAAACCTTTCATTCAGCGGCCGACCAATAACCCACCTACTCAGTTTCCGCAACCTTTATCTTCTAATATGCCAGATTCCCTCGTAAATTCTCAACAACACTATAATGAAACTTTGACTAATTTCATAGTTGAACAAATGAACATGAACATAAACAAACAAGTAATAGATTTTCAAGATAAAATTGATGCTTTACTTAGAATATCAGAAGATTTGATCAAAAACCTGGAAGTTAGTCTTAAACAACTGTTTTTAAAAGTTGAGAACCAAGGAGGAATCATGGTCATCACTAGAGGAGGTAAAGAGACCAGAAATGAGAAATCCTCAGATAATTCTTCAAATCAACTTCCTATCTCTGAACCGCCCACTGATCCAGTGCCTAGTGACACCCCTGTCAATGCACCAGATCCAGTATCACCTAAAGCCACAGAAATCATTCCACGAACTAGGATACCCTTCCCTGGTAGGCTTAAGAAAGAGAAACAGGAAGCACAATTTGGAAAATATCTAGAAATGTTTAAAAGCCTGCACTTAAACGTTAGACTATTAGACGCTTTAGTAGAGATGCCTAGTTGTGCTAAGTTTTTTAAAGAACTCATTTCAAATAAGGAAAAATTAAGACAAATAGTTAGTTTACCCTTAGATGCTGAATGCTCAGCAATCATGTTACATGGCCTTCCACCCAAACTAGGAGATACTGGCCGTTTCACTATTCCCTGTTTTCTTCAAAACATCCAAGTTAGTAACGCCTTAGCTGACCTGGGTGCTAGTGTCAATCTTATGCCTTACTCTCTCTATAAGAAACTAGGACTAGGTGAACTGCTACCCACTCAAATGACCATCCAATTAGCTGATAGATCAGTTAAATTCCCCCGAGGAATTGCTGAAGATATAATGGTCCAAGTCGGTAAATTTATCTTCCCAGTTGACTTTGTCATTATGGATATTGAGGAAGATGCCCACGTTCCCCTCATCCTTTGTAGACCTTTCCTAAACACTGCCAAGGCTGTGATAGATGTAAACGAAAAATCTTTAAAAATGAGGGTCGGAGCGGAGGAAGTCACCTTTAATATCGATAAGTTGATGAAGCACCATATGGGAGAAGATCTTGGTCTAGTGGATGCCATGCACGAAATATATGACGAGCATTTGGAGGAGATTCTAGCAGTCAGTAGTAACGAACCTTTCTCCAGCACTGTCATCACCAAAAGAAGACTTTGCCCGGACGACTTCGGACTCTGCTCAGCTATCTCTGACCAATCAGCACCTTCCGGAGAGCTGCTATTTCCCTTACCTGAAATGAAGAATCCTTTATCACCGCCTAACTACTATTCCACGAATAACTCCGTTGTTACTGTTCCTTTAGGCGAAGGCATCCCTATCCCACTTTTAAGTAGAAATCAGTTTTTTCCGATACCCGAATCGTCTCCATCTGTAGCTGAGATTCTCAAATCTTTCGAGGAGATGGATTCCGGTACTTTGCCACAACTATCTGAAGGTTGTGAGAAATCAAATCCAGAAATCACCATAAGTACTTCTTCTAAAGCTCAATTTCAGAAGTTCGCACTCACCGACAACAATGATGTCATCATCACTGAGGATAATGCAACTTCTTCATCATCTACCTGCAAATACGATTTAAAGAAGAACGCGCTTTCCAATGAGACCGAACTAGTAGAAATAGCATCAGCCACTACAGCCGACTCATCTCTAGAAGAATCAGAGTTCCAAAAGGAGTATGACGAATTACAAAGAGACGAGATCGCTCGAATGAAACCCTCTATCGAAGAACCGCCAGAATTGGAACTGAAGGAATTACCCCCTCACTTGGAATATGCTTTTCTCGAAGGAACTTCACATCTACCCGTCATAATTGCCAAAGGTCTTTCACCTGAAGAGAAAGCAAGACTTATCCAGGTCTTGAAGTCACACAAGAAGGCGATTGCATGGAAGATTTCTGATATACAAGGGATCAGTCCAAATTACTGCACGCACAAGATACTCATGGAAAACGACTTCAAACCTTCCATACAGAGAAAGAGGAGAGTAAAACTGAAGATTCAATATGTGGTCAAGAAAGAGGTTATCAAACTCTTGGATGCTGGTTTGATCTATCCTATCTCAGATTCCCCATGGGTCAGCCCAGTTTAGGTTGTCCCAAAGAAAGGAGGAATGACGGTTATTGCTAATGAAGATAATGAATTGATTCCTACACGAACCGTCACCGGCTGGAGGGTGTGTATCGACTACCGGAAATTAAATGACGCCACCCGAAAAGATCACTTCCCTCTGCCGTTCATCGATCAGATGTTGGAAAGATTATCAGGGAATGAATATTACTGCTTCCTCGATGGTTTCTTCGGCTATTTTCAAATTCCTCTCGATACCAAGGACCAGGAAAAGACGACATTCACATGTCCATATGGTACATTTGCCTACCGCCGCATGCCATTTGGTTTATGCAATGCGTCTGCAACATTTCAAAGGTGTATGGTGGCAATATTCCATGACATGATTGAACAGTGTATGGAGGTATTCATGGATGACTTCTCAGTCTTCGGTGATTCCTTCACATCCTGTCTTTCCAACCTTGAAAGGATGCTAACCCGATGCGAAGAATCAAATCTTGTCTTAAACTGGGAAAAGTGCCACTTTATGGTGAAAGAAGGAATAGTTTTAGGACATCGAATATCAAAATCTGGAATCGAAGTTGACAAAGCCAAAGTTGAGACTATTTCCAAACTTCCACCACCTACTTCTGTTAAAGCCATTCGCAGTTTTCTAGGTCACGCCGGATTCTACCGTCGCTTTATCAAGGATTTCTCTAAGATCTCTCGACCTATGACGCACCTTCTCGAGAAGGATACCCCGTTTGTCTTTTCAGATGACTGTCATAAAGCTTTCAACATTTTGAAGGATTAGCTCACACATGCACCGATCATGGTTGCCCCCGATTGGAGTCTTCCATTTGAGATCATGTGCGATGCTAGTGACTTCGCTGTTGGAGCTGTCTTAGGGCAAAGGAAGGAGAAGCAGTTTCAGCCAATCTACTACGCCAGCAAGACACTCACTGATGCACAAGAGAATTACACCACAACAGAGAAAGAGGTTCTTGCGGTAGTATTCGCTTTTGATAAATTTCGTTCTTATTTAATATTGTCCAAAACTATTGTCTATACAGATCACTCAGCCTTGAAGTATCTTTTCAAAAAGCAAGACGCTAAGCCAAGACTGCTTAGATGGATTCTCCTCCTCCAAGAATTTGACATAGAAATCAAGGATAAAAAGGGAGCCGAGAATGTCGCATCAGATCATCTTAGTCGATTGGAAAATCCGTCGATAGAGAAGCTTGATGAGAGAGAAATTCAAGACCAGTTTCCTGAAGAACAACTCATGAATATCGGAGGATACCAAAAGGGATCTCAATTCACTTACAACCCTTGGTATGCAGACTACGCAAATTATCTGGTTGGAGGAATTGTGCCAAAAGGAATGCCCACCTCTAGAAGACGCAAATTCTTTAGAGACGTAAAGAACTACTATTGGGACGATCCATACTTATTCAAAGTATGCCCGGACCAAATCATCAGAAGATGCGCAGACGAGAGGGAAGCAAGGAACATTCTTCACCAAAGTCATCACGGACCAACTGGAGGACATCATGGAGCAAATATGACCGCAAGGAAGGTATACGATTCCGAATTCTATTGGCCATCTATATTCAGAGACGCTCACGACCTGGTAAAACGTTGTGATGCTTGCCAAAGGTTTGGAAGTATCTCACGGAGGAGTGAAATGCTACTTACTAACATCCAGGCCTGCGAGATCTTTGATATATGGGGGTTGGATTTTATGGGACCATTCCCAAAATCATATGGGAAAGAGTATATTCTAGTTGCTGTCTGTGACACTCCTCCAAATTAGGTATATAATTATACTTAATTACATGCATTTCTTACGCTAATTCCCTGTATTTGTGTTAAACTAAACCTATGATGTGATATGAGTCTAGCGAGCCCTAAACAATAATACAAAAAGTAGTACATTATACGTAGTATTTATAAATTACGTACGAACGTATCGGAACTAAGCCGACTAAAATAATTAACCAGGTTTGGTTATATGAAATAATTAATAATTCGATTATTAATTACGAGAAATTAAATATCTATAACATATAGATAAAATGGTTCAATTATACATTTAACATAAAAACGTATTATATAACGAACAGAAACAATTCTAAAACGTACCTAAAAGGTCAAAATATGAAAAATGTTATTTTCTAGTACGTTTTCAAGTATTTAGAACATTACTTCGAATTATGAATTCGAAACTCAACCGAAATTTGGCGCTTATTTGGACGCGCGCAGTAAAATGTACAAAAATGTACAACTACCAAAAATAATGAAAACCTCATTATTCTGAAAATATATTACGAACCAGGAAAGCATCTACAAAATAAAAATATAAAATGTTAAATTTTATATTGCTATAATTATACCCGTACTCGAAATTGAGGTACCACAAGTGGCACCTAACATCAATAATGCAGAGACAAACTGGCGTTTAAACCATACTCCCTCCATATCTATGTGATCAGTCGACATTTACACACACACAACCATTATTCATTTTCCTTCTCTCAAAGAAATTACAAGATCAAAGGCAGCAGCAGTAGTAGAACACAAGGCCAGAAGTTTTATCATCATCTTCATCATCATCGATCATCACCACCTTCACATTCTCTTTGTAAGGAAACCTTCAAACTTTGATTTCCATTTCTTTGATTTCCTTATATAACTTGTATTTACATCATAATCATAACATATAACATAGATAAATGATGATTACTTGATTTTTCATGAAAATGGGTTATAAAACCAAACCTTCAAAACCAAAATCGTTAAATAAAAACTAGTTAAAACGAAATGATAAAGTGTAAAAACGACACATAATACTTATAGAAACATTTGGTATTGATGTATAAAAGATTTGGAACCAAAAGATTTTGTATATGTGTTGCTCTGCTGCGAACAGACACTGTGAACATAACGAATACGGCGGATTCCCTTGAATACGCCGTATTCATACCCGAAAACCAAACGAATCCGGCGGATTCAAAGGAATCCGGCGGATTCCCGTGTCCGACCCGCACACAAACCTTCGGCTAAAACGATGAACGAGTAAAAGACACGGGTGAATACGGCGGATTCAAATGAATCCGGCGTATTCACAAACCTTCACACGAAATACCTGTGAACACAAACGAATACGGCGGATTCATTTAAATCCGGCGTATTCCCGAACAAAAACGAAACCGTATGAAAACTAGGATGAATACGGCGGATTCACCCGAATCCGGCGTATTCCGACTTCTGACTTGAATCCGGCGGATTCCACTGAATACGGCGGATTCCCGTGTCTAGTCAACAATCTGACTTTTATTTTAACACATAAACGCTTCCGTTCACGATTCCAATTATACGATACATTTACGAGACATTGTAAACTATTAATAAAACATTAATGTGATATATCCGAGACACGGACTTTGGACTTATTAAATTCGTGCGAACAAACGATATATAAATAGATAACTACATATTGGGTTGTACACTTAACAAGTATACGACAAGAGAAATAATAACAATATTTCAACACAATGCTATTAATAAAGTTAACAACTTATATTGTTAAGAAATGAACCATTTCTTCAAATAAACAAAACTGTTAACATAAGTGATTAAAACAAATCAAAAGTACTTATGTTAATACATTGTTGTGTATAGGTTGACTACGTTTGGGCTTCGTTATCTTATCTCGCTAGCATTCACATCCGAGCACTCACAGTGAGTTCACAAACCCCTTTTCACTGTTTTAATGCTTTTAAAACCTCTGGGTGGAAAACATAGAAATCGTATGTATGACTGCATGCGACACTGATTTGAATACTGTATGTATTTACTTGATTTGGCTTATGAAAGGATATTTCATACTTGAACTGTTTGTGAAAGGGTATTTCACACAACTACTTGAACTATGATTTATGAAATGTTTTCATACTATTTTGGGAATTTAGACAACGAATCTTGGTACAGATCTAGGCTGAACGATGTAGTGCATAAAAGACCTTATGGCTACAGACTATAACCATTAGCTAGGTGACTCTAGCCACTGAGTATACGGATAGTACTATCGCCGTGACGACCCTCCTACGGATTTGGGAGCGTATACTTAATTGTCCAGCATGGCAAACAACAACAGATTAGGGTTGTGGTTTGGTTATAGGGTTAGATCGGGTTACCTTACTTGACAGGTTTAGCTCACCTTTCAAGGGATCACCGTCTAAATTGTAACACCCCCAAATTTAACAGTTTGCGGAAGCGACGTTTTGGGTGTTACTAATCAATAATCACAAGCACAAAGGATACAGTGAACGACTCTAAATGAGACGTTCGAAAAGTTATTATATTAATACATAAGTAGTTTCAAAATACAAGCTCGAGTTCAAGTAAATTCCTAGAGATTCTAATACATAACAACTAGTACAAAAGTGATGTAGTAAAATCTCCAAGCTTGTAAATGCATGCGACTCGAACTAAGTAAGCTTATCCTGCTGGGCATCCCTACTGATGCTGTGTACCTGAGAAGCATTACTAAAACGGTCAACCAAAAAGGTTGGTGAATCTCACAGGTTTGTAAGTAAGTAAACAGTTTGAACACACAAGTAGTATTTGTAAATCATAGCCAGCCAGTAAGTAACGATCACAGGTTATGCTCATCGTTAACTTAAGTTTTAATAAGTGGTGGTTGCAGGTTATGCTAACCGTTTGATACAATTGTCATGAGCCACCATAGTTGAAGCTTAACGTACAGTAAATATAGGTACCCCCTCATGAATGTAATCCAAAACATTCATACGGAATGAGTAAGAAACGCCCGTTTCTACAGGAACGGTTCGTGGTAGTGCTTGCTACCCCGGGCGGGGATTGTCAGTCCCATATGGATCCATATACTAAAACTCGCGCTTATCACATAACTAACAACTATGGTTCAGGAGGATTTCATTGGATTAGTCGTAAACTCGTGCAGTTGGCGTATTCGTAATCTCATACAGTAAGTAAATCATGGCAGCAAGTAAGTTTTGTGTGTTCATGTAAAACAGTAATGCATCTCACCCCTGAGTATAAAACAGTAAAGTAGGGGCTGTAAGACTCACCTGAGTCTGGCAGATAATGCAGTAAGTAAGCAAGTAGTATCCCGAACTAGCAACCCTTAGCGTCCTAATACGCATAAGGTTTAGTAAGTAAATGGAATACTTGTAAAGTATCCACGCTAGTTGTTCCCAAACTAGTTAATGTCCATTAGCTTGTTTGTAAGTTTGTAATCGTTTGTAAATCGTAGTTGGTATAAAAGTTGTACTGTCCGTTTGTTATTGGTGTATAATAATAATTCCATCCATTATTATTATGTATTCATAGTAGTGGTACAGTTGTAAAGTACACTCGTATGATCGTTTGTTTGTATTACAACCTGTATCGTTTGTGTACGTTCCAATGGGCTTAGACCCCAAAGGGTACGAGTGAAACCTCGTAAGTATTCGTATGTATGTTCGTATCAGTTAACGTGTAATCCAGCACGTAACTAGTGAGTGAACTT
The DNA here is from genome assembly GCA_949592205.1 of Helichrysum umbraculigerum. NCBI lineage: Eukaryota > Viridiplantae > Streptophyta > Magnoliopsida > Asterales > Asteraceae > Helichrysum > Helichrysum umbraculigerum. The sequence goes on along the minus strand of CATIUR010000006.1, from coordinate 24,733,975 downwards.
GTAAGTTTGTATCGGATGTAATCCCGTGTAATGTACAAGTGTATGTTCGTTGGAGTGTAATCTCCTATGTAACAACCGCCAAATTAGGGCTAGTATTAGCGCCTAATTCTTTGTTAATACATGTAATTAGTTCTGTGTTAGGCTAATTTATGTATCGGATTATATGTTGGTGAATATATACAACTTTGCGATTTGATTAAATCGTGCGCAACTTAAATAGAATGAAATTCTATTCGATTAACACGGACGTTGGTGAACAAATGTTTATAAACTAAAATAACGCAATTATAACTGAAATGCTATTTTATAATAGCTAATAACTGACTTGTACTACTCGAATAAAACGTACACGATTTTATAAACAAAAGTGATTAAAATTAATCTAACCTATTAAAGATTTAAGGAAATAATTTAAATAAATCATTTAACAAGATTTGTGATTTATAAATATAATTAAACGCGTAAAATAAATATTTAACGTTAAATGACGGAGCAAACGAACACCGCACGGAGCGGGAACGCGGGGCGAAAGTGGGGATTTAACCTCCCACTTCCACCCACTTTCTTTCATTTCTTATTCATCTCTCTCTCTCTTCCTTTTCTTTTCTCTCAAAAACCACAAACCAAAAATCAACGAAAATCGCAAAATAAACATACTAAACGACCTCGGATCTTCAAGCCCCTTTGGAAATAAACGACCACCTCGCGACGATCTACACTTCTACCTTTTCGGATTTTCAATCCGACACTTTGTAAGTTTCCGACAAATCCCGACATCTCTCGTTTTTGATCATTTTTACTAGTTTATGGTTTTGATAGGCTTGTTATGTTCATATAAGGGTTGGGTAAAAGAATCGGACCAAACGGAAACCCGAAAACATGTTTTTGGCTCAAAATCCGTCAATCAGACGTAAGTGACGCACTGATGAACCCAGATATGCGTCACTTCGTGAGACACTGACTAAGTGTCGCATAAGCCCTCTTTTCCCGTCACTACCTAAGTGACGCATTTTCAATATCCGTCACTACTAGCGTCACTTGCCTTAGTGACGCCTATGATCGAAATCTAATTTTATACGACACTCTTGCCCGACACTACTCTAGTGACGCCTAGAACCTTAAACCGACACTTGTTACCGTCACTGCCTAAGTGTCGCCACCTTATGCGTCACTTCCCTAAGTGACGCCCTAAACTTATATTTCGCGATTTTATGCGACACTTCCTAAGTGTCGCCTAAACCTTAAGTGACGCTATGAAGTGTCGCCCAAAGCAGCAGATTTTCAACTATTTTTACACTAAGTGTCGAACTTATACAACTTCCAATACTTATACCCTACGACTTAACAAACATCATAGAACATACTTTTCTATTACAAATACTCTAAATTGCGTTATGAACGATAAAAGTTTAATTATAACAAATCCCCAACGGGCCGTATATACTTTGACACGAACGTGAACGAACCAACGTTAAACACAACGGGGTATGAACAACTAGCCTAGATGGTCTTGCGAGACATCTACTTACTTAACCTTACGTGTTTAGGCACTAGAAGGTTACGGGTTCGGAGAACCTACTTGATTTACTACTACTTGCTATTTACCCCTGCTCGACTCAGGTGAGTCTTACAGCCCCACTTTTACTGCTTTATACTTTGGGGTGAGATACTTAGCAACTGTTTTACGTATGAACACAATGTACTGAACTGAAAACATTACTGATTACAAACAAACGCATGAGTTACTTTTATCCACTGAAAGCCTCCTTATCGTAAGTTGTTAGTTATGGTCTTAAGCGCGAGTACTAGTAAATGGATCCATTTGGGACAGACAATCCCTGTCTGGGGTGGTAGCGCCACCACGTACTGATTTACACGTAGAAACAGACATATTAGTATTTGTTACATATGAGTGTGCGGATAGCACTCATGGGGGTACGTGATTTATTTCACACTACACGGTTAAGCTTCAACTTATGAGCTCATGGCACTGTACTGATTAACTGATTTACTTACTTTGCTTGATAGCAATACGGGTACATACTTGTGGTTCATAACACTTACTTATTACTAAACCTGTGAGATTCACCAACCTTTTTGGTTGACACTTTTTAGCTTTGTATCTCAGGTACACTTACGGAGTAAGGTCACTCCAGGATTACTAGCTAGAGTCGCATGATTTTACAAACTGCATTTAACGGAGATTCTTTGGCATTATCTTTTGTAACTATGGTTATGTAATAGAATCTCCCGCTATACGCGTGGGCTCTAGGGAATTACATTTTGTATACGAAAACCTTCGGTTTTCAAACGATTATTAATTATGAAATGTAACTATTTTACAAACGTCTCATTTAGAGGTCGTTTGCTATTAATCTTGTGCTTTGTATATTGATTAGTAACACCCAATGTATGCTTCCGCAAATCGTGAAATCTGGGGGTGTTACAGATTGGTATCAGAGCCTAAGGTTATAGTGAACTAGGTTGCATTTAGTGGGCCTAGACTATGACCGTTAGGCAGTATTCTCTTATTAGACATGACTAGTTCAGGAATTACAACATACAACTTTAATTTAACATAGCCTGATCAACTATGTACAATTAAGGAAAGATGATGTAAGATCTGAAATGATTATGTTGAACAGGGATACGTTAGTTGACTCTGACTACGAGAGAACCGGACTATTACTTGATGCGTGCTAGACACTAGGCTGGATATGATATATGTATATATATTAGCCTCAATCTTACTAACGCTTTGTCTCAGAAATGGCAAACGCTCCATCCAATTCATCTCGTTCTCAATCCGGGTCGCAGAACCCAAGGGTAGCAAGGAGGAACAACAGGTTGCCTCGAGCTAGCCCGTACTCCACTCACTTCACCTTGCCGGCCTTAGCTGCTAGGGTGAACCAACACGAGCAACGACTTCGCACCATGGATGTCGTGTTGCAGGAAACAAACGAAAACTGGAGACTTACAGCACTTGAGCGCATCGAACAAGTCTCTGAAAATCACGAAACCACCGTTACAAATGTGGACATTCTTCTCAACAGAGTGGTGGAGATAAGCGTGGAAACCACTCTTTTAAAACACAGACTTGAGGAGTGTGAACAACGCTCACGGGAAACGGAAGAATATAACCGTGGATTGGTACAACGACTAGCATTAGCTGAAGACAATGCCCGACAAGCCAGCAGGCTTGCAAACACTGTGGACCATCTTGTCACGATGATGGAACAAATTAATCTACGTTAAAACTAGTGTAGTCTTTATCCTGTAATCTAGTAACTGTCTAAGCACTACTCTATGTTTCAGTCGGATGTAATAATTCCCGACACCTTTTGTAATACATCCGTAGGATGTAACCTTTAAACTAGCATCATCTATCAAATATTTCTTGCTGCTTTGACTCATATAAATTGCCATGATCCTTTTTCATATTGATGTTATGTATTACCACCTATATACATGTACATCTGAAATACATACAACCTTCTTGCAAAATCTCATGTATCTTCATTTCTTTTATTGAAGAGTCATGCCGCCAAAGTCAAGACCTTACACCGATGCCCAGATTACCTCCCTTATAACCCAGGCTGTTACTGAAGCCTTAGCTCGGAATACTCCACCAGGTTCCACAAGAAACAGCGATGCCGCTGAAACCTCTGCTGCTAAACCTTGTTCATACAAGGATTTCCAAAACTGCAAACCCTTGAACTTCAAGGGGACTGAAGGAGCCATCGGACTTATCAGATGGTTCGAAAAGATGGAATCCGTTTTCCGCATCAGCAAATGTACGGAGGATGACAAAGTCAAATTCTCCACCTGCACTCTCGAAGATGGTGCCCTCTCGTGGTGGAATTCCTATACCCAGTCTGTGGGTATTGATACAGCTTATCTACTCCCTTGGGAGGATCTGAAGAAAATGCTCACTGATGAGTATTGCCCGGCCGAACAACTTTACAAGCTGGACGAAGAGTTCTGGAACTTGAAAGTGCAAGGAACTGATATCGTTGGATACACCACTCGATTCCAACAACTTACCGTTCTTCGCCCAGCTATGGCAGGCACTGAACCCGAAAAGATCAAGAAATACATCCGCGGCCTCCCGGAACCTGTCCGGGGAAATGTCGCCTCATCAAAACAAACCACTCTTCATGGTGCCATCCGGTTGGCCCATGAACTTTTAGCCATGAATGAGGACCCAGAACCACCCACTCCATCCTCCAACAACAACAAAAGAAAATGGTCCGACAACCACAACAACCACCAAAACAAGAAACCTGAAACCATTAAAGCCTACACCTCCAATACTGATGACAAGGGGGCGTACAAGGGAACCAAGCCCTATTGCTCAAAGTGCCAACGACACCACTTTGGTTCGTGTCCCTGTAGCAAGTGTAAGAGATTCGGACACGTGGCTAGGGACTGTAGATCCAACACCACTGACATCAACTCCTCTGCACCAAAAACTTGTTATGGGTGCAACGGAACGGGGCATTTCAAGAAAGACTGCCCGAAATTGAACAACAACAACAACAACAGGAACAACAACAATGCTCGAGGAAGAGCTTTTGTGCTGAAATCTGGGGAAGCCCGTCAAGACCCGAATGTGGTCACGGGTACGTTCCTTCTCAACAACTTGACTGCTTCTGTATTATTCGATACTAGTGCTGATAAGAGCTTTATTTCCGACGAATTTTATCCACTACTTGACACTACACCTATTGCCTTAGATTCTAAGTACACTGTAGAATTGGCAAACGGAAAACTTATTGAGGCCGACAGTGTGATACCTAATTGCACTCTGAACTTAGCTAACGAGCTTTTTCCCATTGACTTGATACCTGTCGAAATCGGCAGCTTTGACATCATCGTCGGTATGGATTGGTTATCCAAGCACCGAGCCGAAATCGTTTGTTTTGAGAAAATTGTACGCATTCCTCTCGTCACCGGTAGAACTTTGAGCATACAAGGGGAGACCGGTGGGACGAGAATCAATATCATTTCTTGCATGAAAACCCGAAAATACTTGAGAAAAGGGTATCAGGCAATCCTCGCACACGTTATGGAGAAAAAGTCGGTGGAGAAGCGACTTGAGGACGTGCCTATTGTTCGAGACTTCCCAGAAGTCTTTCCTGAAGACTTGCCTGGCCTACCGCCAACTAGACAAGTCGAGTTCTCTATTGATCTTGTGCCCGGCGCAGCACCCGTGGCACGAGCCCCTTACCGACTAGCCCCGTCCGAACTTCAGGAGTTGTCTACTCAGTTACAGGAACTCCTGGACAAGGGATTTATTCGACCAAGTTCCTCGCCTTGGGGAGCTCCGGTCCTATTTGTGAAAAAGAAAGACGGTTCTTTCCGCATGTGCATCGACTACCGTGAACTCAACAAATTAACTGTCAAGAACCGTTACCCACTTCCTCGCATTGATGACCTGTTTGACCAACTTCAGGGATCGAGTTTTTACTCAAAGATCGATCTACGGTCTGGTTACCACCAACTCCGAGTTCGTGATGAAGATATTCCTAAAACCGCTTTCCGAACTCGCTACGGGCATTACGAATTCCAAGTGATGCCATTCGGCTTAACCAACGCACCGGCTGTATTCATGGACCTTATGAATCGGGTGTGCAAACCTTACCTTGACAAGTTTGTTATCGTCTTTATCGATGACATCTTGATTTACTCGCCCACTGAACAAGAACACGCGCAACACCTGAAAACCATCCTAGAGCTGCTCAAACGTGAAGAGTTATACGCCAAATTCTCTAAGTGTGAGTTCTGGATGCAAACCGTTCAATTCCTTGGACACGTCATTGATAATCAGGGAATTCATGTCGATCCTTCAAAAATCGAGGCTATCAAATGTTGGCAAGCACCTACTACACCGACCGAGGTACGCCAATTCTTAGGACTCGCCGGATACTACAGGCGGTTCATTGAGAATTTTTTGAAAATAGCCCTACCTCTCACTGCACTGACTCAAAAGGAAAAGAAGTTCGATTGGACTGACAAACAGGAGTCAGCTTTTCAGCTACTAAAACAGAAACTCTGCAGTGCACCTATCTTATCTTTACCCGAAGGCAACGATGACTTCGTGGTATACTGTGATGCTTCACACCAAGGTCTTGGTTGCGTGCTGATGCAACGAGACAAGGTCATCGTTTACGCCTCTCGACAACTCAAGGTCCACGAAAAGAATTACACAACTCATGACCTAGAGTTGGGGGCTGTTGTATTCGCTCTAAAAATCTGGAGACACTACTTATACGGCACCAAGTGTACAATCTTTACTGACCATAAAAGTCTCCAACATATCTTCGATCAAAAGAATCTCAACATGAGGCAACGTCGATGGGTCGAGTTGCTCACTGATTACGATTGCGAATTCGCTATCATCCAGGCAAGGCGAATGTTGTCGCCGATGCCTTAAGCCGAAAAGAACGAGTGAAACCACTTCGAGTTCGAGCTCTCGGTATGACCATTCACAACGACCTCATCAATCAAACTCTCACCGCTCAACTCGAAGCACTCAAACCAGAAAACTTGACAAACGAGACCTTGCGAGGCATGGACAAACAATTTGAAACCAAACCTAACGGGGCCAAATACTTCTCGAATCGAATCTGGTTACCAAGTTTTGGGAACCTTCGAGACTTGGTGATGAATGAAGCTCACAAGTCAAAATACTCTATACACCCCGGCGCCGACAAAATGTATCACGGCATCAAGGAAATGTATTGGTGGCCCAACATGAAATCTGACATTGCAACCTATGTTGGCAAGTGTCTTACTTGTTCCAAAGTTAAAGCTGAACACCAGAAACCTTCCGGTTTGCTACAACAACCTGAAATACCACAATGGAAATGGGAGCAGATCACCATGGATTTCATTACTAAACTCCCGAAAACTTCTAGCGGTTGCGATACCATTTGGGTGATCGTCGACCGACTCACTAAATCTGCTCATTTCCTGGCCATCAAGGAAACAGATAAGATGGAACGTTTGACACGGATCTACCTGAAAGAGATCGTGTCAAGACACGGCGTGCCCATCTCAATCATCTCCGACCGAGACGCTCGGTTTACTTCTCGCTTCTGGCAATCACTGCAGAAATCTCTTGGTACTCGTCTGGATATGAGTACGGCTTACCATCCTCAAACCGATGGCCAGAGCGAACGAACCATACAAACACTGGAAGACATGCTACGAGCCTGCGTAGTTGACTTCGGTAAAAACTGGGAAAATCACTTGCCGTTGTGCGAGTTCTCGTACAACAACAGTTATCACACCAGCATAAAGGCTGCACCCTTCGAGGCACTGTACGGTCGTAAGTGCCGGTCACCTATCTGTTGGACTGAGGTGGGGGATATACAACTCACCGGTCCAGAAATCATACATGAAACAACTGAAAAGATCGTCGGCATACAAAACCGACTAAAAGCCGCGCGTGATCGTCAGAAAAGCTATGCTGACGTGAGACGCAAACACCTTGAGTTCCAAGTTGGGGACAAGGTACTTCTCAAAGTGGCACCGTGGAAAGGTGTCATTCGATTCGGAAAACGAGGCAAACTAAATCCTAGATACATCGGACCATTCGAAATCCTTGAAAAGATTGGTCCAGTGGCATACCGCCTGCAACTTCCTGCTGAGCTTAGCAGCGTTCACAACACATTCCACATTTCTAATCTGAAGAAATGTCTGTCTGACGAGACACTGATTATACCGCTCGACGAAATTCAGATCGATGATAAACTTCATTTTGTCGAGGAACCCATGGAAATAATGGACCGCGAGGTCAAACAACTAAAACAGAGTCGTATTCCCATCGTAAAAGTCAGGTGGAATTCTAGACGTGGTCCTGAATTCACCTGGGAACGGGAAGACCAAATGCGACAAAAATACCCACATCTCTTCCCAGACAACGCACCGACCGTGCAAACGAGCTAATTTCGGGACGAAATTCTTTTAACAAGGGGAGAATGTAACAACCGCCAAATTAGGGCTAGTATTAGCGCCTAATTCTTTGTTAATACATGTAATTAGTTATGTGTTAGGCTAATTTATGTATCGGATTATATGTTGGTGAATATATACAACTTTGCGATTTGATTAAATCGTGCGCAACTTAAATAGAATGAAATTCTATTCGATTAACACGGACGTTGGTGAACAAATGTTTATAAACTAAAATAACGCAATTATAACTGAAATGCTATTTTATAATAGCTAATAACTGACTTGTACTACTCGAATAAAACGTACACGATTTTAAAAACAAAAGTGATTAAAATTAATCTAACCTATTAAAGATTTAAGGAAATAATTTAAATAAATCATTTAACAAGATTTGTGATTTATAAATATAATTAAACGCGTAAAATAAATATTTAACGTTAAATGACGGAGCAAACGAACACCGCACGGAGCGGGAACGCGGGGCGAAAGTGGGGATTTAACCTCCCACTTCCACCCACTTTCTTTCATTTCTTATTCATCTCTCTCTCTCTTCCTTTTCTTTTCTCTCAAAAACCACAAACCAAAAATCAACGAAAATCGCAAAATAAACATACTAAACGACCTCGGATCTTCAAGCCCCTTTGGAAATAAACGACCACCTCGCGACGATCTACACTTCTACCTTTTCGGATTTTCAATCCGACACTTTGTAAGTTTCCGACAAATCCCGACATCTCTCGTTTTTGATCATTTTTACTAGTTTATGGTTTTGATAGGCTTGTTATGTTCATATAAGGGTTGGGTAAAAGAATCGGACCAAACGGAAACCCGAAAACATGTTTTTGGCTCAAAATCCGTCAATCAGACGTAAGTGACGCACTGATGAACCCAGATATGCGTCACTTCGTGAGACACTGACTAAGTGTCGCATAAGCCCTCTTTTCCCGTCACTACCTAAGTGACGCATTTTCAATATCCGTCACTACTAGCGTCACTTGCCTTAGTGACGCCTATGATCGAAATCTAATTTTATACGACACTCTTGCCCGACACTACTCTAGTGACGCCTAGAACCTTAAACCGACACTTGTTACCGTCACTGCCTAAGTGTCGCCACCTTATGCGTCACTTCCCTAAGTGACGCCCTAAACTTATATTTCGCGATTTTATGCGACACTTCCTAAGTGTCGCCTAAACCTTAAGTGACGCTATGAAGTGTCGCCCAAAGCAGCAGATTTTCAACTATTTTTACACTAAGTGTCGAACTTATACAACTTCCAATACTTATACCCTACGACTTAACAAACATCATAGAACAAACTTTTCTATTACAAATACTCTAAATTGCGTTATGAACGATAAAACTTTAATTATAACAAATCCCCAACGGGCCGTATATACTTTGACACGAACGTGAACGAACCAACGTTAAACACAACGGGGTATGAACAACTAGCCTAGATGGTCTTGCGAGACATCTACTTACTTAACCTTACGTGTTTAGGCACTAGAAGGTTACGGGTTCGGAGAACCTACTTGATTTACTACTACTTGCTATTTACCCCTGCTCGACTCAGGTGAGTCTTACAGCCCCACTTTTACTGCTTTATACTTTGGGGTGAGATACTTAGCAACTGTTTTACGTATGAACACAATGTACTGAACTGAAAACATTACTGATTACAAACAAACGCATGAGTTACTTTTATCCACTGAAAGCCTCCTTATCGTAAGTTGTTAGTTATGGTCTTAAGCGCGAGTACTAGTAAATGGATCCATTTGGGACTGACAATCCCTGTCTGGGGTGGTAGCGCCACCACGTACTGATTTACACGTAGAAACAGACATATTAGTATTTGTTACATATGAGTGTGCGGATAGCACTCACGGGGGTACGTGATTTATTTCACACTACACGGTTAAGCTTCAACTTATGAGCTCATGGCACTGTACTGATTAACTGATTTACTTACTTTGCTTGATAGCAATACGGGTACATACTTGTGGTTCATAACACTTACTTATTACTAAACCTGTGAGATTCACCAACCTTTTTGGTTGACACTTTTTAGCTTTGTATCTCAGGTACACTTACGGAGTAGGGTCACTCCAGGATTACTAGCTAGATTCGCATGATTTTACAAACTGCATTTAACGGAGATTCTTTGGCATTATCTTTTGTAACTATGGTTATGTAATAGAATCTCCCGCTATACGCGTGGGCTCTAGGGAATTACATTTTGTATACGAAAACCTTCGGTTTTCAAACGATTATTAATTATGAAATGTAACTATTTTACAAACGTCTCATTTAGAGGTCGTTTGCTATTAATCTTGTGCTTTGTATATTGATTAGTAACACCCAATGTATGCTTCCGCAAATCGTGAAATCTGGGGGTGTTACAGATTAGAAACAGACATATTAGTATTTGTTACATATGAGTGTGCGGATAGCACTCACGGGGGTACGTGATTTATTTCACACTACACGGTTAAGCTTCAACTTATGAGCTCATGGCACTGTACTAATTAACTGATTTACTTACTTTGTTTGATAGCAATACGGGTACATACTTGTGGTTCATAACACTTACTTATTACTAAACCTGTGAGATTCACCAACCTTTTTGGTTGACACTTTTTAGCTTTGTATCTCAGGTACACTTACGGAGTAGGGTCACTCCAGGATTACTAGCTAGAGTCACATGATTTTACAAACTGCATTTAACGGAGATTCTTTGGCATTATCTTTTGTAACTATGGTTATGTAATAGAATCTCCCGCTATACGCGTGGGCTCTAGGGAATTACATTTTGTATACGAAAACCTTCGGTTTTCAAACGATTATTAATTATGAAATGTAACTATTTTACAAACGTCTCATTTAGAGGTCGTTTGCTATTAATCTTGTGCTTTGTATATTGATTAGTAACACCCAATGTATGCTTCCGCAAATCGTGAAATCTGGGGGTGTTACATCCTAAGTATTTCCAAGTGTAATCCCGTACGCTTGTGTGAGTGAAATCTCACGTTTAGTTTAGTATAGTCTTGTACGTATTCAAGTGTTGTTGTATACTTTCAAAAGTATAGTATTTTCAGGTATAAGTAGCATCGTATTTGATTTAATAGTTGAAAAGTGATTCCCACACTTAGAATATATTTTGTTTTCTGATCTGGGCTTTCTGCGACACAAGGCTTGTGTCGCAGACCGTATGCGACATATGGTCTGTGTCGTATGGATTTGTTTCAGATTTCGTGTTTATGCGACACAATGGTTGTGTCGCAGACAAGGGTACGACACAACGATACGACATAGTCGTTGTGTCGCAATCAAGCGATAGGTAAACTTTGTGTCGTAGATGGTACGACATATAATGCGACATAAGCGTTGTGTCGCATACATTGCGACATAACGTGCGACATAACATGCGACATAGTGTTGTGTCGCATGAGATTTCGGTCCGATGCGACACAAGAGGTCTGTTCGGAAATTTAGTTTCCGAAAACGTAATTTCCGGTTTCCGTTGGGTCTAGAACTTTTATACTAGTTTTAATATGTTGTAATAAGTTCATAATAACCATTGTTAGTCGTTTTTAATGTTTGTGGTGTCGTTTTCTTTAAAATGACCAAAACTGACATTTTCGTAAAAGTGTTCAAAAACGAGTTTAGATTATATATTCGGACATCATTTAGTTAGGGGAACAACATGGAAGTCAAATAAATGTAATCGGAAAAGTTTCGAGTCGTCGGAAAACTTACAAAGTTGTCGAAACGAAAAACCGAAAAGATGAAGTTGTAGCTCTCGTTCTCGTGATCGCTTTTCTCCAAACCGAGCCTAGCCTCCGAGGTGTTTTAATGGTGTTTTAGTGTGGGTTTTAGAGAGAGAGAGAAAACCGATGGAGAGAGAGAGGAGAGAGTTTGGGGTGGAGTGGGTTGGTGTTTGAGTGTGTAAGTGAGAAAGGAAGGGAGGGGGGTGATGTCCCCTCCTTGTTGGCCGGTTTTGGGTGGGGCCACCAAGGTGTGGTCTCACCAAGTTTTGCTCCTCCGTGTTTGCGCTCCGTGCGGTGTTCGTTTCCCCGGTCGTTTAAGCGTTAAAATCATTTTATACGCGATTAAATATACGTTTTAAAATACGAAATAATATCCGATTATTAAGTCGAAGTATTTCATCAAAATGCTAGTTTTCAAGTTATAAAACATAACTTAGTTTTGTTTTGTCGGTTGGTCGAGTTTTCGGAGAGTTCGGTAACGTTTTTGTTTAAAACGTACGTTTTCCGTTATATTATGAACATAATATAAAGTAATAGTCAAAGTAATTAAATAATTTCACATTATTTAATAATCGTTTTACAATGTTCGCAAGTTTGTACAATTGTAGTTTCATACGATATGTACGAATCGTATACGCGTATATATATATATATTCCATCCATATATATATATAAAGTAAATAACGTATATAATCCTATTTCATATTATATACAAGTAATAATCACGTAATTAGGAAAATTTTAAATTGATCCAAATTTTGGGGTTGTTACATTCTCCCCTTGTTAATAAAATTTCGTCCCGAAATTTGTTCGAAGTAGTAATCGGTAGTTCTATACTAGTCAGGTAGCTACAATGTGTACTAGTAGCCTACGGTAGTAGGGTAGATCCTACAGTGTTTGAAATCAAGTAATCGTCAGGTGGTAACGTACCCTAAATTTTGTTGCCTAATGGTAGTGGGCATTGGGCCTTGAGATGGCCAGCACTCCCACAGTTGAAGCAGAGTTTCACTTTAGGAGGGTTCGTACTCTTAGGGTAGGACTTGCATCGACCGACGGGTATGGTACACGGTCCTTCATGATGCCGAGTGCATTGGGGACAGAAAGGTTTCTTTCCCAAGTAGTTCCCTGAAGAGTTGGAGGGAGTAATCTTCACCCTTTTTGCTGGAGGTGGCGTACAGTCAGTATCGGTATCCTCTTCAGTAGGAGTACTTTGTGAAATTGGTGGTGAAGTAGGGTTTTCTAGAGCTATCAAACGTAGCTCGTACTCACGCATACGTATGTCATTTTGGAAAGCAATTCGTCGTAGGTCATCAATGTCTTCCCGTGCTTCAGTAAGTTGTTTTCGCAGCGAATCAATAGTTTGGTTAAGGTGGCTGACTGATTCAGCAGTCAAGGTTTCATCAACTGATGCTTTTGCAGCAGTTAGAGCAGCAGGATAGGCAGGTGCTGCTGCTGATTCAGCGGAGTGTTCTGTATCACACTCGAGTTCGAGGAGGTAAGGAAACATCTTCGGTTCCTCACTGAGCAGTTCATTTTGCAGTGTAGGGTTGTTGACGGAGTGAGTTGTCATTTCCTACGAAGTAAGTGTTCTATTTAAGAATTTGCCTCAAGTAAGTGAAGTTATATTAATTTATCTGTTTAAAGTAACGAATAGCATACGAGTTCCCGGTCTCAACCAGTGTGAGATGATTGGGAAGGGAGTTTGGGTTACTGTATCTGAAGTGTAAGGCAAATTGTGTTGTCGGGATTTAAGTGGTCGGTCGTTTCCTAATCCTATTGTGTACTTAGGATCAAAGAAAACACACAGAATAAAATACAGTTATACATAAGTCATTAAGCGAGAGATTTATGAGAATACAGATTCGGGTAGTCAAAGAATAAGCGTACCCGGGTTGAGTAAATCACAGAGTCTCGGGTTTGGGTCATCCTCTCTAGCATTGATTACATAAGCTCTACTCCTTGTATTGTTGGTTCGGGGTTTCAGCTTAGGGCAATCCTTCCTGAAGTGCCCGGTGCCGTTGCACTCATAGCAGGTTTTGGGTGCGGAAGTATCAGTACCAGTGGGGTTGGTTCGGCAGTCCTGGGCCAGGTGCCCGAATTTCTTGCACTTAGAACAGGGACAGGAGCCGTTATGATGGCAGCTACATTTGGAGCAGTAAGGCTTGCTCCCCTTGTAAGCCTTTGAGTCATTGGTATTGACAATTGCAAGCTTTTTGTCAGGAGTCGGGTTGGATGAGTGGGGACTTACTTCCCATTTACGTTTGTTATTCGCAGACGGGGTTGAAGTCGAGCCACGGCGGACAGAATTAGCCGTTAACTCATGAGCCATACGAATGGCGCTCTGAATAGTTCCCGGTTTAGATGGAGTCACTAAATCTTGTAGTCGTTCGGGAAGTCCATCAACGTACTTTTCGATCCTTTTGTATTCAGGATCAACCATGGATGGGCACAGAAGTGCCAGTTGGTGAAAACGGTTGGTGTAGCCGGTGATGTCGTCACCCTGCATCTTGTGATTCCAGAATTCTAACTCTAGTTGCTTCAGCTCATCTCTTGGGCAGTACTCGCCCCTCAGCATACTCTTTAGTTCATCCCACTGTAGTTTGTAAGCGTCGGCAATGCTCACCGTTTGCGCATAAGTGTTCCACCAAGTAAGGGCGGTGTCAGAAAAGGTGCTGGCGGCGAATTTAACTTTATCCTCTTCCTTGCAGTTGCAGATGAGGAACACTGATTCAATTTTCTCGGTCCATCGAATCAGACCGATTGCTCCTTCAGTTCCTGCAAAGTTCAGCGGCTTGCAGTTATGGAAATCCTTGTAGGTGCAGGTTTTGGGTTGTGGTCCATTAGTAGCTGTATCTTCTCTACCAGGGGTTGATGTTCGGGTAGCTAGGGCTTGAGCCACGCTACGGGCAATTATACCCGCTACTTCGGCTTCAGTAAGCATGATTTGACGTCGAGGAGGCATGTTCCTTGAAACAATAATAAAGAACATGTGAGGATTTGAATAAGAATTACGGCGGTGATGATTTAGTACGTTTAAAGAAATTTCGTCAATGGTTGAAATTTGTTCAAAGTTTGTGGGTTATAAATAAGTTTATACAGTTTCGAAATTTTTGAGAATTTTATAAAACATTTTGTAAGAAATTTTTTTTTTTTTTTTTTTTTTTGTAACATGTTTGATAGAAATATATTTGTTATAAAGTTTTTGATAGTAAAAGTCGGTTGTATAATTTGAAGTCTACTGAAAACTTGAGTTAAAAATGGTTCGGTTGAGATTATGGTCGGTGACAAGGTTTTGAAATTTTTTGTATAACAATAACTGTTTAAAACAGAAGTTATGAAAGTTCCAGGGTAAAAGCAGGTTAAAATTTGTTGAAGATGTTTTTCCTAGAATACATCTAACAGTGCAGTAATGTACGTTGTAGAATGTTATAAACGTAGAATTTGATAGGAATGGCAAATGAAAACAAGGTCTCGATCTTCATATCGAAGGATGTTGCAATAGCTATGGTTGTCAGTTATAACGGTGTGGAAGTCTTCGGACGTAAGTTGGTAGTCGTGAATTTATAAAAAAATCGAATAAGGATGGAACGACGAGAGTCGGGTTGTCGTTTGTTTGATAAAATTTGAAAGTGAATTTCGTAGTAGTCGAGAGAGAGTATCGTATCGGGGAATGAGGCCTATGTATATATATATATATATATATATCACATAACTGCCTAGTTCGTGTCTAGCACAATCAAGTAAAAGTCCCGGTTCTCTCGAGGTCAGAGTCAGCTAATGCATTCCGGTTCAACATAACCCCTTTCAGAACTCACATCATCTTCATTTAATTGTACATAGTTGATCAGGCTATGTTAAATTAAACTCGTATGCTGTAATTCCTGAACCAGTTATACCTAATGAGGAATACTGCCTAACGGTCATAGTCTAGGCCCACTAAATGCAACCTAGTTCACTATAACCTTAGGCTTTGATACCAATCTGTAACACCCCCAAATTTAACAGTTTGCGGAAGCGACGTTTTGGGTGTTACTAATCAATAATCACAAGCACAAAGGATACAGTGAACGACTCTAAATGAGACGTTCGAAAAGTTATTATATTAATACATAAGTAGTTTCAAAATACAAGCTCGAGTTCAAGTAAATTCCTAGAGATTCTAATACATAACAACTAGTACAAAAGTAATGTAGTAAAATCTCCAAGCTTGTAAATGCATGCGACTCGAACTAAGTAAGCTTATCCTGCTGGGCATCCCTACTGATGTTGTGTACCTGAGAAGCATTACTAAAACGGTCAACCAAAAAGGTTAGTGAATCTCACAGGTTTGTAAGTAAGTAAACAGTTTGAACACACAAGTAGTATTTGTAAATCATAGCCAGCCAGTAAGTAACGATCACAGGTTATGTTCATCGTTAACTTAAGTTTTAATAAGTGGTGGTTGCAGGTTATGCTAACCGTTTGATACAATTGTCATGAGCCACCATAGTTGAAGCTTAACGTACAGTAAATATAGGTACCCCCTCATGAATGTAATCCAAAACATTCATACGGAATGAGTAAGAAACGCCCGTTTCTACAGGAACGGTTCGTGGTAGTGCTTGCTACCCCGGGCG
This sequence comes from Helichrysum umbraculigerum, assembly GCA_949592205.1. Classification (NCBI taxonomy): domain Eukaryota; kingdom Viridiplantae; phylum Streptophyta; class Magnoliopsida; order Asterales; family Asteraceae; genus Helichrysum; species Helichrysum umbraculigerum. The sequence continues at coordinate 24,717,626 of CATIUR010000006.1, read as the reverse complement.
GGGATTGTCAGTCCCATATGGATCCATATACTAAAACTCGCGCTTATCACATAACTAACAACTATGGTTCAGGAGGATTTCATTGGATTAGTCGTAAACTCATGCAGTTGGCGTATTCGTAATCTCATACAGTAAGTAAATCATGGCAGCAAGTAAGTTTTGTGTGTTCATGTAAAACAGTAATGCATCTCACCCCTGAGTATAAAACAGTAAAGTAGGGGCTGTAAGACTCACCTGAGTCTGGCAGATAATGCAGTAAGTAAGCAAGTAGTATCCCGAACTAGCAACCCTTAGCGTCCTAATACGCATAAGGTTTAGTAAGTAAATGGAATACTTGTAAAGTATCCACGCTAGTTGTTCCCAAACTAGTTAATGTCCATTAGCTTGTTTGTAAGTTTGTAATCGTTTGTAAATCGTAGTTGGTATAAAAGTTGTACTGTCCGTTTGTTATCGGTGTATAATAATAATTCCATCCATTATTATTATGTATTCATAGTAGTGGTACAGTTGTAAAGTACACTCGTATGATCGTTTGTTTGTATTACAACCTGTATCGTTTGTGTACGTTCCAATGGGCTTAGACCCCAAAGGGTACGAGTGAAACCTCGTAAGTATTCGTATGTATGTTCGTATCAGTTAACGTGTAATCCAGCACGTAACTAGTGAGTGAACTTGTAAGTTTGTATCGGATGTAATCCCGTGTAATGTACAAGTGTATGTTCGTTGGAGTGTAATCTCCTAAGTATTTCCAAGTGTAATCCCGAACGCGTGTGTGAGTGAAATCTCACGTTTAGTTTAGTATAGTCTTGTACGTATTCAAGTGTTGTTGTATACTTTCAAAAGTATAGTATTTTCAGGTATAAGTAGCATCGTATTTGATTTAATAGTTGAAAAGTGATTCCCACACTTAGAATATATTTTGTTTTCTGATCTGGGCTTTCTGCGACACAAGGCTTTTGTCGCAGACCGTATGCGACATATGGTCTGTGTCGTATGGATTTGTTTCCGATTTCGTGTTTATGCGACACTATGGTTGTGTCGCAGACAAGGGTACGACACAACGATACGACATAGTCGTTGTGTCGCAATCAAGCGATAGGTAAACTTTGTGTCGTAGATGGTACGACATATAATGCGACATAAGCGTTGTGTCGCATACATTGCGACATAACGTGCGACATAACATGCGACATAGTGTTGTGTCGCATGAGATTTCGGTCCGATGCGACACAAGAGGTCTGTTCGGAAATTTAGTTTCCGAAAACGTAATTTCCGGTTTCCGTTGGGTCTAGAACTTTTATACTAGTTTTAATATGTTGTAATAAGTTCATAATAACCATTGTTAGTCGTTTTTAATGTTTGTGGTGTCGTTTTCTTTAAAATGACCAAAACTGACATTTTCGTAAAAGTGTTCAAAAACGAGTTTAGATTATATATTCGGACATCATTTAGTTAGGGGAACAACATGGAAGTAAAATAAATGTAATCGGAAAAGTTTCGAGTCGCCGGAAAACTTACAAAGTTGTCGAAACGAAAAACCGAAAAGATGAAGTTGTAGCTCTCGTTCTCGTGATCGCTTTTCTCCAAACCGAGCCTAGCCTCCGAGGTGTTTTAATGGTGTTTTTAGGGTGTTTTAGTGTGGGTTTTAGAGAGAGAGAGAAAACCGATGGAGAGAGAGAGGAGAGAGTTTGGGGTGGAGTGGGTTGGTGTTTGAGTGTGTAAGTGAGAAAGGAAGGGAGGGGGGTGATGTCCCCTCCTTGTTGGCCGGTTTTGGGTGGGGCCACCAAGGTGTGGTCTCACCAAGTTTTGCTCCTCCGTGTTTGCGCTCCGTGCGGTGTTCGTTTCCCCGGTCGTTTAAGCGTTAAAATCATTTTATACGCGATTAAATATACGTTTTAAAATACGAAATAATATCCGATTATTAAGTCGAAGTATTTCATCAAAATGCTAGTTTTCAAGTTATAAAACATAACTTAGTTTTGTTTTGTCGGTTGGTCGAGTTTTCGGAGAGTTCGGTAACGTTTTTGTTTAAAACGTACGTTTTCCGTTATATTATGAACATAATATAAAGTAATAGTCAAAGTAATTAAATAATTTCACATTATTTAATAATCGTTTTACAATGTTCGCAAGTTTGTACAATTGTAGTTTCATACGATATGTACGAATCGTATACGCGTATATATATATATATATTCCATCCATATATATATATAAAGTAAATAACGTATATAATCCTATTTCATATTATATACAAGTAATAATCACGTAATTAGGAAAATTTTAAATTGATCCAAATTTTGGGGTTGTTACATAAATATTCTCACAAAACTATTGTTTAGGAAGTGATTTCCTACGTACACTGATTTGGAAATGTTAATCTTTATCTAGGTTAACCTGTGTTTCCTACTAATGACTGAATTAGGAAATGTTATCTCTTGATTGAAATAACCTGTGTTTCCTATTACAACTACAACTGATTTGGGAAATGTTATTTGTTAATAACTTGTGTTTCCTACTTGATAAAAAACACTTATTGGAAATGTTATTCTTAAATGTTTAACTTGTGTTTCCTACATAACAAACAAACTTGTGAATTCACTCAACAATTTTGTTGACGTTTTACTCTATGTTTTTCAGGGAATTAGCAGCGTAAGTAAGATCTGCATGCATATCAGGACGGACTACCATGGATTTGTTAGGATGCCACTACTTTTGGGACACTTGGATTTCCTCTGTATAACTGCAACTACTGCAGTCATACCTATGAAATCTACTTTTGATATTATGTATTTTATGAAATACTGATTTCAACTACTACTATTACTGTTACTACGTTTCAAGTGGTAATCTTTTGTAAAACTTTAACTAATGGCATCTTAATCTACTTCGTTCTGCGATAACCATATGCTCTGAGTATGTATGTATCTGATGGTTGTTTTACTGCTCGCACCCCCACCACGTCACTAAGCTTCCGCAAACCACTCTACGTAATTGTAATTGCCATTTGGCGGGGTGTGACAGACTTGGTATCAGAGCCATTGGTTATAGCGAACTAGAAGTCTTTAGGTGACTGAAAACCTTAGAGACCTAGACTATAGCCTTGGCTAGAACATTTGTGCATTCATGCATACATACTTTGCATACAACTAACATACGACTGACACGCCACACTCAATTTCTTTTGTCACAGTATGTCTAGTCAATCACATTACCATGTTTACGCTTCGGATGAAGAGCCGACCGAGGCTACTTTTGAGGGTCCCGCGATTACAGTAGGGGATGAGTCATCAGTTCATGTGAGAGCTATGTCTGATGACACTAGTGATGCTTACTTAGTACCACCTCCGACCGCACATGTGGTCACTCCTACCCCTACACCACCTGTTGCGAGTACCTCTCGTGTGCCTGTACCTCGGATGACAGCTAGGATCTGTGTTCGGGATTTTCCCAGGGGACCACTCGCGCCGCGCGATAAGGCGCCAGTGACTGAGTCTGAGGTTCCAGTTGTCGAGCCGCCACAGAAGAGGCTCCGACCTTCTCATCTGGACTGGATGCCTCGAGTATTGAGAGAGTGGAGATCACTAGAGGGTATTCCCTCGACCTTTGAGTTTGGAGAGTCCTCCCACTCACCACCATCTGCATATCTCACTAGTGAGCCTCTGGAGCTCACTGTGCCTACCCTTGTGGCTGTGGTCCACACCATGTTTAGGATATCATCTAGCAGGAGCAGAGATTTGATGGAGCTACTGAGTGATGCCTCCCGCACTGACATGGATATGGCTATGCTCCATCAGAGGATGGATTTTGTGGAGACTCACCGTCAGACAGACTGGCAGAGTCTAGCATCCACCCGTGCACGCGTTGCAGCTTTAGAGAGGCGTGCTAGGGTGTCAGAGATTGTAGCTAGTGTTTGTGTGATGACTGCAGCAGTGATGGTTGCGGTTAGGATGTATTTACCATGGTTCCGTTAGGCCTGTGTATGGCGGTTGTGCCTACACCATATTAGACTATTACTTTTGGGGAAATATATGTATGTATTAATTATGGACTAGCTGTATGTTGGATGGAACTTTGTTAGTAGAATGGGTATATGTATAGGAAACCCATCATCTTTTGTATAACGCTAACCATCGATGGGTATATTAGAAATCCCATCTCATTTTGTACTAAACTCATGTAACAGCGTTATGATCTTTAATATATAATGTATGCTTGGTTTACGTCTCGTATTCATTATGCTTATTATCAACCATGTTATTTCCTCTTACAACTGTCGACTTGTGATTAAACCTATACTTTATCGACACTTTGTGACCAACTCTTGTAAACCCTGAAACATTTTACAGCTTGATGATTGATTATTCTTGAGAACCTCTGAAATTTACAGTGTTAAACGACAATGAAAAGAAATATGTATTGGACATTATATAATGACGCCTGGCCAACGTGATTATATTATGATAGATACATGTGGGTGTTTCAAAGTTGTATGGCACGTGTTGTAAAATTCTATTCATTCATCTTTTCATGTCATTCATTTCTATCAAATGTGAATCTTTGATCTATTCACATTCAATATCGCAACATTAACACTCTGCATTTTATTCATCGCAGAGCTGAATCATGCCTCCCAAACGACGAGTCACTAGAACAAGTCAAAAGACGACTACGCCTCCACCACCACCACCCACCGAAACCACTGAACAAATGATCGCACGAAGAATAGCTGAAGGTATTGCTGAATATGAGGCAAGCCGTAGTCGTGAACCTGGAGCTAACAACAGTGGATCTACCCCTGTTAATACTGAGACACTCGTGAATGCTAGCCGAGGGTGTTCATACAAAACATTTCAGGCTTGTAAGCCGATTTCTTTTCGTGGCACCGAGGGTGCAATTGGTATGATTCACTGGATAGAGAAAACTGAGTCGGTATTGGATATTAGTGACTGTTCACCTGACTGTATGGTGAAGTATGCTGCTTGCACTTTGGCTGACAAAGCGCTCACTTGGTGGAACAGTCAGATCCAATCACTTGGTCGACCAGCTGCTTATTCAATGTCATGGGGAACATTTAAGAATCTGATGTTGGAGGAATTTTGCCCTCGCAGTGAGATGCAGAAAATAGAAACAGAGTTGTGGAACATCACCATGATTGGTGCTGATATTACTGGGTACACCACTAAGTTTCAGGAACTTGCACGTCTAGTGCCACACATGGTGACACCTGAGTATAAGCATATCGAGCGCTACATATACGGTCTGGTACCGCAAATCCGCAGTCTGGTAACATCATCTAAACCGGACTCATTCAGGAGTGCTGTTACTCTAGCACAAAGTTTGACCGAGGAGGCAGTCAGGATGGGAAATCTGACTAAGAAAGCTGTGTCGGGAAAAAGTGAACCGAACAGTACTGATGTTAGTAGTTCTGGTGGTGCAAAGCGAAAGTGGAACGGTAGTGGTACTGATCGTCAGGGTCAGCAGAACAAGAAATCTTCTGGAAATGCGAAAGCATATGTTGCCACTACCACCGAATCGAAACCATACCTGGGTAACAAACCCAAATGTGGTAAGTGTAACCGACACCACGAAGGTGGGTGTGGGTATTGTGGAAACTGTAGGGCATGGGGACATAGAACCCGAGAATGCAAAACTAACCCTCCCCCACGAGCAAACACTGAGCGTCAAAACCAGGGATGTTTTGAATGTGGTGAGCAAGGACACTACCGCAACCGATGCCCTAAGCTCAACAACAACCAAAACCGCAACAACAACAACAACCGCGGTACCAACAATAACCGAGCCAACAACATCAACAATCAACCGGCTCAAGGAAGGGCATTCGTGATCGGAGCACAAGAGGCACGCCAGGACCCCAACACTGTCACTGGTACGTTTCTCGTAAACAACCATTATGCCTCTGTGTTAATTGATTCGGGTGCTGATTTAAGTTTTGTGTCTACTGAGTTTAGACCACTATTAGAACTTGAATCCCATAAATTAGACAACAAGTATACCATAGAATTAGCCGATGGTGAGTTGATCGAATCAGGAGAAATAGTACCGGGATGTACCTTGGAATTATAAGGTCATCTCTTCGAAATAGACTTACTACCGGTTAAGTTGGGAAGTTTTGACATTGTAGTCGGTATGGATTGGTTATCTAAGAACCGCGCGGAGATCATATGTCATGATAAGATGGTTCGCTTACCGTTAACGACAGGAGAAACTTTAATGATTCAAGGCGAGAAACGAAAGAGTGCCACAAAAATGATTTCGTGCTTGAAGGCCAGTAAGTATCTCCGAAAGGGGTATCAAGCATTTTTGGCACACATTGTGGAAAAGAAAATCGAGGAGCGACGTATAGACGATGTGCCCATTGTAAGCGACTATCCAGGAGTGTTCCCTGATGAGTTGCCAGGATTGCCACCCCCACGACAAGTTGAGTTTCACATTGACCTGGTGCCAGGAGCCGCACCTATCGCACGTGCACCTTATCGTCTATCTCCCTCGGAAATGCAGGAGTTATCTACACAACTACAGGAACTTCTAGACTTGGGATTCATCCGTCCGAGCTTTTCACCTTGGGGAGCTCCGGTCCTATTTGTCAAGAAAAAGGATGGATCTATGCGGATGTGCATCGATTACCGAGAACTGAACAAGGTAACTATCAAGAACAGATACCCGTTACCACGCATTGACGATCTGTTTGATCAACTGCAAGGGTCAAGTTATTATTCAAAAATTGACCTACGATCTGGTTACCATCAACTTAAGGTACGAGAAGAGGATGTACCGAAAACTGCTTTTAGGACTCGTTACGGTCACTACGAGTTTCTAGTCATGCCTTTTGGGCTGACCAACGCACCAGCAGTATTCATGGATTTGATGAACAGAGTATGCAAACCCTATTTGGATAAATTCGTCATTGTGTTTATCGACGACATCTTGGTATACTCACGATCGAAAGAGGATCACGAGCAACATCTGAATCTTATTCTCGAACTACTACAAAAAGAGAAGCTTTATGCAAAGTTCTCTAAGTGCGAATTTTGGATACGAGAGGTTCAATTCCTTGGTCATGTGATAAATGACAAGGGAATTCACGTAGACCCATCCAAAATTGAAGCAATCAACAACTGGGAAGCACCGAAAACCCCAACGGAAATACGACAATTTCTTGGTCTAGCTGGCTATTACAGGCGATTCATCGCAAATTTTTCAAAGATAGCACAGCCACTTACCACATTAACTCAGAAAGACAAGAAATTTGAGTGGAATGAAAAGCAAGAGAATGCATTCCAACTATTGAAACAGAAACTGAGCAGCGCACCCATACTATCCCTACCTGAAGGAGTAGATAACTTTGTTGTTTACTGTGATGCCTCGCATCAGGGATTGGGTTGCGTACTGATGCAAAACGAAAAGGTCATTGCTTATGCATCATGACAACTAAAAGTGCATGAGAAAAACTATACGACTCATGATTTGGAATTGGGAGCCGTTGTTTTTGCACTGAAGATCTGGAGACACTACCTATACGGTACAAAGTGTACGATCTTCACTGATCATAAGAGCCTACAACATATATTCGACCAGAAAGAACTTAACATGAGACAACGACGCTGGGTCGAATTACTTAACGATTACGACTGTGAAATAAAGTATCACCCGGGTAAGGCTAACGTGGTAGCAGATGCCCTGAGTCGTAAGGAACGAATCAAACCTCGAAGAGTTCGAGCCTTGGGATTGACAATCCACTCGAACCTCATTATTCAAATTCGTGAAGCACAAGAACTTGCTTTCACTCCCGAACGTCTTAAGGATGAATCCTTGAAGGGAATGGAAAAACAACTCGAGAAAAAGGACAACGGGGTGTGGTACTTCATGAACCGAATTTTGGTACCTTACGTAGAGGAGTTACGCAAGCTGATTTTGGATGAGGCACATAAGTCCAACTACTCGATACATCCTGGTGCTGACAAGATGTACCATGACTTGAAAGGCTTCTACTGGTGGCCTGGAATGAAACGTGATATTGCCACCTACGTAAGCAAATGTTTAACTTGCTCGAAGGTAAAGGTTGAATACCAAAAGCCGTCTGGACTTTTGCAACAGCCTGAGTTGCCCAAATGGAAATGGGAGCAAATAACAATGGACTTCATTACGAAGTTACCTAGAACGGCGTCTGGAGCAAATGCCATATGGGTGATTGTCGATCGATTGACGAAATCAGCCCACTTTCTAGCTATTAAAGAAACGGATGGAATGGAGAAACTAGCTAAGATCTATATCAAAGAGATTGTTTCTCGGCATGGTGTGTCAATATCCATTATATCTGATAGAGATGCGCGATTCACTTCTCGCTTTTGGCAAACATTACAACAGGCATTGGGTACTCGACTTGATATGAGTACTGCCTACCACCCGCAGACTGACGGCCAAAGTGAGCGAACGATACAGACGCTCGAAGACTTGTTGCGAGCATGTGTGATAGACTTTGGAGGTAACTGGGATACCCACCTACCTCTAGCTGAATTCTCTTACAACAATAGTTATCACACGAGTATACAGATGGCACCATTTGAGGCGTTATATGGACGCAAGTGCCGATCACCACTCTGTTGGGCAGAGTTGGACGACAGACAACTATCTGGACCCGAACTTGTCCAGGAAACCACTGACAAAATAACTCAAGTATTGAGCCGACTGAAAGCGGCACGAGATCGACAAAAGAGTTACGCTGATAACCGCCGTAAACCTCTTGAGTTTCAAGTAGGAGACAAGGTCCTACTCAAAGTATCTCCCTGGAAAGGAGTAGCACGATTTGGTAAACGAGGAAAGCTGAACCCACGATACATCGGACCGTTTGAAATCCTTGCTAGGATTGGTCCTGTCGCTTACAAGCTCAAACTACCGCAAGAGCTTTGTAGCATACACGATACTTTCCACGTTAGCAACCTCAAAAAGTGTCTTTCTGATGAAACACTTATCCTTCCTCCTGACGAAGTCTTCATTGACTCAAAACTAAACTTTGTGGAGGAACCTGTTGAAGTTATGGATTCTAAAACGCAGAAACTTCGGCACAAACGAATCAAACTGGTTAAAGTTCGTTGGAACTCGAAACATGGCCCAGAGTTTACCTGGGAACGAGAGGATGAAATGCGAAAGAAATACCCCAACCTATTTGAGAGCGTGACCGAGACTCACGGCTCGACTTAAATCTCGTGACGAGATTTCACTTACGGGGGGAGAATGTGACACTCCTCCAAATTAGGTATATAATTATACTTAATTACATGCATTTCTTACGCTAATTCCCTGCATTTGTGTTAAACTAAACCTATGATGTGATATGAGTCTAGCGAGCCCTAAACAATAATACAAAAAGTAGTACATTATACGTAGTATTTATAAATTACGTACGAACGTATCGGAACTAAGCCGACTAAAATAATTAACCAGGTTTGGTTATATGAAATAATTAATAATTCGATTATTAATTACGAGAAATTAAATATCTATAACATATAGATAAAATGGTTCAATTATACATTTAACATAAAAACGTATTATATAACGAACAGAAACAATTCTAAAACGTACCTAAAAGGTCAAAATATGAAAAATGTTATTTTCTAGTACGTTTTCAAGTATTTAGAACATTACTTCGAATTATGAATTCGAAACTCAACCGAAATTTGGCGCTTATTTGGACGCGCGCAGTAAAATGTACAAAAATGTACAACTACCAAAAATAATGAAAACCTCATTATTCTGAAAATATATTACGAACCAGGAAAGCATCTACAAAATAAAAATATAAAATGTTAAATTTTATATTGCTATAATTATACCCGTACTCGAAATTGAGGTACCACAAGTGGCACCTAACATCAATAATGCAGAGACAAACTGGCGTTTAAACCATACTCCCTCCATATCTCTGTGATCAGTCGACATTTACACACACACAACCATTATTCATTTTCCTTCTCTCAAAGAAATTACAAGATCAAAGGCAGCAGCAGTAGTAGAACACAAGGCCAGAAGTTTTATCATCATCTTCATCATCATCGATCATCACCACCTTCACATTCTCTTTGTAAGGAAACCTTCAAACTTTGATTTCCATTTCTTTGATTTCCTTATATAACTTGTATTTACATCATAATCATAACATATAACATAGATAAATGATGATTACTTGATTTTTCATGAAAATGGGTTATAAAACCAAACCTTCAAAACCAAAATCGTTAAATAAAAACTAGTTAAAACGAAATGATAAAGTGTAAAAACGACACATAATACTTATAGAAACATTTGGTATTGATGTATAAAAGATTTGGAACCAAAAGATTTTGTATATGTGTTGCTCTGCTGCGAACAGACACTGTGAACATAACGAATACGGCGGATTCCCTTGAATACGCCGTATTCATACCCGAAAACCAAAGGAATCCGGCGGATTCCCGTGTCCGACCCGCACACAAACATTCGGCTAAAACGATGAACGAGTAAAAGACACGGGTGAATACGGCGGATTCAAATGAATCCGGCGTATTCACAAACCTTCACACGAAATACCTGTGAACACAAACGAATACGGCGGATTCATTTAAATCCGGCGTATTCCCGAACAAAAACGAAACCGTATGAAAACTAGGATGAATACGGCGGATTCACCCGAATCCGGCGTATTCCGACTTCTGACTTGAATCCGGCGGATTCCACTGAATACGGCGGATTCCCGTGTCTAGTCAACAATCTGACTTTTATTTTAACACATAAACGCTTCCGTTCACGATTCCAATTATACGATACATTTACGAGACATTGTAAACTATTAATAAAACATTAATGTGATATATCCGAGACACGGACTTTGGACTTATTTAATTCGTGCGAACAAACGATATATAAATAGATAACTACATATTGGGTTGTACACTTAACAAGTATACGACAAGAGAAATAATAACAATATTTCAACACAATGCTATTAATAAAGTTAACAACTTATATTGTTAAGAAATGAACCATTTCTTCAAATAAACAAAACTGTTAACATAAGTGATTAAAACAAATCAAAAGTACTTATGTTAATACATTGTTGTGTATAGGTTGACTACGTTTGGGCTTCGTTATCTTATCTCGCTAGCATTCACATCCGAGCACTCACAGTGAGTTCACAAACCCCTTTTCACTGTTTTAATGCTTTTAAAACCTCGGGGTGGAAAACATAGAAATCGTATGTATGACTGCATGCGACACTGATTTGAATACTGTATGTATTTACTTGATTTGGCTTATGAAAGGATATTTCATACTTGAACTGTTTGTGAAAGGGTATTTCACACAACTACTTGAACTATGATTTATGAAATGTTTTCATACTATTTTGGGAATTTAGACAACGAATCTTGGTACAGATCTAGGCTGAACGATGTAGTGCATAAAAGACCTTATGGCTACAGACTATAACCATTAGCTAGGTGACTCTAGCCACTGAGTATACGGATAGTACTATCGCCGTGACGACCCTCCTACGGATTTGGGAGCGTATACTTAATTGTCCAGCATGGCAAACAACAACAGATTAGGGTTGTGGTTTGGTTATAGGGTTAGATCGGGTTACCTTACTTGACAGGTTTAGCTCACCTTTCAAGGGATCACCGTCTAAATATTCCCACAAAACTATTGTTTAGGAAGTGATTTCCTACGTACACTGATTTGGAAATGTTAATCTTTATCTAGGTTAACCTGTGTTTCCTACTAATGACTGAATTAGGAAATGTTATCTCTTGATTGAAATAACCTGTGTTTCCTATTACAACTACAACTGATTTGGGAAATGTTATTTGTTAATAACTTGTGTTTCCTACTTGATAAACAACACTTATTGGAAATGTTATTCTTAAATGTTTAACTTGTGTTTCCTACATAACAAACAAACTTGTGAATTCACTCAACAATTTTGTTGACGTTTTACTCTATGTTTTTCAGGGAATTAGCAGCGTAAGTAAGATCTGCATGCATATCAGGACGGACTACCATGGATTTGTTAGGATGCCACTACTTTTGGGACACTTGGATTTCCTCTGTATAACTGCAACTACTGCAGTCATACCTATGAAATCTACTTTTGATATTATGTATTTTATGAAATACTGATTTCAACTACTACTATTACTGTTACTACGTTTCAAGTGGTAATCTTTTGTAAAACTTTAACTAATGGCATCTTAATCTACTTCGTTCTGCGATAACCATATGCTCTGAGTATGTATGTATCTGATGGTTGTTTTACTGCTCGCACCCCCGCCACGTCACTAAGCTTCCGCAAACCACTCTACGTAATTGTAATTGCCATTTGGCGGGGTGTGACAGACTTGGTATCAGAGCCATTGGTTATAGCGAACTAGAAGTCTTTAGGTGACTGAAAACCTTAGAGACCTAGACTATAGCCTTGGCTAGAACATTTGTGCATTCATGCATACATACTTTGCATACAACTAACATACGACTGACACGCCACACTCAATTTCTTTTGTCACAGTATGTCTAGTCAATCACATTACCATGTTTACGCTTCGGATGAAGAGCCGACCGAGGCTACTTTTGAGGGTCCCGCGATTACAGTAGGGGATGAGTCATCAGTTCATGTGAGAGCTATGTCTGATGACACTAGTGATGCTTACTTAGTACCACCTCCGACCGCACCTGTGGTCACTCCTACCCCTACACCACCTGTTGCGAGTACCTCTCGTGTGCCTGTACCTCGGATGACAGCTAGGATCTGTGTTCGGGATTTTCCCAGGGGACCACTCGCGCCGCGCGATAAGGCGCCAGTGACTGAGTCTGAGGTTCCAGTTGTTGAGCCGCCACAGAAGAGGCTCCGACCTTCTCATCTGGACTGGATGCCTCGAGTATTGAGAGAGTGGAGATCACTAGAGGGTATTCCCTCGACCTTTGAGTTTGGAGAGTCCTCCCACTCACCACCATCTGCATATCTCACTGGTGAGCCTCTGAAGCTCACTGTGCCTACCCTTGTGGCTGTGGTCCACACCATGTTTAGGATATCATCTAGCAGGAGCAGAGATTTGATGGAGCTACTGAGTGATGCCTCCCGCACTGACATGGATATGGCTATGCTCCATCAGAGGATGGATTTTGTGGAGACTCACCGTCAGACAGACTGGCAGAGTCTAGCATCCACCCGTGCACGCGTTGCAGCTTTAGAGAGGCGTGCTAGGGTGTCAGAGATTGTAGCTAGTGTTTGTGTGATGACTGCAGCAGTGATGGTTGCGGTTAGGATGTATTTACCATGGTTCCGTTAGGCCTGTGTATGGCGGTTGTGCCTACACCATATTAGACTATTACTTTTGGGGAAATATATGTATGTATTAATTATGGACTAGCTGTATGTTGGATGGAACTTTGTTAGTAGAATGGGTATATGTATAGGAAACCCATCATCTTTTGTATAACGCTAACCATCGATGGGTATATTAGAAATCCCATCTCATTTTGTACTAAACTCATGTAACAGCGTTATGATCTTTAATATATAATGTATGCTTGGTTTACGTCTCGTATTCATTATGCTTATTATCAACCATGTTATTTCCTCTTACAACTGTCGACTTGTGATTAAACCTATACTTTATCGACACTTTGTGACCAACTCTTGTAAACCCTGAAACATTTTACAGCTTGATGATTGATTATTCTTGAGAACCTCTGAAATTTACAGTGTTAAACGACAATGAAAAGAAATATGTATTGGACATTATATAATGACGCCTGGCCAACGTGATTATATTATGATAGATACATGTGGGTGTTTCAAAGTTGTATGGCACGTGTTGTAAAATTCTATTCATTCATCTTTTCATGTCATTCATTTCTATCAAATGTGAATCTTTGATCTATTCACATTCAATATCGCAACATTAACACTCTGCATTTTATTCATCGCAGAGCTGAATCATGCCTCCCAAACGACGAGTCACTAGAACAAGTCAAAAGACGACTACACCTCCACCACCACCACCCACCGAAACCACTGAACAAATGATCGCACGAAGAATAGCTGAAGGTATTGCTGAATATGAGGCAAGCCGTAGTCGTGAACCTGGAGCTAACAACAGTGGATCTACCCCTGTTAATACTGAGACACTCGTGAATGCTAGCCGAGGGTGTTCATACAAAACATTTCAGGCTTGTAAGCCGATTTCTTTTTGTGACACCGAGGGTGCAATTGGTATGATTCACTGGATAGAGAAAACTGAGTCGGTATTAGATATTAGTGACTGTTCACCTGACTGTATGGTGAAGTATGCTGCTTGCACTTTGGCTGACAAAGCGCTCACTTGGTGGAACAGTCAGATCCAATCACTTGGTCGACCAGCTGCTTATTCAATGTCATGGGGAACATTTAAGAATCTGATGTTGGAGGAATTTTGCCCTCGCAGTGAGATGCAGAAAATAGAAACAGAGTTGTGGAACATCACCATGATTGGTGCTGATATTACTGGGTACACCACTAAGTTTCAGGAACTTGCACGTCTAGTGCCACACATGGTGACACCTGAGTATAAGCATATCGAGCGCTACATATACGGTCTGGTACCGCAAATCCGCAGTCTGGTAACATCATCTAAACCGGACTCATTCAGGAGTGCTGTTACTCTAGCACAAAGTTTGACCGAGGAGGCAGTCAGGATGGGAAATCTGACTAAGAAAGCTGTGTCGGGAAAAAGTGAACCGAACAGTACTGATGTTAGTAGTTCTGGTGGTGCAAAGCGAAAGTGGAACGGTAGTGGTACTGATCGTCAGGGTCAGCAGAACAAGAAATCTTCTGGAAATGCGAAAGCATATGTTGCCACTACCACCGAATCGAAACCATACCTGGGTAACAAACCCAAATGTGGTAAGTGTAACCGACACCACGAAGGTGGGTGTGGGTATTGTGGAAACTGTAGGGCATGGGGACATAGAACCCGAGAATGCAAAACTAACCCTCCCCCACGAGCAAACACTGAGCGTCAAAACCAGGGATGTTTTGAATGTGGTGAGCAAGGACACTACCGCAACCGATGCCCTAAGCTCAACAACAACCAAAACCGCAACAACAACAACAACCGCGGTACCAACAATAACCGAGCCAACAACATCAACAATCAACCGGCTCAAGGAAGGACATTCGTGATCGGAGCACAAGAGGCACGCCAGGACCCCAACACTGTCACTGGTATGTTTCTCGTAAACAACCATTATGCCTCTGTGTTAATTGATTCGGGTGCTGATTTAAGTTTTGTGTCTACTGAGTTTAGACCACTATTAGAACTTGAATCCCATAAATTAGATAACAAGTATACCATAGAATTAGCCGATGGTGAGTTGATCGAATCAGGAGAAATAGTACCGGGATGTACCTTGGAATTAGAAGGTCATCTCTTCGAAATAGACTTACTACCGGTTAAGTTGGGAAGTTTTGACATTGTAGTCGGTATGGATTGGTTATCTAAGAACCGCGCGGAGATCATATGTCATGATAAGATGGTTCGCTTACCGTTAACGACAGGAGAAACTTTAATGATTCAAGGCGAGAAACGAAAGAGTGCCACAAAAATGATTTCGTGCTTGAAGGCCACAAAAACTGATTTGGGAAATGTTATTTGTTAATAACTTGTGTTTCCTACTTGATAAACAACACTTATTGGAAATGTTATTCTTAAATGTTTAACTTGTGTTTCCTACATAACAAACAAACTTGTGAATTCACTCAACAATTTTGTTGACGTTTTACTCTATGTTTTTCAGGGAATTAGCAGCGTAAGTAAGATCTGCATGCATATCAGGACGGACTACCATGGATTTGTTAGGATGCCACTACTTTTGGGACACTTGGATTTCCTCTGTATAACTGCAACTACTGCAGTCATACCTATGAAATCTACTTTTGATATTATGTATTTTATGAAATACTGATTTCAACTACTACTATTACTGTTACTACGTTTCAAGTGGTAATCTTTTGTAAAACTTTAACTAATGGCATCTTAATCTACTTCGTTCTGCGATAACCATATGCTCTGAGTATGTATGTATCTGATGGTTGTTTTACTGCTCGCACCCTCGCCACGTCACTAAGCTTCCGCAAACCACTCTACGTAATTGTAATTGCCATTTGGCGGGGTGTGACACTGTCGACTACGTCTCCAGATGGGCCGAAGCTCAAGCATTTCCTACAAATGATTCCCGAGTAGTGGTGAAATTCTTAAAGCAGCTCTTCTCACGTTTCGGTACTCCAAAAGCAATCATTAGTGATCGGGGCACGCACTTCTGTAATGCTCAGTTTATGAGGACATTACAATATTATGGTGTCACCCATAAGACCTCTACGGCTTACCACCCGCAGATGAATGGGCAAGCCGAAGTGACGAATGAGCGTTCAAGAGAATTTTAGAACGAACCGTGGTTAATCATAGGGAAAGATGGGTTGAAAAGTTAGACGATGCTCTGTGGGCGTTTAGAACCGCATATAAATCACCACTAGGAACCACGCCCTACAGACTAGTCTACGGAAAAGCGTGTCATTTGCCGATAGAGTTGGAGTATAAAGCTCACTGGGCGCTGAGAGAGTGTAATTTAGACCCTTCTGCGATTGGATCACATCGGAAAATGCAACTGAATGAACTAGCCGAATTAAGAGACCAAGCATATGATAGCTCTCCGTACTTCAAAGAACGAACAAAGAATACTCACGACGCTAAAATCAAATATTCTAAGTTCAAGCCCGGAGACAAAGTTCTTCTCTTCAATTCGCGCTTCAAGAAATTCTCCGGCAAATTCAGAACAAGGTGGAGCGGACCATTTGTTGTATCAAAAGTCTTTACCTTTGGAGCAGTCGAACTAGAAGCCTCAGACGGTAATTTTAAAGTCAATGGCCATCGCTTAAAGCACTACATCGAAGATTTCACCTCTGGTGAGGAATTCTATATCTTTGAACCACCTTGAGCCGACTAGTAGGTACAAAGAGTCAAGCTAGAGACTCTCTAAACAAGCGCTCTTGGGAGGCACCCCATTGCTTATCTTATTTTATTTTATTTTATTTATTTCTTAGTTATTTTTGCTTTAGTATTATCATCCCTAAACTAACGATGCAGGATAACCCAAATATCTGACGATGCCACACTCCTACATATACATCAGATAAGTTTTATTCATAGTATACAAATGCGAATGAACAGATGACCTCGCAAAGCTATAACATTTAAACAAACATTTCTTGAAGTCATCTGATTATTGTGCATTTGTATACCCATTTTAAAACTATAGCATTACCTGTTTATCTTTATGTTTCAGGATGGACACTTCAGCTGAGACTTCAGGACAAGCTACTCAGAAACAACAGAGGAAGAGGACCCGCAGAGGAAAAAGAAAGAAGACAACCACCATTTGAAAACGTATGATCGTTGAAGCTCTAGACTTTTTAGGTCTAATCTAGGATATAATGATAACAAAGATAATAATTTACAGCGGAATAAGAACAAATCGATGTTATCACTTCAAGCCTCAATTTTATTCGATCACAATAAAACGGTTATACAACTATAACAGGATCAGGAAACCTTGATCTTGAGGCTAAACCAAAACCCTAGGCGTCTACATATTATCGAGCACACCAAAACCTACGTCCCTATGTCTCTTTATATAATAAAGATCATTAGGGTTACAAGAAATCATAATTATACTAGGAGACTAATAAAAATAAAACTATTCAACTTTAGTCCCTCAACTTTCGTCTTTTATTTTGTCTCATCAAATTAATAAATCCTAACAATCTTCCCCTATTTGATGATGACAAAATATCGATCTTCTTGCACAAACTTCCCCTTGAATCTTGATTTCTTGTAAACATGTCATGCATACTAAGCTGCAAATCTTGACCTTCAAATTTTCTTCCCCTTTTTGTCATAATCCAATAGGGGTCTTCATGAAGAAAAGCAACTTGAACCTTTACAACCACATGCTATATAATACACCACTAATACAACCTTCAAATGTCTCAAATTACCCTCCATGACGCATCCTCAGAATAATGAATTTGGACAATTAAAAATTATACTAGCAGTAGTAATATATAACTAGCAGTAGTAATAAAACCTTTATCCTCAAACAATGCAGGAACATACTCTGATGGTTAAATACTTTGTCGATAAGCTTCCCTTCAAATCAATATATTAACCATCTCTTGAATCTCAAACTTTTATTAGCTCTATGTAATGATTACTGGTCGGTGAAGAAAATAGAATATAACAAACTTAATAAAGAAATTAAGTCTTCCAAACTTGTACCTTATATCTTGTACTATCCACGACGTCGAACTTATATTCCGTGTATAAGTAGATCACAATCTTCTCTTAAGATCTCTTTGACACAAATCCTTATTTTCCATAATAAGTCACCGAGCAACCCAAACTCTTCCAAGTGATAGCAAATGTGAGCATTGAGCATCCTAAGTTTAATCTCACACGTTTGCTAGATTTTGTCAAGTCTTCGTCGTCATCATACAAACCAAACAAGTTATCTTCAAAGTTTACAACCATTACTTTGAGATATGATAAGATACACGCCTGTAAAACTCAACTACAATATCAAATAAGCTATAATCGATCTTCTTCGTAATCACATCTTCTTCGAAAACGAGCCATAAAATCAGTAAGAATAAATTGTTATGAAAACAATTCCAATTGAGATCCAACGCTATCAGTTGAACTAACAGTTATAACAATTAGTACTAATAGTGTTAACTGTTTTGTACTAACAGCGGTAACTGTTATAACTAACAGTTTTAACTCACTTCATGAATTTCATAAACAGTGGAAACTTCCTTCAATTCCACTAACAGTGATAAAAATCTTCAAACATTAGTAATCGCATGACTAACAGTGGTAATTACTCCCAAAAACAAAGAAACAGTGGTAATGCCAACACCTTCACAAACAGTGGTAACAATTATCCACTAACAGTGTTAATCATCTTGGAGTACTACCAGCAACAGACAGTGGTAATCTTAACCTAACAGTGGTAATTGTAATTATACTATCAAAAATCATTACCAACAAAAATCGGTCCACAGCTGCTCGCTTAGTTCAGAAGCATGAACTCCTATAGCTACACACACATTCATTGGTTCCCATGCATGAAGCTCTACCACCTAAATCTAATCACCATGTTAAAAACATGATATAATCTCGAATGCACCTGCTGCTATAACTTCCTGCTATAAATCAAGAACACCTCACATATCAACTTTTCTGCAGCAGAATTCAAACAATTATGTATCTCCTCGTACACATCTCCGATCATGCTCAAACTTTTACCTAATGTACATCTATGTGTCGTGAACCTCATATCCAAATATCAAGTCGATCCAACCGTTAACGAACACACATCAATTAAAACACAGCAGCTGCACAAACAGAAACCACAAACGTACTGCAGCAAATTCGAATTTTAATATCTCTATGTAGAGACATCCGATCACAATGAAATTTTTACACAATGTAGAAACATATGTCTTCTATAACATATCCAAAAATCATAAACTTTTGTTGAATAACGAAGACACAGTGACCGTTTTACTTCTGCCGTTCTGAAAAACCCTAAACTTTCAGAAACCAATTTCGACAATAAATATCTCTCAATCAAAAGCTCAGATCGAAAATCCCTCCAGTCAGAATGTGCGTCTATATGTTAAGAACTTACAGTTTAAATTTCATGATGATCTAACGGTTAACGAATGAGATCCGGAATTTTTACCATGGCTGTACAGAAAGTGACGAATTACAAATTTTTCTTGCAATCTTCTAGGGTTTCTTCGATACGGCTTCTTCTTTTATCTCGTACACCTTGTATATCCTAGATCACGAGCAACCTTGCTCTGATACCAATTTTGAAAACGTATGATCGTTGAAGCTCTAGACTTTTTAGGTCTAATCTAGGATATAATGATAACAAAGATAATAATATACAGTGGAATAAGAACAAATCGATGTTATCACTTCAAGCCTCAATTTTATTCGATCACAATAAAACGGTTATACAACTATAACAGGATTAAGAAACCTTGATCTTGAGGCTAAACCAAAACCCTAGGCGTCTACATATTTTCGTGCACACCAAAACCTACGTCCCTATGTCTCTTTATATAATAGAGATCATTAGGGTTACAAGAAATCATAATTATACTAGGAGACTAATAAAAATAAAACTATTCAACTTTAGTCCCTCAAATTTCGTCGTTTATTTTGTCTCATCAAATTAATAAATCCTAACACACCACTACTGATGAGCATGTTCCGACTGCTCCTGTATCTGCCCCACTTTTTGACTTTGGAGTTACCACTTCAGATCCGATGGTGACTTGGGCGATGCTCAGTGAGCTTTCGATTCAACGTAGCTCTCAGTCCGAAATCAGAGAGGCGATGGGACTGCCGAGACTCGCCGACCATCCGTATCAGCTTGGTCAGGGTCCCAGGCCAGTTCTCCCATCTTGGTCCTTCTTCCCAGCTGCCCCACCACAGACTGTTCCTCCCGCTGCTGTTGCTCCTTCTAGGCCACCTCGGATTCCCGCTGATGCATCCATGATGTCTGATCGCACTGCTGGCTTGTCACTCACTTCAGATCCAGATCCTGACGCACTTGCAGCATTTGATCCAGACATGGATGATCTACTAGACGATCTCTAGTTTATTTTATCTTTAGTTAACTTTATTTATCATTAGACCTGTTATGTTGTTGAACTGATGATTATGATGGTATTTTATGATATTGCAGACCTTATCTTCGTAGGAATTGGATGAGCTTTGAAAAGAGTCTGGTCCTCACGATCCAGCAAATTATTTACACCAACCCTACACGAATCTGGTCCTATATCCAGTATCCACTGTCCGTAGGGAGTATCTCTCCTAAACCCGTTCTTCATATTTTGATATAACTTCGATATGCCTATTGACCACTTAAAATCTCTAAGTGTGGGATCCCCCTCGCTTATAACTTTTAAATTCACATTTTTCCTAAACCAAAACCCTAAGTGTGGGATTTTTTTCCCTACTTAGTGTAGAAACATTGGGGACAATGTTTATTTCTAAGTGTGGGATAGCGGTATATCTCTCGTCTGTCAAAATATCTGTTTAGGTTGATCTAGAAATATGCTAGTCCTCAAAATAAATTTTCAACCCTTATTTTGCCAAAATTTTCAAAAATTTTAAACTTTCCTGAGTCATAAAGTAAGATGAAGTACAGATTTTTTTTACAAGTATGTCAAAAGTTGGTAAATTTGAGGTCGAAATCATGTCGGATTCTAAACAATTTAAGATGAGGATCTAAGAGGGGCATCGCATGACTGGACACATATAACCTATTTTTGCGGTGAGGAATTTGAGCCTTATAAGCATTCATTTTAAATGCTTCACTGTTCGTTTGTTGTGTGTGACCGGTGCACGCATTTCTGAATTAGAACTTGCCCTAGGTATACATTTCGAGATCACATTGACAGGTGTCATACGTGACATAGGTACGATTAGAGGAACTTGACATTCCTTAGGATTTAAACCACTTTTCACATATCTTTTCAAGCCCAAAACCCTTCCAACACTCAATTTTAGTGTTGATGATCCGCTTAGAAAACCCTGTTGAGCCTTAGCCTTTTCATTTCTTTCAACCCATATTATTAAACCCACTTATTCCCTTACCTACCAAAAACTTATCTTAGAATTTTTAAATCTTTTGAAAAACGATATTTAGGTATTCCTTTTTGCTTTCACTCCGAAAATCACAAATAATGTTTACTAAAACTTCTCGTGTGCGTTTTATTGATCTATACTAAAGAATCGAGAGTCATATGGTGCGAAAAATTGGCACCAAAGTAAACTCAAAAATCATCAAAGGATTGAAAAATGAAAATAAGAAGGGATCTCAAGAAGGGAAATAAAAGAAAATCCCTTAGGAATTTCTTGGCAAGAAAGATCTAAGCCCAAAAATAAAAATAGAAAAGCAATGAAAAAGAAAGAAAATGGCTGAAATAAAGCTAAGTGCTTTTACTCTCTCGAAAACTCGACTCTTCAAAGAAATATCATTCCGTGTGTTTTCAAAAGATAGAAGTCAAAATAGCTATCTTATCCCCTAAAAGTGTTATCCGTTTCCGTTTTCATTAAAAAGGATATCTAGATAAAGTTTTTCAAAAATTTAGAAATCCCAAGATAAGCAAACACCCTTAAAAACCTAGATACCCCCAATCTATCCATACCCCTTAAAACCCACACCAAACACTACAACCCATTTGAATGTCCTGGGATAATCAGTACTGTTCCTATCTAGGTGATGAAGATTTGATCCTCGGGCAAGCCTATGACGACGAGTGCTGCACGACTGGTATTTGAGCGATTTTTCATTTGGCTTAGGATAATAGGAACCCCGATACACTTTGAGTGAATTGAGTGACCACCAGTGAGATCGCCCAGTCGTGTATATTCCACAAAATTTGAGAATTGAAAGTTTGCCTAAGTGAATCATCTTGAAAACCTTTAGATACTTCATGTGAACACCTCTTATTTATCTAACAGGCGAATACTTGTTTCCAATCTGTGTGAATTCTTCTTTGTGGGTCAAAATCAAAAACTTTTTATGGTGAATTCTAAGAGGGTAAGTTTGCTTGAGGACAAGCAAATGTCTAAGTGTGGGATATTTGATAACACACAAATAGTCATGTTTTTGTGTGCCATTATCTCACCATTTTACCCCAATTATTAATGAAAACACTAAAATATGAACTTAAACATCACATTTCATCATAAGGGCTAAAATATAGACGATGTTTCAAGAATCAATCAAAAAGACCCAAAAACGAGTAAAATATAGCACAAACGATTAACGAATCTTCCGTTCACGCATTTAAGCACAATTTAAGCTATACTTGGAATTATGACCTCTAACTTATGTCATTTTCTTCGTTAGGAAATTATGAAACCGTGAGCGCAAGAATCACTCAAAACGGATAAACGACGAAGAAGTTACGCCAAATCGAAGAAACGGAGAACCAACGGACCGAATACGGCTGAACACAGACCGTATATGGCTGAGCCAGACCGTATACGGCTGGACACCGACCGTATACGGCCTGTGCAGACCGTATACGGCCTGTGCTCAGCCGTATACGGGCCAGCTCAGCCGTATTCACCCTATGCACAGCCGTATACGGTCCAGTTCAGCCGTATTCACCCTAGCTCAGCCGTATCGTGCGTTTGGGTGATAAAAATCAGGTTTTTATTCGCCTTTGCGATACGGTTGTGCATTTCATGGTTTGGATACGGTCTACGGATACGGTTGTGCGATCTCTATATATAGAAGCCTCATTTCATCATTTTCATACACACTTTCATATTTTCTCCTTCTTTCTTTCTTTCTCTCACTACTCTCTCTCTAAAATAGTTAGTTAGTTAATTAGATTAGTTAAGCTAGTAGATTAGTAGCTTATTTGTAACGGAGGTGCTCCGAGACTGCGGTGTCGCACGATTTGTAATAACGCTTTGTCAGGTTCTATTATAATCTCTATCTTGTTATTTTAAATAATGTCGTGCTGTTGCTATACTTGTTTAGAATTACTTGCTAGGATTATTGCCATGCTTAGCTAAACAAATCTGTGTTTGCTATGATAGTTGCCATGCTAGGGTAGTTATACTTAAATCATGTTGTTACTCTGTCCGTATGCTGTTGAAATATATTTGAATCTATGAATTGAATCTCAAATGTTTATCTATCCAACTTATGTTGTGGTTAGTAACATCCTTCTAGGCTTGGCCAATTGCTAGTTGTATGCCGCTAATTATTCTGTGTCTGATGATCGTTGAACTCGACATGGCCGGTGTTCTCCTGGTTGAAATATTACCGGAGGGAGACACGGAGCGTAGGATTAGAGATAGATTAGATTCAGGTCATTCAACAAGTATCTTTGAGAGAACTTTCGGGACACTTGTGACTTAACCATGTACCCCGTCACTCTGCATAATTGATCCCTGCTACGCTGCCTTTCTGCATGTTCTTGTTTGATTGTTGCTTAGGGTTTGCATGCTAGTATCTGTTATGCTGATTAGTTACATGATTAGGTTTTCGAATATTTATCAATTGCATACACCAGTTTAACATGCATAGAATAGTTAAAATGATTTATATGAAATAATGATGAACAATTTAGTCAGCCGTTATACCAGATCATCCCAACTTGTTCCGGTAGGAAACCCCTGTTCATGTTTTTGTTTATTCAACAATTCATGCCATGATTCGGATATCTCAAATGTCCGAGATTGGGGAACAAGACTCGAGGATGGTTGTTGGTTAAATTGGTTGCTACATTTGGGACAACTTCCGGTGTAGTTTACATTCCATAACTGTTATCCACGTGACATGTTATTTATCTGATTGAGGACAACTCTACGTTAGATAGATAATAGGCTAGGAGTTATGGCTCATTAGGAAATATAGTTGTCATCTTAACTAAGGCTTTATCCCATTAACTACCCCTAAAATAGCATGAGTAATTATCATAGTAAACACTCGCCTCACCTATAAGTTCTCGTTGCCACCTCACCCCTCCTTTACTTTACTTTAATTTTAGATAATTAGTAGTTAGTTAAAACCAAAACCAACCAAAATCTCTTTTAAACCCTAGCTAAATCCCCATAGATAACTGAAGTCCTAGATCCCATGCCCGTTGTAGTTTGAAGAACGACCCTAGGTCATACCTATCGCTGTACTCACCCATAGCTTTAGTATACTTAGGCCCAACAAAAACAAATTTTAAAACCCACTGACCCAGCCAAGCGGGAGGCCCGCAACGACAGGAAGCGATTCCTAAATACCGACCGTTTGGCTGCCGTCAGTAGGTATGCTGAAGGGTTTGGCGACGGAATGATCGGTAGAGCAGGGCCACTTCGGTTCCTTTTTTTTTTTTTTTTACATGTAACGGTTATTGAAAAAAATAATAAAAAAAAAAAAAATTAAACCGTTGGGATGCCAACGGCACAAAAA
This sequence comes from Helichrysum umbraculigerum, assembly GCA_949592205.1. Classification (NCBI taxonomy): domain Eukaryota; kingdom Viridiplantae; phylum Streptophyta; class Magnoliopsida; order Asterales; family Asteraceae; genus Helichrysum; species Helichrysum umbraculigerum. The sequence continues at coordinate 24,692,525 of CATIUR010000006.1, read as the reverse complement.
AAAGTTTTTTTTTTCACCCTTTTCCATACACTATATATATACCTATTTCCAAACCCATTTTTCATACACAATCCATTATCATTTTTACCCTCAAAATATACACATCCTCATACACAATTTTCATACACTTTTTAAAAAAGCACTCTCATTCAAAATGTCGTCATCCGATTCCGATAAAGACGATGTGAATGCCGTCATTGCAATATACGATCCTATCGCTAGGGTAAACCGTCTCGACCAAGAAGATTCGTCAACCGATTCGGACGAGGATACCGGATTTACATTTCGTATTCCACGAGTGAGACGTTATTTACCTAGAGATCGTGATGGTGCCGGACAACGTTTATATCAAGACTACTTTGCCGAGAACCCGACGTTCCCACTTGATTATTTTCGTCGTCGCTTTCGGATGAGTCGCCCATTGTTTATTCGTTTATGTCAAGGTATAATATCGTACTCTCACCTTCCGTTACCCTCTTACTTTGCTTTTTTTCATCAAAGTCGAGACGCAACCGAGAAACTCGGCTTTAATGTTTTCCAAAAAGTCACGTCAGCCTTACGCCAATTGGCATACGGTTGTACCGCCGACGCATTTAATGAATACTTACATATGGGTCAACAAACATCATACGATTGTTTGGACAACTTTTGTAAATGTATTTTTCATCTATATTCAACTGAGTATTTAAGAAGACCAACACTCCAAGATGTGCAACGTTTGCATCAACGTCATGCGGAGTTACATGGTTTTCCGGGTATGCTTGGAAGTATCGATTGCATGCACTGGGCTTGGAGAAATTGCCCAGTGGCATGGCAAGGTCAATACACTCGAGGTGATCACGGCCATCCAACAATCATGCTTGAAGTCGTTGCCTCCTACGATTTGTGGATTTGGCATGCTTTCTTTGGACCTCCGGGATCGAGCAACGACCTCAACGTACTTAATGAATTTGACTTATTTCAAGACTTACTACAAGATAGAGCTCCTGAAGTTGTGTTCAATATTGCCAGTCAACAATTCAACAAAGGGTATTATCTTGGCGATGAAATATATCTAGAGTGGGCGACGATTGTGAAGTCGTTTAAGTATCCGTTATCAAAAGCCGAGACAAGGTTCAAGAGATACCAAGAATCTGCAAGGAAAGATGTGGAACGGGCATTCGGAGTACTTCAAGGCCGTTGGCAAATCATCAAAAACCCTGCTCGACCATACAGCGTCAACAAAATACGTCGAATCATATACTGTTGTGTAATTTTACACAATATGATAACCGAAGACAATGTGTAACACCCGCCAAATTAGGACTAGTAATTAGTGCCTAATCCTATGTTAATACATGTAATTAGTTCTGTGTTAGGCTAATTAATGTATCGAATTATATATTGATGAATATATACAAATTATACGATTTGATTAAATCGTACAAGTTTAAATCGAATGTAATTCGGTTCAATTAATTCGGACGTTGGTGAAACATTTTGATTAAATTATAAAAACATTTTTTGATAACATTTTGAGTAATACTTCTAAATTTTCTCGTAACACACGGTTAAAGCTTACACGATTTAAAAACGATAAATACGCAAATTAATTTAAACTACATTTTTATTATAATCCAAATTATTAGAGGTTTGATAAAATAATCCAAGTAAAACATTTAATAAATATTCGCATTTTAAAACTTATATTTAAACGCATACAAAAATATTTAAACATTTAAACGAACGAGAAAACGAACACCGCACGGAGCACGAATACACGGGATTAAAAATGGAGACCCACACTTCGGTGGCCCCCACGAAATCAGCAAAAGAAAAAGGGGATCCCACCCCCTTTTTCCCTCATTTCATCATCATCACCACCTTCTCTCCTCTTTTTCTCTCTAAATCAAACCACCACCATCATCACCTAAATTCATCAAATAGAACCACCATACGAACTCGAATCGCGAATCCCTTTGGAGAAAAAGAACCACCTCGACACGATCTACACTTCTATCTTTTCGAAATTTCATTTCGGCACTTTGTAAGTTTCCGACAAAATTCCGAAACCTCTCGATTCTTAGTATTTTTACTTGTTTGTTGTTTATAATAACTTGTAATGTCTAAAAATGGGTTAGGTAAAAGATTTGGACCAAACGGAAGTCGTCCGGCCGATTTTCCGACCACCGGAAACAGATCAGTCGCCGACGTCGCATTTGGCTTGGCCCGATTGCGACGTCAGCTACAAAGTCGCAAAAACCCATCACAACGTCGCATATAGCGACGTCACCCCTAACGTCGCATTAAGTTGCTAACGTCGCACATAGCGACACTGACCCCTACGTCGCAAGAATCAACAAAGTCGCATATAGCGACGCCACCCACAGCGTCGCATTAAATTGCGAAAGTCGCACATAGCGACGTCATACTCAACGTCGCAGTCAGGACTTGCGACGTCGCACCCAACGTCGCACCTTACGTCGCATGCCACGTCGCATGCTACGTCGCATAAAACAGAACCTGAAAAACCAGAATTTTTAAGAGATTTTCACTAAAACAAGGTGGTAAATATGAATTTTTCCCTCCGAGCTGACCAGGGGCTCTGCCCCTTGGACCCCGCCAAGGGGTTGCCACCCCTTGGAACCCCGCAACCAGGGGCGCTGCCCCCGGACCCCCGTCATAATGAGTTTGTAAATACATTTCGTACTAAGTGTCAAACTTATAAAACACTTCGAAATCAAAATAATAATATTAAGATTTTTATTACAACCATTCACCAACGGGCCGTACAAACTTTCGAAACTCAAACAATCGAAACAAATTATGGGAAATTGGACATTCTAGTTGGACGAACAACTTCAAGGTATTCTTGGTAGATACCGACTCATATTTAACCAACGCGTGTCGTGGACACCCTCGGGTTACAAGTCTTTGGGCTTCACACTCGACTAATCACCCAAGTTTATTAAATTAAACTCTTAGGACTCAGGTGAGTCTCATAGCCCCTCTTTTTACTGTTTTACTCAGGGGTGTGGTACAATGCTTGTTTTTAACATGTGAACGCAAGTACAACTTTTTCATATACTACATGAGTTACTCACGACTAATCATTTAAAGCCCTCCGTCAGCATAGTTGTTAATACATTTGTAGCGTGAATATTAGTATACGGTACCATATATGATTGACCCTCCTCGTCCGGGTTATCAAGCACTAATCGGGTAAACGGACGTACTAATATTTGGGAAGACGAGTGTTGATTAGGCACTCGTGGAGGCAAAAACGCTCAGGCTGTGACCCTGACCTACGAGTTAAGTTCAACTATGTGCTCATGGCTGTATACACTTACATTATCAATTATTGGATGCAATTCAATTACTTAAATCTTGCGGTTCATACAACTTATATGTTATTTCAAACCTGTGAGCTCACCAGCTTTTAGCTGACCTTTTAGCATGTATCGCAGGTACTAAGCAGTAGGTTTGGACTGCATCAGGGAATCGATAGCTCGAGTCAGCATGCAAACATTTGAGATTTTCTTGCATTAGTATATTTTGTACAAGTACTTATGTACTGAAATCTCTCATTTAATCGTACACGAGCTATGTATTGGCTGTAAATGTTGTAAACATTTTAATATCAATATATTTTGTTAAAATGACGCATATAGAGTCGTTTACTATATATCTTGTGCTTTGATCTTTGATTAGTAACACCCAAAGTATGCTTCCGCAAATCATTAAATATGGGGGTGTTACAGATTGGTATCAGAGCCTAAGGTTATAGTGAACTAGGTTGCATTTAGTGGGCCTAGACTATGACCGTTAGGCAGTATTTCCTTATTAGATATGACTAGTTTAGAAACTACATCATACGACTTTAATTTAACATAGCCTTATCAACTATGTACAATTAAGGAACTATGATGTGAGGTCTGAAACGGTTACGTTGAACAGGAATACACTAGTTGACTCTGACCTCGAGAGAACCGAGACTTAAACATGTTTGTGCTAGACACTCAATAGGCTATATTATATAGGAATTATATGAATATAGGCCTCACTTCTACTAACGCTTTGTCTCAGAAATGGCAAACACACTACCCAATTCATCGCGCTCTCAATCCGGGTCGCAGAACCCAAGGGTAGCTAGGAGGAACGTCAGGTTGCCTCAAGCTGGCCCGTATTCCACCCACTCCACCTTGCCTACCTTAGCTGCTAGGGTGAACCAACACGAGCAACGACTTCGCACCATGGATGTCGTGTTGCAGGAAACGAACGAGAACTGGAGACTCACATCCCTCGAACGCATCCATCAAGTCTCCGATGACCTCGAAACCACAAACAACAATATGGATGTCCTTCGCAACCAAGTAGTAGAAATAAGCGTGGAAAATGCCCTCCTGCGACAAAGGATGGAAGAATGTTAACAGCGCTCACGGGAAGCAGAAGAGTATGCCCGTGGATTTACACAATGACTAGCACTAGCAGAAGATAACGCCCGACAAGCCAGCAGACTTGCAAATACCGTTGACCGTCTTGTCACGATGATGGAACAATTCAATCTGCGCCAAGACTAGTGTAGATATTTCCTTGTAATCTATCTTGTAACTTAGTAACTACCTAAACGCTACGCTAGTAGTTCGGTCAGAAGTAACAATTCCCGACACCTTTTGTAATAAGTCCACGGATGTAACTCTTGTACTCGTGTAATCTATCGAATGTCACTACTGTTCAACTCATATTACTTATCATTCTATATTGATGTTGTGTATTACCACTTACGTACATAAACGTCTGTGACAACCTTTATCATCATATAAAAATCTCACAAATCTTATTTCTTTTATTTGAAGAATCATGCGGCCGAAGACGAGACCATTCTCTGATGCTCAGCTTGCATCACTCATATCCCATGCTGTGACAGAAGCATTGGCCCGGAATTTCTCATTGAACTCCGGAAGAAACAGCGACACTGCTGAAACTGTTGCTGCTGCCACAAAGCCTTGTTCCTACAAGGACTTCCAGAACTGTAAACCCTCGAGCTTCAAGGGTACCGAGGGAGCTATCGGACTCATCCGATGGTTCAAAAAGATGGAGACCGTTTTCCGTGTCAGCAAATGCGCGGAGGAAGACAAAGTCAACTTCGCTACTTGCACCTTGAGGACGATGCCCACTCATGGTGGAACTCTTACGCCCAGTCAGTGGGTGCTGAGGCCGCCTATCAACTAACTTGGGATGACCTGAAGAAGAAACTCACCTCCAAGTACTGCTCCATCGACAAGCTCCAAAAGCTGGACGAAGAATTTTGGAACCTTAAGGTACAGGGTGGTGACATTGAAGGATACACCACCAGATTTCAACAACTTGCCACCCTTCGCCCAGCTATGGTGAGCACCGAACCTAATAAAATCAGGAAGTATATTCTTGGCCTCCCGGAACCTGTTCGGGGGCACGTCGCCTCTTCAAACCAAACCTATCGATGGTGCTATTCTTTTAGCCCAGGACCTTATGGCAATGAACCCTGAACCAGAAACACTCACCTCCTCCTCCCACCAACACAAGAGAAAGTGGTCTGACCACCACAACAACCACCCCAACTACCAAAATAAGAAACCTGACACCATCAAAGCCTACAACACCTCCACCAATAACCAACGAGGTTACATTGGGAGCAAACCCTACTGCTCCAAGTGTCGCCTCCACCATGAGGGTCCCTGTGGTCCCTTTTGCAACAACTGCAAGAGGTACGGCCATCTCACCAAAGACTGCAGATCTCCGACCAACAATCCCAACAATAACACCGGGTCACCCAAGGTCTGCTTTGAGTGCGGAAACCCTGGGCACTTTAGAGATGCTTGCCCAAAACTTCAGAACAATGGCAGTAACAGCAAGGGCAACACCAACAGCAACAACAACGCCAGAGGTAGAGCCTTTGTACTCAATTCAGGGGACGCCCGTCAAGACCCGAATGTGGTCTCGGGTATGTTCCTCCTCAACAACTTAACTGCATCTATTCTGTTTGATACTGGTGCCGATAGGAGCTTTATATCTGATGAGTTTTTCCCACTACTTGACATCACCCCCGTGGCCTTAGATGTTAAGTACACCGTAGAACTAGCAGATGGTAAACTCATAGAAACCGATAGTGTAATACACAATTGCACTTTAAACCTAGCGGACGAAACCTTTTCAATTGACCTCATGCCTGTTAGAATCGGAAGTTTTGACGTCATCATGGGTATGGACTGGTTGTCCAAGCATCGGGCCGAAATCGTTTGTCATGACAAGATTGTCCGCATTCCTCTCGTCGTTGGTAGAACCTTGATCATACAAGGGGAGACCGGTGGGACGAGACTCAACATCATCTCTTGTCTGAAAACCCAAAAATTTCTGAGAAAGGGTTATCCTGCAATCCTCGCACACATCACAGAGAAAAAGTCGGAGGAGAAGCGACTTGAGGATGTGCCTATTGTTAGAGACTTTCCTGAAGTCTTTCCAGAAGAACTACCTGGTCTACCTCCACCTAGACAGGTTGAGTTCTCGATCGATCTCGTACCGGGTGCCGCACCGGTAGCCCGAGCACCATACCGCCTAGCCCCATCGGAACTTCGGGAGCTGTCCACCCAGTTACAGGAACTCCTGGAAAGAGGATTCATCAGACCGAGTTCTTCGCCTTGGGAGCTCCGGTCTTATTTGTTAAAAAGAAGGACGGTTCATTCAGAATGTATATCGACTACCGAGAATTGAACAAATTGACCGTCAAGAACCGTTATCCACTTCCTCGAATTGATGACCTGTTTGACCAACTACAAGGGTCGAGTTTTTATTCAAAGATCGATCTGCGATCAGGTTATCATCAGTTACGGGTTCGCGACACCGATATCCCAAAAACCGCTTTCAGAACTCGATACGGACACTACGAATTCCAAGTGATGCCCTTTGGTCTAACCAACGCACCGGCTGTATTCATGGACCTTATGAATCGGGTGTGCAAACCTTACCTCGACAAGTTTGTCATTTTTTTTATCGATGACATCCTCATCTATTCGCGCAACGAGCAAGAACACGCGCAACATCTCAAAACTATTATAGAACTACTTAGACACGAGGAGCTTTACGCCAAATTCTCTAAGTGTGAGTTCTGGATACAAACCGTTCAATTCCTTGGACATGTTATCGATAGTCAAGGAATTCATGTTGATCCATCAAAAATCGAAGCTATCAAGTGCTGGCAAGCCCCTACCACCCCGACCGAAGTACGGCAGTTTCTAGGACTTGCCGGGTACTATCGGCGATTCATTGAGAACTTCTCTAAAATAGATCAACCACTCACGGTACTGACTCAGAAGGAAAAGAAGTTCAATTGGACTGATACACAAGAGTCAGCCTTCCAACTCCTCAAACAAAAGCTTTGCAGCGCTCCAATCTTATCTCTTCCCGAAGGCACCGATGACTTCGTGGTACACTACGATGCTTCTCATCAAGGTCTCGGTTGCGTCCTGATGCAATGAGACAAAGTCATTGCTTACGCTTCCCGACAACTCAAAATCCATGAAAAGAATTACACCACTCATGACCTCGAACTTGGAGCTGTTGTTTTTGCTCTCAAAATCTGGAGACATTACCTTTATGGCACCAAGTGCACAATCTTTACCGACCACAAAAGTCTTCAGCACATATTCGATCAGAAAGATCTCAACATGAGGCAATGTCGATGGGTCAAGTTGCTTACCGACTATGACTGCGAAATCAAATACCATCCGGGTAAGGCAAATGTTGTTGCCGATGCCCTCAGTCGGAAAGAACGGCCGAAACCACTTCGAGTCCGAGCCCTCAGTATGGCCATTCACAATGATCTTACCATTCAGATTCACACCGCTCAACTCGAAGCACTGAAACCTGAAAACGTCAAAAACGAAGCCTTGCGGGGCATAGACAAACAGTTCGAAATCAAACCTAATGGAGTTAGATATTTCTCAAACCGAATCTGGTTGCCTAATTTTGGGAATCTTCGGGACTTGGTGATGGACGAAGCTCACAAGTCCAAATATTCTATCCATCCGGGATCCGATAAAATGTATCACGGTATCAAGGAGTTTTATTGGTGGCCGAACATGAAAGCCGAAATTGCCACTTACGTCAGCAAGTGTCTTACTTGCTCAAAAGTCAAAACCGAACATCAAAAACCTTCTGGTCTACTCCAACAGCCCAACATCCCTTAATGGAAATGGGAACAAATCGCCATGGATTTCATAACCAAGCTACCCAAATCGTCGAGCGGTTGCGATACCATTTGGGTGATCGTCGATCGTCTCACAAAATCTGCTCACTTCCTGGCAATCAAAGAAACTGATAAAATGGAACGCCTCGCACAAATCTACATCAAAGAAGTTGTTTCGCGACACGGTGTTCCAACCTCGATTATCCCCGATAGAGATGCTCGCTTCACCTCTCACTTCTGGCAATCACTTCAGAAATCATTGGGTACCCGTCTCGATATGAGTACCGCTTACCACCCACAAACCGATGGCCAAAGTGAACGAACCATTCAGACATTGGAAGACATGCTACGAGCTTGCGTAGTTGACTTCAGTACAAACTGGGAAAGACACCTACCATTGTGCGAGTTTTCCTACAATAATAGTTACCACGCCAGTATTAAGGCTGCACCTTTTGAGGCACTGTACGGTCGTAAGTGCCGATCACCGATCTGTTGGACCGAAGTGGCAGATAGTCAGCTCACTGGTCCTGAACTCATACACGAAACCACCGAGAAAATTTTCGAAATCCAAAACCGACTCAAAGCCGCACGTGATCGTCAGAAAAGTTACGCTGACGTGAGACGCAAACCACTCAAGTTCCAAGTTGGGGATCGTGTACTCCTGAAAGTATCGCCTTGGAAAGGCGTGATCCGATTCGGTAAACGCGGGAAGTTAAATCCCAGGTACATCGGGCCTTTTGAGATCCTCGAAAGGATTGGCCCCGTAGCATATCGGTTGCAGCTGCCATCCGAACTCAGCAGTGTGCACCCCACCTTTCACATTTCTAACCTAAAGAAATGCCTATCCGATGAAACACTTATCATTCCACCCGAAGAGATTCGCGTCGATAACAAACTTCATTTTGTTGAGGAACCCGCTGAAATCGTATTCCGTGAGGTCAAACAACTCAAACAAAGTCGTATTCCCATCGTAAAAGTCAGGTGAAATTCGCAGCGTGGTCCGGAATTCACCTGGGAACGGGAAGACCAAATGCGACTCAAGCATCCTCAACTTTTCACTGATTCTACATCAAACGCGACCTCAAACCAAATTTCGGGACGAAATTCTCCTAATAGGGGGAGAATGTAACACCCGCCAAATTATGACTAGTAATTAGTGCCTAATCCTATGTTAATACATGTAATTAGTTCTGTGTTAGGCTAATTAATGTATCGAATTATATATTGATGAATATATACAAATTATACGATTTGATTAAATCGTATAAGTTTAAATCGAATATAATTCGGTTCAATTAATTCGGACGTTGGTGAAACATTTTGATTAAATTATAAAAACATTTTTTGATAACATTTTGAGTAATACTTCTAAATTTTCTCGTAACACACGGTTAAAGCTTACACGATTTAAAAACGATAAATACGCAAATTAATTTAAACTACATTTTTATTATAATCCAAATTATTAGAGGTTTGATAAAATAATCCAGGTAAAACATTTAATAAATATTCGCATTTTAAAACTTATATTTAAACGCATACAAAAATATTTAAACATTTAAACGAACGAGAAAACGAACACCGCACGGAGTGCGAATACACGGGATTAAAAATGGAGACCCACACTTCGGTGGGCCCCCACGAAATCAGCCAAAGAAAAAGTGGATCCCACCCCCTTTTTCCCTCATTTCATCATCATCACCACCTTCTCTCCTCATTTTCTCTCTAAATCAAACCACCACCATCATCACCTAAATTCATCAAATAGCACCACCATACGAACTCGAATCGCGAAGCCCTTTGGAGAAAAAGAACCACCTCGACACGATCTACACTTCTATCTTTCCGAAATTTCATTTCGGCACTTTGTAAGTTTCCGACAAAATCCCGAAACCTCTCGATTCTTAGTATTTTTACTTGTTTGTTGTTTATAATAACTTGTAATGTCCAAAAATGGGTTGGGTAAAAGATTTGGACCAAACGGAAGTCGTCCGGCCGATTTTCCGGCCACCGGAACCAGATCAGTCGCCGATGTCGCATTTGGCTTTGCCCGATTGCGACGTCAGCTACAAAGTCGCAAAAACCCATCACAACGTCGCATATAGCGACGTCACCCCTAACGTCGCATTAAGTTGCTAACGTCGCACATAGCGACATTGACCCCTACGTCGCAAGAATCAACAAAGTCGCATATAGCGACGCCACCCACAGCGTCGCAATAAATTGCGAAAGTCGCACATAGCGACGTCATACTCAACGTCGCAGTCGGGACTTGCGACGTCGCACCCAACGTCGCACCTTACGTCGCATGCCACGTCGCATGCTACGTCGCATAAAACGATACCTGAAAAACCAGAATTTTTAAGAGATTTTCACTAAAACAAGGTGGTAAATATGAATTTTTCCCTCCGAGCTGACCAGGGGCTCTGCCCCTTGGACCCCGCCAAGGGGTTGCCACCCCTTGGAACCCCGCAACCAGGGGCGCTGCCCCCGGACCCCCGTCATAATGAGTTTGTAAATACATTTCGTACTAAGTGTCAAACTTATAAAACACTTCGAAATCAAAATAATAATATTAAGATTTTTATTACAACCATTCACCAACGGACCGTACAAACTTTCGAAACTCAAACAATCGAAAAAAATTATGGGAAATTGGACATTCTAGTTGGACGAACAACTTCAAGGTATTCTTGGTAGATACCGACTCATATTTAACCAACGCGTGTCGTGGACACCCTCAGGTTACAAGTCTTTGGGCTTCACACTCGACTAATCACCCAAGTTTATTAAATTAAACTCTTAGGACTCAGGTGAGTCTCATAGCCCCTCTTTTTACTATTTTACTCAGGGGTGTGGTACAATGCTTGTTTTTAACATGTGAACGCAAGTACAACTTTTTCATATACTACATGAGTTACTCACGACTAATCATTTAAAGCCCTCCATCAGCATAGTTGTTAATACATTTGTAGCGTGAATATTAGTATATGGTACCATATATGATTGACCCTCCTCGTCCGGGTTAGCAAGCACTAATCGGGTAAACGGACGTACTAATATTTGGGAAGACGAGTGTTGATTAGGCACTCGTGGAGGCAAAAACGCTCAGGCTGTGACCCTGACCCACGAGTTAAGTTCAACTATGTGTTCATGGCTGTATACACTTACATTATCAATTGCTGGATGCAATTCAATTACTTAAATCTTGCGGTTCATACAACTTATATGTTATTTCAAACCTGTGAGCTCACCAGCTTTTAGCTGACCTTTTAGCATGTATCGCAGGTACTAAGCAGTAGGTTTGGACTGCATCAGGGAATCGATAGCTCGAGTCAGCATGCAAACATTTGAGATTTTCTTGCATTAGTATATTTTGTACAAGTACTTATGTACTGAAATCTCTCATTTAATCGTACACGAGCTATGTATTGGCTGTAAATGTTGTAAACATTTTAATATCAATGTATTTTGTTAAAACGACGCATATAGAGTCGTTTACTATATATCTTATGCTTTGATCTTTGATTAGTAACACCCAAAGTATGCTTCCGCAAATCATTAAATATGGGGGTGTTACACAATGGGCGCAATATGTGTCCAAATGAGGAAGACTATTTGGCAAACCCGGATAATATACCTCAACGATCGTGGGAAGAAAGGGTTGAAACGCACATACGTATGGATAAGGAATTGCGTGACCGTGTTGTGCATCATCGACTTCGCGAAGCTCTCATCGCACACATTGCGAGCCTCCCACCAAATTTCCGATCGCGTTAGCTAGTTATATTTTCTTTTTAATAAATGTATTTTTTTAATGAATGTATTATTTTTTTAGGATTTGTAATGTTTTATTTTATTTAATGTAATGTTTTTAATTTAATGAATGTATTATTTTATTTTTTTAGGAATTGTAATCTTTTATTTAATATTAATGTAATGATTTTTATTTATAATGAAAATGTTTTATTTAAGTTTGTGTATTAAATAAATAAAGGAAATAGTGTGGGGGCCCTGAAAAAAGAGAAGTGATGTTACTGTAGGGAGTGAAGCGTCAATTTGTGTCAGTTTTGAAAAGCGCTGATGTGGCACAAACTGACGCGTCAGTATATGTCACTGTTGGGAGGAGTCTAAGTGACACATTGGCAGCAAGATGTCACTTGGGGGCGTCAGTTTTTTCCGTCAGTTTGGCGATGTGCCTCAGTTTGTTTTTGTTTAATGTATGAAAATAAATATATATTGGTAAATTTGGGGCTCGAAAAAACTGAATTGTATAACATGGTTGGTAGTATTGTGTCAGTTTTGTAAAGTGCTGACGTGACACTCATCTCCAATGTACACACTAAAAAATTACACTAAGATAGTGCAAATTAGGAATCTTTTAAGCATATTCATACACTAAATATTTTTCACTCCAATGTGTACACTAAATATTTACACTATATCTTTTTAAAACATATAAAGTACATCACATAAAGATGGTGGTGACAAACTCATGGTGTAGAATGCATTTGTATTGGTTTTTATTATTATAAAATAGTGAATAGTGTTTAGTGTAAGGTTTAGTGTAGTACTATATTTGGTGTAATTTGACATGGTTTTAGTGTTGCACTATAATAGTATAAAGGTTTAGTGCGCTAACATTGGAGAGCATTTTATATCTTTTTTGCACTTAGTGTAAAAGATACATTTGGTGCACACATTAGAGATGCTCTAAGGCATTATCTACAACTAGTATATATACTCATTGATCAATCTCTTTTAAATAGTGTAAAACACCATTGGAATGGAAAATATACATTGGATACTACTTTCGTAACTTACTTTTATTTTACTAGAATATATTATTATATTATGCATCCGACAGAATCTATGAAGAATTCAATTCAAATAATTTATAAAAAGGTAAAATAGTAAACGAAAAAAGGCTTAAAAATGGTCGGTTTGAAGTCTCAACGAACGTGGGATCCATACATACTTCCCGAGGGGGAAAAAGAAAGAGTAAGTTTGGTGAGCGCCACGCCTTTTCAATTTCTCACGATATTTTACACATTTTATCGTATTAAACGTTTTATCGTTGTGATGAGGCTAACATGTGTTGAAAGAAAACATTGAATTCCATTTAACATACCTTCCTACCTATCAAAAGTGATGTGATTTATATGTAACTAATTAAAGGTTTTTAACTCTTTCAGATTCATTTTCAACATGATTAATTTGGAAAATAAATAAATGGTCTTTTGAATTTAAGTTCGGAATCCTACCCAATATCGTGTTCATCTACGAATAATCGGAATCATAAAATAGGATCGAGACAAGATCCTACCAAATGGCTCATAGCCTAACGGTATGAGAGGAACCGTTCAATCAAGAGGTTAACACTGTGTTCTCGAGTTTAAAGAATTGTGTTCTTAAGTTGAAGGGAAAAGAAGGGAAGCAAAGTGATCCCTCCTAATCATCTCAAAAATGGGAGGAAAGTGTTGGAAGAAAAATACACTTGAGACTTCCCCTCCTCTTCCTTCCCCTTCCTTTCCTTTCTTTGCATAATAAAACTCGAGAACACAATTTTAATTTCAATACTTTCGCTTCCTTTCCTTTCCACCCTCCAAATAACTCGAGAACACAGTGTAAGGGTTCAAGCCTCACTTGAGTCAGTGAGTTGCAAATATAGATTTGATGTTCTATATATATATATATATATATATATATATATATATATAAAAGGATCATATGATCATACTTACGATCTTATTGTCTTTATCAAACTCTAAGAAATCATGATCTTATAACGACCCAACACGTTTTTATACAGTAGGATCGTACGATCAGGATCGCGATTTTGATAACCTTGATTTGTACATCGAAATGACCTTTATGAGTGAGGGTGTGGGTCTTGTGGGTTCAAGTTATGAGGTTAGAGTAAAGGAGCAATTACATTTATTCGTCAATTAATGTGTAGGTTTGTGATATAAATTTACGTGACTATTTGCCTTCAGTAAAATAAAAGGTTCACCCTAATTTTCTTTTCCTTCTCACAACATGTTGATAATGAACTGCTATTCCATTGAAACATCTCATGGTATATCTTCAAGTCAGATTCTTGTTTGCTATCCGTGCACAAGTACAAGATATAAGTTTTTTTTCCTTCACATATATAGCATCGTATCACAAGCAGTAAACGAACATTAAAATTGAATTAATTAAGTATTGCGAGTCCCCTTTAATTTAGGGTGGTCATATTTCCACCTTCAATCATGATAAATCCACCAATATTATGCATTAGCAGTTTGTACTGTACATGTATATAATGTACATATGTGATGGATTTATCAAAATTGAAGGTGAATATATCACGACCCTTTAATTTAACTTCTTGCATTGTATATATATGGACACATGATTTAATAAATTAATGTATCCATCTAACTTTGTAACAGCTTTTACTTTGACATAAACACAGATAAATGTAGTAGGTATCAAAAGATGAAACAAGAAAAATATTATATTCTTTTATTTGTCTTGATATTTATTTTTTTTAAAGAATATGTATGAATTGAAATAATATTGAAAGACACATGCAACGCATGCGTTTGGGTGTCTATGATATCACACATGTATGTATATGTATATAAAACATTTATTTGTAATAAAGTCTAAGAATTAATTTTGTGTCATCATACATTAATGGTGTTGTTTTGGTATAGTGTCATGATGTTAATTAATTAAGACCAAAATAATAAGATTCTAAAAAATTAAATTTAAAATACCACAAGACAAAAATAATAAATGTTCAGCTACTATTGTGGGTTAAACCAAACTTCTCATAAGTCACAATGTATGATACTGTAACAAAAAAAAAGCCTCTTATAAGTATAAAAGCTTATTCTTTTATATAAGTTTAATTTTTTGTGTAGGTGTTTAGTTGTGGAAAAAAAGGGTTGATTTCTAGTAAAATTTTCCAAGAAAAGTGGAAAAGTGAAAAACGCGTTCAAAATGAATTTTTCTGAGAAAATTTTCCAAGAAAATGGAAAACTCACTTTTCCAAAATATAACTTGGAGGTGGAAAACACTCCCCCCACACTTTTCCAAATTTTCCTTTATACAATTCCCCTACACTTTTCCAAATTTTCCAAGATATAACTAGTTTTCCAAAATCCACTTTTCCAACATTTGAACGCGTTTTCTAATTTTTCAACACTTTTCTGGAGAATAATTTTCTTTAGAAAATTAGAAATGGAAAATTGTGAAAAATTTTCCACAACTAAACACACATTTAGCATCGACATCTTTATTTAGTAAGCTTATAAGTTTAAAACCTTTGTAATGGTGTGTTTTGGTTTGATTAATTGAAATAGAGATTTTTATTGCTAAATAATTAAAATTAAAGGAACTAATTGATTAGTCGAATTTGATTTTATTATTTTAATGTATGATGTTATAACCCGCTTTCTATAGTATATTTAATTTAAGATAAGATGAATTAGTTTTCATTTTGTCTATATTAAGGGTTTTACTAATGTGTGCTCCGTAGACCGTGACACACGCTAAGGTGTATTTAATAAAATCAAAATTTCATTAGTTATTAATATTTACATTTAATAATACTCGTTAATTCAATCTAATATTTTTTTTATACATATATTAACTACAAATTATGCTATTTAAGAAATGGATTTTGCTATATAATGCCCTTAGGACTCTTGTTAAGTATTTTAGACATGCTTTAATAGCTGTATCAAAATCATAACTAACCCTCTCTCTCCTTCCGAACTTATGTTGACCACTGAATTTTGATTCAATGTACAAATAAGATATGCATGTACACCTATATTAACAACAAACCTAAGGACTTCCATTAGCAAAACCGTTACGAAATATAAAGATTCATTTAATTCACCTTAATCACGTTAGCAAAACCTTTGTATAAAACCAAAATGAAGAGAAAACAAAAATCAATCAAGTAGATGACCCGATAATTTGAAAGAGATGACCCGATAAATTGATAAGAAAAGAAACCGAACCCGTAAGTGATAGGACCCATATTCGCATTCATGTTCTTTAATCTTTCTTTTCCCCCGCCTCTCTCATCTCTCATCACCAAACAAACAACAAGAAAAGCCCGCAATAAAACCTACTCTTTCCATTTATTATCAAATCAAATACGTTGCTTCTACGATCGATTTCGTGTTTTTAGGGTTTTCGATCCATCAAATCAAATTCAAATACCTTATCCTCAATTCAGTTTCAACTCATTCATAATCCAAGAGGAAATTGTAACCTCCTTTTTAATTTTTTAATTTAGCTTCGTTATTAAGCTAATAATAATTTTAATTTTAATAAAAAGTTCGAAAGTAATCGAAACCGAAAAAGGTATGCCCCAAGTTAACCGATTGTTCAGTTTCATCTTTTTCATATTTATTACTTTTCAGATTAAATGCTGGAGTGGTACAGACGTCTTGTTTCATATTCATTTCCGTTACTTCAATTCATGCTGCACGTTTTTGATTTCATCGTTTTATTTATTTATTTATTTTAATTTTAATCGAATTTCTTCATATGATTTTGAAACTGCGGTTTGATTCAACTATGTGATTGAATTATCTGGAGAAGATTTAAGGTATAATCATAACAATTTGAATGATCGTTTTGTGTGTGTGTTTTTGTATGATGAATTGCAGTTTTGATAGAAATGATTGTATGTAATTTCCGATGAATTCTATGTTGCTTCTGTTTATGGATACTGATTAAATTTGTTGTCAGATCCACAATTTTTTTTGTGTTTTGGTTAACTGATTGTATGCATATGTAAACATACACGTTACATTCATATGAATATATGATTTTATACATTATGCATATGTATAGTTATAATTAGATCGTTTTTAGCGAAAAGTTGAATTGTTTGTTGTTCGTGGTACATACGGGCCACGAAGCCCTCTAATTTTAGTAGTTAAAGAACAACATAGGTGTTTCATGAAAATCTTGTACAGTATAAATTAATAAATTCACATAATCAATCTGTGAATTTCACCTGATATTCGTATTGATATGACAAGATTACATTTGAAATTGTTCATCAAAATTATGACATACTGTTTGTTTGTTCTGTCTCAGGTCAACAGTTTCTTGAAGTTTTAAAAACGTCTGCTTTGTTTTCATGAGTACTCCAAGTAAAGAAACCGTTGAAGATGGTAACCAGAGGAAGAAATCCATAGGTTCTGGTGGTGGTGGTTCAAGTGTTTCTGGAGCCAAAACCAGAAGGTACTCCATCGGTGCTGTAACCACTACTCCAAAAAGTATTGCAGAGGAAGGTAGTACTGTCCCAAATTATCTTAGAGCCTCTACTGGTTCTTGTCACGATTTCTGTAAGTTCGGTCACAAACATGAACAATCAAAGTCAGCGATCCCTATCAAGTTCAAAAGAACAAAAATAATCGATACAGATAAAGTTATAAAAACTGTAGTTCCAGTTGAAATAAAGAAAACGACCCCGGTGGTAAAAGTCAAACCTTCTACGGATCTTAAAACTCGAACGCCTGCCGAACCCATTGCAGTAAACATAAAGGATATATCAGTACCTGTTAAGAAAGCACAAGTTTTAAAGCAGAGTGCATCAACAAATGGGAAAGCAACAAGGAGTGAGCCCAAAATGATGCAACAGTCTACTTCTCTTGTGAGACCGAGTCAAGTGTCAGCGAGCTCCGATGGTTCAGGTGGGTCTAATGGCGGGATTAAAAAGAAAGACATAACAACTGTTAAAAAGCCATTAATCACACCTAAAACAGTTGCCACTAAGAAAGCTCTGACCGAATCACAGCCCCCTAAACGTATATTCGGTAGAGCTGCAAGTTCAAAGGCGATAAAACATAAGAGTAGTAAACAGGTATCTCCTTTAAAGGATCAAAACAGACTGCAGAAAGCTGATCCCAAGCACACCATTGCTGACAAGGTTCAGACGCAAAACTTGCATGGTGTCGAGCCTGAATCCGAGATCAAACCCGAGACTGTGGAGTTTGATTTCACTCATCCAGATATTGACCTGACTCATCCAGATAATGACTTTATTCATTCAGCTTCTGAGTCATTTTCGGGCAAGTATGTTGTAGAAGAAGAATTGGTCGAGGCCGAATCCAAGGTCAAACCTGAGACCCTGGAGTTTGATTCTTCTCATTTAGGTATTGATTTTATTAATTCCACTTCTGAGTCTTTTTCGAGAAATACTTTTCTTGAAGAAGAGAGTGTGGCCGTTGAATCCGAGGTCAAACCCGAGACTGAGGAGTTTGACTTAACTCATCCAGATATTGACTTTATTCATTCCACTTCTGAGTCTTTTCCGGGAAAATTTTTTGTAGAAGAAGAGTTTGCTGAGGCTGAATCCGAGGTTAATCTTGAGACAATGGAGTTTGACTTTGTTCATCCAGCTTCCGAGTCTTTTTCAGGCAAAGATGATGTAGAAGAAGAGTTGACTATCATCCATCCAATAAATGAAAGCGCTGACATGGATGAGAAACTTGTAGAAGAATCATCAATCGCACCTTGTGTAATTGAAAGCTCACATTCATCTTCAGACAAAGATCTTCTAGAAGAAGAGTTGTTAGTCGCACCTGCTGTGTCCGAAAGCTCTGAATCTTTTTATGATGAAGAAGTTGTTTTAGAAGACGATTCTGAATACACTGATGATGATGATGAAGTTGAAGTATCAGAAGAAGAGTTTGAGTCTGAAACCACAAATAATGATAAAATGGAAACTTCAGCTGGGATTCGGAGTAAGATCCTAAGGAAAGGCAGAATGGTAATGTCAGAAGATAAAGACGATGAAGCTGTAAAGTTGAGATTCAGAAGGGGAAAGATTCTTGACATTAAGTCTGAGAATAATGGTCCTAGAAGGCTCAAATTCAGGAAAGGGAGAGTCATGGAGGGTAAGGACGTCAAACAACACATTGCTAGAAAAAGTTTTGAAAAGAACTACATTGAAGAAAGAAGTGATTCAAAAATTGCCCCTGAAAGTGTTGTTTTAAAGCATCAAGGTGAGCAGGGAAAGAAAGATGCTCAAGGTTTGTTTAATAATGTTATAGAAGAAACCGCGAGTAAGCTTGTTGAAACCAGGAAGAGTAAAGTGAAGGCATTGGTTGGTGCTTTTGAAACTGTAATCTCTCTCCAAGATGGCAAACCGTGATATAAAAATATAATCGTTTTCTCTTTCACAAGAACTCGGGTTTTGTAAAGGAATTGTAGATGAAAAACCTGGTGATTGTGATATAAGTTTGACACAAACAAATAGGATGATTGAGGACTGATTTGTGCTGCGGTGAAGTAAGTGGCTGTTTTTTATTTTGATTTTGATGGTTCTTTTCTTTTTCTTCGTTTTGACTGACTTATAAATAAATCAAGTGGTTATGGGTCGTGCGACTGTCAGGTCTTCTAATGAAAACTTGCACACATAGTCGAGTGTGTGCTTGAGCTGTATATGTTTTGGTTTTGTTCTGAGGTGAGTTGAGTTGATCAAATTTAGGGTTTGTGGAACAATGCTGACAATCTTAGTGATATTATAATGTATTTTGATTGTTCTTATAACTATCATATGATGGATTTATATGTTTGCAAATGTAGGGTATGGTTCGTCTGGTTTATATGTATTGTGATCAAATTCACGGTTAATAGTTAGTCTATATGCTCAGTTTGGCTAGAACCATGATGCGGTTATATTCATGTTGAATCTGATACTAAAAACGGTTCTTCTGTATGTTCTGTTTTACTTGAACCGTGTCGTGTCAAACCATCTATACTTTTCTATGACGACATTCATCATTTTGGGGGAAAAAATTGAGTATGGGTGTATTAGTTCGTAAACTGCATAATTTTCAAATTTCCAATTTCCAATTTCTGCAGTAAGTCTCATTTTGTCTAACCATGTGTTTACCAGTAAATTGACAATGTTAGAACTTGATATACTTTCCCAATCCATTTTCAAAGGTGGAACATGATATGTGCTACCATGGTGGCTTTTTGTAGATCAAATAATGCACAATAGAAAGACAACTTGCAAGAAGTTCCAAAAATAGAAGTTTGGATAAGTAATAAGTTTGATCATGGTGCTACTTTTTATAACCAATGATGCACAAAGAAGGGTGACTACCATACTTATAAGTAGTCCCACAAAATAGCACTTTGGATAAGTTTGATCATAGTGTTTCTTTTTATAGCCAATAATGCATAAATAACCCCAGGGTGACTATGATGATTATCGTGACTTGTTATTTTCATCGTTATCGAAATAAAGAGAAAGCAAAAGACTTTAATTTCCATCTCTAAAATTGATTTTTCTGTAATATATGACAGATAATTGATAATTTCAAAACAAACAAATAAAACTAAATCTGATACATGCTTTAGTACTATTCAATCATTCTCGATTTTACGAGAAAAAAAAACCGTTAAATTTCATCACAACAAATAAACCAAAAACTTATTACCTATCATATTGATTACCATAACTAGAAAATTTTGTGTCATTCACTTATGACCAAAAATCTCTCGAGGAACATGACAGACTTCTGTAGGCAGAATTGAACAAGTAGGGTGAAATATAGGAGCCAAGCTCTCAGAATCACGACCTGAAATCGTACTCCTCATGATTACAAACTTTGTCATTACATCATCAACAAAGAACTTGAAAACACCTGGATCAATATAGACAAAACTATATATAAACACTATCCTCAATGTGGAGTTCTTTTTTGACAAATTACAATGTGAATACCATTTCTATTCATAAACAGGCAGATATTGGAGCTGCTCAATAGAATAGACTCTCCCCGAGCTTCAACTAAAATCAAAGCCCTATTTCGATTATTAACAAATACGGAGTAACAAGTGTCTGTGGATCATTAATCATCTTCACCATCTCATCAAGCACTCTCTCTACAGCAACTTTCGAAAAAGCCTTTTTGAGATTTTTCAACCAGTCTCCAGCAACACCAAAGTCAAATACTGAACTTTAGCGTTCTTCAACATGATCATTTTCTTTACATACATATCATATCGATACTACTAACCCTTTCATGGTTAATCATATCACACAGTTTAAGATTTGTCGTCCAATCAGGCTCATTTAACGTCCCCTTAGTCGCTTACTCTACAGGTGATCAGCGTGATTCGGACCTTGAAGTATCTCCATCTTAAAAGTACAAGTATCATTGACTGTAGTTGCATGCGAAACAAAAGAAACGACACACAAAAATTGGTTTGCAATAACCAAGAAATAGCATTGACAGAATTGCTCCACAAACTTTTTTTTTTTGTTTTTAAGAATGGCAAGTACCCACACGTCCCACTACCACGAATATGTACATTAATCCACGAATATATACAATTGTACCTTCCCCACGACTCGAACCTCCAACCTTTTGGTTTAAAGGGTTATCACGATACCGCCAGGCTGAAGGCTTTTTGTACTCGACGAAACTTATACACATGATGGCAGGGGCGGAGCCACGTAGAAGCTAGGGGTAGCGCTTGCTAAGGGTCCGTTTGTCATGCGAAGTGTAAATATTTTTAGATATAATTGATTTTATTGCTATGGCTACGGGTCCAAACAAGTTCTGCTACTGGTTTGATAAATGATTAGTCCATTTTGTATGTTATTTACTCTAAAAACTACTAATTTCTAATGAAATCGTATATCTTCATGAAAAAATTATCCATTTGATAGTACGAAAAAATTTGTGCTACGGGTCACTTGAATTTGTGGATCCGCCACTGCATGATGGTCACGTAGACAAAAATAAATGGATCAATCATCAATGACTTAAGTGGTGTTTGGTTCTCAAACTTTGCGTACGGGTCTTGTTAGAGTATACAATACTAATATAAACAAATTGTCACACAATTGCGGAAGTAATAAACACGTATACGTAATTAGTTAAGATAGAATTGTACCTTTTAGCAAAGCTCCAATAAAACTATAATTATATAGTTTAGGGTTTAAAGTAAAACCCCTCTACGATCGCACACACGACAGCAACTCAATCCGTATGCTAGTACCCCGTTCTTGTTTTGGTCAAACCACAAAAGTCGTCAAAAACAAAACCCTTTTGGGTTTAGTCTTGCTGAAAGTCAAAGAGAGAGAGAAAGAGAATAATAATTATTATTAGGGTTATTAACCTCTCTATTTATAGGGTACATGTAACTTAAGGAACAAGTTTAGGGTTTATTAAAACCCATGGGCCGACCTCTTTAGGGTATTTTGGAACACTCCAGAATTTCCAACTTTCCCAAATTACATCTAAGTCCCTCTCTTTTAATAAAACGTACAATTAACATTTTAATAACGTTTTATTTATTTATTTGTGAACGGATTAATTAAGATATCTCACATTTATATTAATTAAAAATATTGAGCATAAGTGTCAATACGTGTGACCCTGTAGGCTTAAACATTTTCCGGACATGCGTTTATTTATTACGTGGTCATATCCCAGCAGCTCCCACTTGAACATGTCATAATAAAGGCAATAACATTGGTAAGCGTCTAACAACACGCCAATGCCCCCGGAAACGTTTAAGTTTAGTTTCTTTAAAATATAATCAAGCTTATCAAGAAAATGATTTCAGTCTTTACTATCCCTTTGTTTCAGATACCTTGTTAATTATGGATATGGATCAATGTCATTCCATAGATTAACGATTCTGTTTCTCATTCCTATAATCAATCAAGATTACCAAATCAATCGAGACAATCTAGAATTCATTTGGGTACGGCCGTACACACATCTTAATTAATTCTAATAAGGGGCCCAGTGGTATCATTCTTCAATAGCTAATTGAAGGAACAAATCCTATCTTGACTATACGTGTCAGTCATGTACTTCACTACACTTCCGAAAATAGCCCTTTATTACTACCTTATTCAGGATAGCTAGAACTATATCAAGAAAATGCAATCCATACATGCAAGACCTACTTGCATCTCAAGTCTAATGATAAGTAAAGCAACCATTTACAAGTTTCACTTGATGACGCCGATCCATAAAGTGATAACTTGTCAGTTGGGGTTGTCCGATATGCATCTCATGAATATCATGTGAGTTTGGAGGGACCATCCATACCAATCACTCAGATTTATCTTAGTTTAACTATATTCCCACATAGTTAATCGATAATGGACATTTTAGAATAATATAAGAATTATTCAAGAATTCAAACATGCGCGCAAATACTGGATACAATTAATTATTAAATGAAAACAAACATACCAAGTACTTTAATTCATTTATTGTATAATAATTGTTTCACATCCTTTATCCAAATACTAAAACACAGAGTTACATGAAATAACTAGCAAAACGAAGTCCTATGCCCTCGGCATGTTGATTAAGCTTTCCCTTAGGTAAAGCCTTCGTAAACGGATCAGCTAGATTATCATCTGTGTGAACTTTGAGTAGATTGATTTCACCTAATTCGATCTGCTCTCGAACGTAGTGATATCTTCTAGGATAATGTCTGGCCCCTTTCTGAACTCCGGGTTCATTAGCAATGATAATTGCTCCTGAGTTATCGCAGTATAACTCCATGGGGTTTTTATTTGTAGGTACCACGTCAAGCCCAGAAATAAATTTTCTAATCCAGACAACTTCCATCGCAGCTTCCGAAGATGTTATGTACTCTGATTCTATTGCAGACATGGCAGTTGTAGATTGCTTCTTGCTCTTCCAATCCACTGCGCCTCCATTCAAGACGAAGATGTATCCTGTCTGAGACTTCATATCGTCTCTATCGGTCTGAAATCCAGCATCACAGTATCCAGTCACTTTGAGCTCAGCTTCAGGATTTCCACCATAAACAAGGAACATATCTCGAGTAGCTCTCAGGTACTTGAGAATATTTTTCAAAGCAGTCTAGTGACTTTCACCTGGATTCTGTTGAAAACGGCTGGCTATGTTCTGTGCGAACGCCACATCAGGTCTAGTGCATCTAACCGCATACATAATAGATCCAACAGCCGAAGCATAAGGAACCCTTTGCATACGCTCCACCTCCTCAGGTGTAGAAGCACACTGTTTGCTATTTAAGTCAAGTCTTTCTTGCATCGGAACATTTCCACGCTTAGAATTCTTCATCTTAAATCTCTTTGAAATCTTATCAATATAAGCACTTTGACTTAGTCCAATTAACCGCTTAGTTCTATCTCTATAGATCTGGATTCCAAGAATAAATGCTGCTTCTCCTAAGTCTTTCATCGCGAAACACTTTCCAAGGTAGGATTTTACATCTTGTAACATTGGAATGTGATTTCCTATGATCAATATGTCATCAACATATAAGACAAAGAAAGTAACATTACTCCCACTATTTTTTTTATATACACATGACTCATCAGGGTTTTGAGTAAATCCAAACTTTTTGATTTCCTCATCGAAGCTCTTGTTCCAGCTTCTTGATGCTTGCTTTAGTCCATAAATGGACCTTTGAAGCTTGCACACTTTGCTGGGATGTTTTGGATCAATAAAACCTTCAGGTTGAACCATATAGACATCCTCGTCTAAGTAACCATTCAAGAAGGAAGTCTTGACATCCATTTGCCAAATTTCATAGTTATAATACGCTGCTATGGCTAAGAGAATCCTAATAGCTCTAATGTATGCTACAGGAGAGAAGGTCTCATCATAGTCAATTCCGTAGACTTGAGTATAACCCTTCGCTACGAGACGAGCTTTATAGGTGTGTACATTTCCATCCATATCGGTCTTCTTTTTGAAGAGCCATTTACATCCAACAGTCTTAGCATAAGGTAGAAGATCAACCAAGCGCCAGACTTGATTATCTTTCATGGATTTCATTTCCACATTCGCAGCTTCAAGCCATTTTTCATATTCTGGATCTGATAATGCAGCTTTGAAATTAGGAGGTTCATTAAGATCCCCTAACATGTGCTCCTCAGTTTCTACATTTAGACACAACTTTTCGGGAGCACGTATCGTCCTTGCGGACCTACGAATTGGAACAACATCGACTTGAGGTTCAACACTTTGACCACTTTCCCCCCAAGTTGATGTTCGCTAGTGTTTGTAGAAGGTGATGCATCTTCCTCTTGAGTCTCATCAAGTTCTACTACCCTCCCACTGTTTTCTTGAGCTATGAGATTCTTTTCAAAAAACTCAGCATATCGAGCAACTTTAACAGTATTTTCAGAAGACAATGTAGAAGTAGTAACCCATTGTTTCCTTTGGGTATCCTACAAAGATGCACTTAATATATCTTTGCTCGAGTTTGTCAGGCGTATTGATATCGCTCATCTTGTCTATATAAATCTATCGCGATATCATGGTTTTGCATTGGTATTTGAGTAGATTCCGAGAACTTTCGGTACTTATTTTGTTGAAAATTTATCTCAGGTTGAAACTTGGAAAGGCATGCACAAATGGTAAAGTTTGGTTGAATTCTGGGCAAAAAGTGAAGCTGAAGTCTGATGGCATGAAAATGGACCACACCCGTCCAGGTATCAGGTCTCACCCGTCCGGGTAAGGAGATCCATCCGATCGGGTAAAATGACGCGTCCGGGTATTTTAGTTCAAAACGGTTTCAGCATTGGGCCTTTGTTGAAGAGCTGGGTTTTTGTGATGCCACCCGTCCGGGTATATTCACCCACCCGATCGGGTATGGCAGCTCACCCGACCGGGTACGTCTGCTCACCCGATCGAATACTTTGGCGGAGCACTGTACATCTCTTCGGCCTGGATAAAAGGGGGCTCGATGTCTGGAGGAAATTAAGTGCGTGTGACGATTTTAATGGAGAAGCAATTAATGCTCCAACCATTTTATGGTCCAAACACTTCCCGCTCAAGATTTATCCATGAGTTTTGGAACCTTTTTGATGGGTCGGGTTGTAAAAACCCTAGCTTTATCTCAACATTTTCTTCATTATTATTCCATCATCAGAGATATATCAGGAGTGGAGATATCATCAACACACAACACATTTCACACTTCACATCTATCTTACTGGGTTTTCTCTCAAGAAAAACCTCACTTCACCCCAACTTATTTCATCCATTTTTCAACTACGAATTTAGCTCAAAAATCACTTGTAATCTTGGAAACAATTGTGGAAAGAACAAGCAAGCAACACCAAGCATAAACAACTTGTGTAATCACTTTGGGTATAACTTTTATTCCATTTAATTTCAAGTAATTTATGATTTCACTAATTTCTTGCAATTGTTTGATGATTATTGTGATTACGAGTGGCTAGTTACTTGTATGCTTGTTTGGATGATTTAAATAGTGATTAGGGGTGATATATTTTGGTGTTTGATTATGTTAGGGTTTATGGTTCATCATGAACTCTTATGTGTTTAGCTCAACAAATTTGTGGAACAAAAGTGGTGTTTCAACTAGATGACTATAGCGAATGTTTGTTGTCAAGTTAAAAGGCTTTCATTTATATGTTTAAGTATAAATGATCTTGTTTATAACCATGAACATGGGTTTTGTTAAACGAAAGAGCTAAGCACATATTAGTTGGGAAAATTGGCGAATGTCTTTCTTTTGGGTGAATTGTAAACCTATAACCTTGGCTCTTATGCTTAATCATTGTAACGTGTTTGAGCTTTCAGCCATTTATATAAACTAATTTGGTGAATTGCTAGTAAATATGGCGAACGTCTTTTATTGAGTAATTTGCTATCAATGGTTTGTCTTTGAATGATTACACAAATTTGCGAAAGTAACTTTGGAATAAGCTAGATATCTTTAAGCTCAAATGTGCAAGTTGGTAACCATGGCGAATGTCCGTTATTAGATTAAGTCATAAGGCCTTGAATTGAAGTTGAACATTAGGTGATGGCGAATGTTAAGCCTATGTTTAGTGGAAATAAATCTCTTACATGATTCAAACCGGTTTTAACCGTTCACCCCGAAATCACTAGTGACCTAGTCCAAACAAGTATTGTTTTTAATATACGAAAGTTTTCAATCAATCACTTTGACTCTTAAGAGTCCACTTGCCTAGTTTAACTAAAAATTGTAGTTTTAAGCAACGTGACAACTCGGTCACACAAACCCAACTTTTATTTTATTTTCTAAATTGCTCACACTTATCTTGATTATCTAAACTAAAGTTCCCTGTGTTCGAACCCGAACTTACCAAACTATACTACTACACGATAGGGTCCACTGCCCGGTTGTGTTTTGGTCTAGCATGATACTTTCTTGTTTACTTTTCAACGATAAATTTTATAACTAGATTTAGCACATCAAGTTTTTGGTGCCGCTGCCAGGGAACTTGTGTTTAGATCTTGATTTAAGTGTGTTTAATTGATCATTTCTTGGAATTTAATTCTTGGAAAGTTATATATTTTGTTGTATTGCGCCGGTGCGTTTGATGGTTTTATCTTTTGTGCTCTTATAGGTTGATTTGGTAGTGGATGAACACAAGGAGCTCGGGTAAAGAACTTCTTACTCCTTTGTCCAATCTGGAGAAAACCACAAAGAGCAAACGGAGGAGGAAACCAAAACAACGCCCTACGGATTCAACAAGTAGTCAAACGGAAACCGAATCATCTTCGGGTAACGAAATTGTTGAAGAGACTTTTGAGGACGAACTAGTATCACCCGAAGAAGATCCGGTAACACCTTCTCAAGGGGAAGAAGAAATGGCGGATGAGGATGATACTCCAATATTCTCACGGACAAGGACCGTGGCGCCTACACCCGGATCGGCCATTCGAAGGCAAGATATCGAGAATGACAATTTTTCTTTGAAGGGCCACCATATGCAACTCATACAGGATACCCAATTTGATGGTAGAGTGCGGGCCGATCCGCACAAACATATAGCAAGTTTTCTAGAAATTGGTGAGTATTTCAAGTATGGGCCTAATATGGATGAAGCGATTCGGTTAAGGACTTTTCCAATGTCCTTGTGTGGTGAAGCAAAAATATGGTACCAAGAGCTAGAGCCCAACACCATTAGAACTTGGGACGAAATGAGGGAAGCATTTGTTAGAAGGTATTATCCTCCGGCTTTGGCCGAAAGATTGTTAAATGAAATCCTAGGGTTCAAGCAACAAGAGGGAGAGACGTTAGTGGAAGCATGGTCTCGGTTGAAGGAAATGTTGAGGAATTGTCATGGACATGGGCTATCAAAGGCGTAGATTATCACGTTGTTTTACAATGGACTTGGCATTGAATCGGCTAATGTTCTTGATGCCTCGGGAGGAGGTTTGTTTCTTTATAAGACACCGAATGAAGCTTTGAAGGTGCTTGAAGACAAAGTGACCCAAAATTTGAATTGGGCGAAAGATAAGGGAGGTAAATCGGTTAGGAAGCATGTTGCCTTCGCGGAAGGTAGTAGTAGTAGTGGTGGAAGCTCAAACGACTCGGCCATGATGAAAGAGTTGAAAGCTCTCTCTTCAAAGTTTGATTCACAATTCAAGACTCTAAAGGGTGAATTGAAGGAGCTTAGGGATGGTTGTGGTAAGTGTGGCGGTAATCACGCCACGGTGCACTGCATGCAAGACGACCAACACGGCGTTTGGCGGCGTTTTTCGTCCGGCGTTTGAAATCCCACGTTATCTCGCACGACGTTTAGCCATTTTTTATTGTTTTTTTTTTTTTTTTTTTTTAACTTTTCCCCATTTAACATTAAACAAACAAATAAAACAAATAATAAAATATTCCAGAACACTATCCATAACACTGTTACCACACCACATAATTTTAACTCACAACATTCTCGAGAACAGTGTCCTAAACACTGTAAACACAGTGTTACCATACCCCGTGCTCTAACAACTTTTAAAATCTATTTGTTTCGTCAAACCCCGTGTAATACACGGGTATAGAGGCTGGTCTATTATATAAGAACCTAACAAAAATAAATACATAAAAGAACAATATTAGAAAAGGATCGAATAGCAAACCCGAATTAATTTTATCAAATTCGCCCTCGCAACCTTAATCAAAAGTATGCATCTTTCTTGCTAGTTAACTATGGAGCAAAAGTAAAATCACCAGTTAATTTACTGCTGCTATCTCTTCGGCTTGGACTCCACTTTCTACATTTGAGGTGTCCGCACAAGTCGCACAGAGCTCACCTCGTTTTACCCATTTTTTTTGGAATTCATATCAGTTCAAGACCATTGTAAGTAAATAAATCTACAGCTTGCATACATAATCACTTTATCTGTTATTCTTGCGCGTTAATAACAGTGTTTTCTTATGAACGCCAACTGTTTGATAAAATTCCCCAATGAAAGCAGAAGTATGACTGGGTTGTAATTCCATGGTAGTCTGTAGTTTAACATCGTTCATTTCATTCTTAATTAATTCCAACCTGTTCCGATTTCAATAAAAGGAGACTTCACATCTTTCAAGGATTGATGCTTATAAAAGTTAAGTGAAAAGAGAAGAAGATGGTCAATTAAAGATGAGTTCATGAATGCATAAAACTGTGTTGCTTGTTACAACTACTTGAAGAATGTGTCATTAGTGTTCTTTTTAAACATCACAAACGTACCATTTTTGGTCGTTTGTTTTTGTATTACTCTCGGATTAGTTGATTCATGCAGGTTGCAACATGAGAACTTTAATTACATATTCTTTTTTAATCTTAATGATTTTTATGAAGTCGAAGATCTAAGATGAACTTGCTATTGGAAGAATATAAGTGTGCCATAGTATTATCCTAACTTAAATTATTCGTATGTTGTTTTCATTTACATTTCTGTCAATTTGAACACTTGGCATATAGTCTCGCTTTTGTAATTAGTATAGACAGAGTGTTAAAATGATCATCCATTTACATCACTTACCGGACTATCATTTTACGTACAATGAACTTTTTTCTGACAAAGCCTCTAAATAATACTGGCCTATCATTTACATGACTCTAAATCACAACTTATGAGCCCTTTTCTGATTATATCTTTTTCACAGTTTCAATACATTGTACAGTTTTGTATAAAAAACCAACGATGTGACCAAGTTATGCTTTTTATCTCTCCTTGTATATATAACAGATTATCTTAGCTATATGTTTACACACAAGTGCATGTTTGTGCGCTCTTTGTATGCGTGTGTATGTGACATATATATACACGTATGTGTATATCTACACTCTGTATGTGTATCTATGCAAACACTCACCTATACATATGTGCACACACCCATACGTGCACATACGTATACATCCCCACACACCTATACATTTACATATGTATGTGTTTGTGCATTTGATCTACCATTTTTGTTGGGAGTAAACCTACTAAATCAACTATAATTCAAGATCGTGTATGGTTTGTAACTCAAACTTTTTTAGTTAGGAAGCATGAACAAATGTAAAGATGACGCGCGCTGGGAAATCATTCATATCCCAGATAAACCACCCTTTCTTCCTCACCAACAACCCACCGGTAACTTCTTTTTATCATCTATTTCGGGCATGGCATATACGTATGCTATTTGATACTTCCTATGTGCTAAATTTGATAAGATCGTGCAGTCAATGTTTATGCAGCTGTAATTGATCCGAAGCATGCCCACACTGTTGTAAGGTATGTGCATGCTCATCGTATTTTCTATGTGCATGCTCATGAATTCAAGTTTGAATCTCCCTTCGGAGTCCCACACGTTTTTTCTGGCTGGGAGCGTGGTGGGCAACTTCAGTCGTTTTTCACTCCCATGTTCTTGACTTCCAGTATTGATCATTAATCAGTTTTTGGGATTTGTTGAAATTGTTAACTGTTCAGGAAGTTAAATCACATCTTGCCACTAGAGAACCTACGCCATATTAAACGGGTGCGAAAGCAACGCCTTGAAGGAGGTTTCTTCCTATCCTCTGATAAATTATGCATTATTTGTGTGTGTGTTATCGTTGTTTATACCGTTTCTCATATTTCGTTTTTCTGTCACTGATCAGGATCCACTCATTTATCAGTGATCCTATGTTTAGCTGGTGAAAGTGATAACCAACTGGACATCATACCTCAAGAGGTGGTTGAGCTAATAGATTCCTATCATCTGGAAACTTTTATTACAAAAGTAAGCCCTTTTATTCATGTATTTCATGTTTATACTATTGGTTAATTTAGAGATATATATATTATTAGAGCTGGACATCCAGTTTTGACATTTTTTTCTTATAATTTAGGTATGCAAATATGCTCCATTATCGAAAGAAGAGTGGGAAGAACAAAGCAAAATATGGCCAACGTCTTTTCATCCACCAACCTAGTACGTCATCTTCATTTAACTTGTGTTTATATGTAGGGGAAAGTGAATATGGTGCTGTCATACACCTAAGCTTAGGTGACAATAATCTCAAAAAGCACCGTTTTTGTGTAATTTTTGCAAAATAAAATTCACTTCGGCTATTTTACAACATTTCTCGTGTTTCAACCCTGATTTGAAGCATTAAAATTTAAATTGATCCTCATTTTGATCAAGTTTTCCCTCCAACATATTGAGCAAATACTATATCAAACAATTTTGAATAAGTACTATATCACTTTCAAATCCAATAGTGTCATCATATTTCATTTATATATATCATGTTTCATTTTCATCACAAAGACACAAACACCCCAATACATTATATTTTCAAATAAATCATCTTTATGCTAAATTGAGGTGAAGTTATGCGAAGTGAATGGCTTTGTTTTCAAACTATACTGATGACTTGATAGCACACTATACAAACCCATAATCATCTAAACATACTTCTATTGGATTTTTCTTAGATGATATGTCCAGGTGTTTTCAGAGCTCATTTTATTTTACTTTACTTTTTAAGATGCGTGGATATGTACCTTGAATCACACAGTCATGTATCAACTTTATTTGGTTGTGTTGATCAAAATGTAGCAACATCAGTGGCATTACCGGGTTTTCAGAGGAAGAATCGCACGCCGTTAGCACCTTCATGAAACTAGCACTTGATTTGGCAAAATGTGAATCGCAGGTACAATCTTAATTTTTACCCCAAGCATTAAGTTTCCAAGGTTTCTACTGTGTTCAATCAATCTTATGTCCAAATCAATGAATATCATTCTTGATACATTCTATAAACTAATTTCAATACACTGTTGCATATTGTGAAAAAGATTGGTGCTGTTATTTGTATGAAATTTCATAAAATCACCATCGTCACTGCTCATATAATGTAGCAAATCAAATGACAATTAGGAAATAAAATATTAATAAATAATAATTTAGAAGAAAAACATATATTTCATCTACGTCGATAGTAGAGGAGATATTTAATCATTTGGGGCAGTTTTTGGGACTAAACTAAAGCATATCACTTCAGTCTGCATGGAGTGAAGACCATGAGAAACATCCTGCACTCACCTACCCAACAAAATGGTGTCAGGAATGTATATTTAGCATATAATGCAAATAATGTAAAAAATGATCTGTACAGTAATATAAGCAAAATGTTTGATGCCTTTAGCCCAATATCTCTGGAGCTACCGTTTCCAATTAGATAAATTTACCTACTAATCAATTCAAAGATGTAAGATACCAAGCCTAATATTATATATTTACCCAAGTCACAAAGAGTTCAGTCAATTCTTTACTCAAGCAGCTTATATGCCAGATTATATATCTTGCCTCTCTAGGCATTTGGAGATTTGGTTTTATAATGAAGATCAGACGGAGACCTTGAAATATAGCTTTGCTGAAGCATGTTTTTTTTATCTGCTCTATCTCCATATATCCATTCTGCTTTATTATCTCACCTAGTATCTTTCGTAAAAGATTTTATGATGTTGTTAATGATTTATCCTTTACAATTTTCAGTATGATTTATTTTATGTAAAATATAATTTGATCAAAACTGTTCTATACAGGAAATTTAAAAAA
This sequence comes from Helichrysum umbraculigerum, assembly GCA_949592205.1. NCBI lineage: Eukaryota > Viridiplantae > Streptophyta > Magnoliopsida > Asterales > Asteraceae > Helichrysum > Helichrysum umbraculigerum. The sequence continues at coordinate 24,659,458 of CATIUR010000006.1, read as the reverse complement.
CATTAATAATATGTAAGTTATGCAGATGGTGAATGCTGCTGTTGTTGTTGACCCTTTAACCAGCGAGGTGATTGCACGTGCATGTGATCAGGTCCACTCTTGCAGCTGTTCCACAAATCATGAAGTCACTACATCCTTGTCACTTGCATATAGAACTCAAAATCATGACAATATGCTTTTGAATTCTTCAGTTACACAACCTCAGCTGTTGTATGATGGGGTTTCTTGTTTAAATCCTTGGGGGTGGTCCAATCCGAAGTCATGTGATGGCTCTTGTTCCTGGCATCCTTTAAGGCATGCTGCTATTGGAGCTATTGAACATTCTGCAGCTAGAGATATACATCTTTTTCCTGGAAGTGGACATGATCTTGCTGAAACCGATCATGTGGATCCTGCTTCAACATGTCATTGCTCAAAGAAACAAAAGACCAAATCCATGCATGTAAGCTCCTTGCTTATTGTTCTGTTTTTTCTATGTAGAGGTGACGAAATGGCCTGGTTGAGTTGCATGACAACACGTGCAACCTTTTGTGCAACATTACTTCTTATATGATAATTTGCAATAATTTATAACCCACAATTGATCCGTTCTCACTTGCATGAGTTAAAATTGACCCATTTACTATACGGGAATACGTGAATCTGGTGAGCAAATGTTTGGCAATTTTTTTTTTAGCTTTTTGATAGTATAGAATTTGGCATTGAAATGCTACTTGATCACATCAGTGTCTCATGCTGCATGAAATATGATGACACTATTGGTTATTATGTGATGAAGTATGCTTATGCTGTTTTCAGGTACAGGATGATGCAGAGCTCCACTCTAACGCAAATGGCTCTTCTTCTAAATCAGCCAGACCATATCTATGTACTGGTTATGACATTTATCTTATTTGGGAACCATGCGCAATGTAAGTGCATAAACTGAGCCTCATTTTGTTTTTCCTATTTAAGAACACCCCATCATAGTGATATAGTAATGGAATCTTCTGGAATAAAGTTAAGGCTTTCAAGACTTATAAGCATTAATGACGAGTAATACATTCCTATAATATAATGTGTAATTGTGTATGTCTTATACTTCTCTACCTGAACCTAGTTATTGAGATACATGTAAAATTATCTAACTTCCCCTAACATTAATCATCTGATTATCTGAATATTGATGTCGCAAATCCAAGCAACAACAATCGATGTAAGTTAATTGTTGAACCACATAAATAGTGTGTTTGATAGTCAGTGCAATTATTTCGTATCATGTTTTGATACTTATCTGATTTGCCATTCTCATTCTTTTTTTTGTTTTTGTCAAAAATGAAATAAGAAAAATGTATTCTCTTTCTTTAATTCTGTGATGTTCCATGGCAGGTGTGCGATGGCACTTGTTCATCAAAGAGTAAAGCGTATATTCTACGCGTTCCCAAATCCAAATGCTGGTGCACTCGGAAGTGTTCACAGATTACAAGGAGAGAAAAGCTTGAATCACCATTATGCTGTGTTTCAAGTTTTGTTACCTGTAAAATACCTTTATAGAGGAGGTGTATCACTAGTTTCAAGAAGTTTCGATAGTAATAACGCTGATAAGCCATTAAATGCACCACTATAGGATTATACCTTTTTTCTTTGTGGCATAGTTGTACTACCCTTGTGTTGAAAAAGGGTGATACAAGTGCCTTAACACTCTTTGACCTCGTTAGCGTTGGACCGAATCTGACATTCAACCTTTTGAATAGTTATGCTTTTCAAAGTGGTGGTCTCTTTGAGCTGGTGACCTTTTGATCTAGTATTTAACATGATATATTTCAGATAATTATCTTATCATAATCTTATCCCAAGTAACTTGGATTTCAGAATAGTTAGTTCTTTGTGTTGGCAATTAGTATCAACTATATGTCTTTATATCTTATCTTTATGATACATATACAATTTGTATATGTACCTTTTGTATAAAAGAAATGTTTTTGTATTTTACCTTTTATAATGGAAAACGTAGAAAAGAGTAATTTATAATTTTTCTACCATACTCGGTATTCTTAGATATTTATCTATAATCTCTATCAACTCATAAAACATGTCTTGTGTTGAATCTTAAATTTCTTAAAAATAATTAAAATTTCAAAAGTACCCTATAAAATCACTCTCAACAGTGACACATCGCACGTCAACAAAATCAACGTACGTCAATACTTTTCAAAACTGACACAAACGTGATACTACACTTCCAACAGTAAATATCAAATATCACTTCAGTTTTTTCTGGATCCCACACATTATTATTTTATTTATTTAAAACACAAAATAAATAAAACAATTTTATTAAAATTTAAAGAATACATTAATTAAAAATAAAAACATTAAAATAATTAATTAAAAAAAACATTAATTTAAAGCCCATTTATCATAAGAAAAACCCATTAAAATAACTAAAAAGATTGTGGCCCATTTATCATATAAAAACCCATTTAAAGCCCATTTATCTAGTAACCCTAAAATTTCATTCATCGTCATCCTCATCGTTCCCACTTCCCTGCAATTGAATTAATAATAATAATAAAAAGATCCAAAGACATTTTTATTAAAAAAGCAAATAAATAAATAAATAAGAAAAGCAACTAGGCCCTCACCAACGTTTCTCTCTCTCCCGTCGAAAAAACAACGCCAAAAACCGACGCCGACGTGCCAACAACGTCGGTTCCATCGCCAAAAACTGACGCGGCAAACCGACGCCCTTTGGGACAGGTCTAACAACTTCCATCTATTATAATTAATTCCACTTAATTCAATTGTTTACATAAACTATTACACTTTAAATAGTATGATATTCATTTGCAGCAAGTCTTTAACTCTATAAACAACAAGTCTTCGAATTTTAATTCAATATTATATATCTCAAAGGCCATCAACATAAAAATCAATTTCTGGAGTCGTAAACAACTATAAACACTTCTAAAAGAGTGTACACTATTTTGACTTTCAATTGTAATTGTTTTAAAATAGTACATCTTTATGACTACAATAAACTTGAATATTATGTTTTTAAATTACATTATATATGCTTTCTCGTTTTGCATGCAGGCTAATATAATCGTCATCATTAAATAACATTGTTTTATAAATTCGTTGCTGCCGCATCATGCGGGTACCTAGCTAGTTGGGATAAATGTGAGATTTAATGATAATTGATATGATATGGTTTTAGTTTATTGGGAAATCTAACGTTTTAATTAATCACATTTTACGATTAAATAATATTCATTTTATAATACACGGTCATGAAAATGCCCAATTTGGTCTGTAAAAATAGAGTACTACTACGCTCAATAAAAGTTTACAAAGAAATTTGTACAAAATGACATAGCATGTGATGTGGAGTTGTGGACCAATCACATTAATTTATTTTTTATCTCTCATGATTATCTCTACTAATTTAATTCGTACACCTCATTTTGTAGATAATATTTTGTAAAAATTTTACTCCATCATTTCTCGTAAAAATAACCATGACCCCCTTTTAGTGGGACATGATTTTGCCACAGATAAAAATAAAAATTTGCAGATACAAAGGTAAAAACCTAAATACACAAGTTATTTTTAACGTGATAAACCATCGCTTCTAGCCTTCTCGAGTTCTCGTAGCCTTCATATTTTCCGATCCAACTTCCGGCTATCTCTATCCACCGGCCTGCTTTTTATTTCCGGTGACTCCCATGAACTTTGCATACAAATAATCATGCCAATCGCTTTTGATTCCTCCCTAACTATGGTTTATGCAAGTATAATGAATTTTAAGAACATATTCAACCTCAACCCCAATTTCAGCTTTTAGTATTCGTCAACTTTACCCAATTAGGGTTTATCAACATTGCATTATTTCAGTATCCATCCACTACTATCATATATACATCGAACTCCGTTTTGATTCCAAAATGTCGTTGATTTCGAATTCGAGATTCGTATATAAACACGATAATGATTTATCTCACGCCGTCGATACTCATCATATTATCGCTACAACAAATATGGTGAAATCGATTGTCGTGTACACGATTTCTGTACTTATTGTAGTATATGCTGTTTTTCTTCATTTCGAAAAGGTACAATCTTAACTCTGAGCTTGTTAAAATTGTGTTTATATCTGTTTTTGTTAATAATATACTCAGGGTTTGTAATTAATGAGATTGTACATATTTATTGATTATTATTATTATGTGTTTAGCTAGTTGATTTGTTAAATATTATGCGGTATATATGATTTCTGAATATTTTGATTGAGATACATGTAACAAGCTTTTGTTATATACCAGGGGACACCGGTTACTAGTGTTATATGGAACCTGTTTTTTGCTGCAATCCTGGTCAAATTGCTTATCTGGAGACCGATTGTGAAAGGTGAGGATCTTAAACAGGTTTGTTTCTGCTAGTATATTTATGTCATTTATCTAATGTTGTAGCAAAGTTGAGCAAGTTTAGGTCGTGAAACGTAGTTTATACCAGAATGACCCATTAACTTATTTGGATATTGCGAGAATCGTAGGTCCTAGCCGTATTGTGAGAATTTGAGGTTAAGGTTTGGCAGGGTAATCGACGTTTGTAATTAGAATAATGGAATTTGCAGTATAAGTTGAGGTTTAATGGACATGTGTCATGTGTGAACGTCCTAAGCTTTAACATATTATAATCTAATCATATACGATAATACGGAGCTGGGTTTATAAAGGTTTGATGCGGTCTGTTGCGATGGGGTTTTCAAAACCGAGGCGAGAGGCGAAGGAGTAGGCGAACGCATCACATACGCAAGGAATTTTTTTTTACCCACGTAGATTTAATATGTTATTAAACAATATTCATACACAAAAGTGAAAACCAACACAATAAGCCTCATAGTTTCAAATTCCATATTACAAAATGCATAAACAGTACATAACTACCTACAAGAGTTTACGTAATACAACGAAATCAAAGCAAAATAGCATATTATAAGTCAAAGGAAAGCTTAGTAAGGAACCGGGCATAAGTGTCCACTAGAACATGGCATAACCGCCATCGTCCTGGTCATCATCTTCATCATTCCCGAGCACCACATCTTCTCCATCATCTTCAGAAATTCCAATATCCACTTCCATAGTTCCATCTCATCATTTTCATCAATTAACACAACTCCACGAGTTGGCACTCTAGTACTAGGCATCTCGGTGTGAACTCTGAACATTCTTTCTTTTATTATCTCGAGGTCCAGGCTGATGCTCTAGTATCATAAGCACTACAAGTGAGGCTAAGAACCCATATAGCAAATGTTTGCAATTCTGAAGTTGTAGATCCGTATGCGATCTACCAATCAGCTATTAACAAGTCAAAATTTTGATGAATTAATTAAGTATTTCCAACAATTGCAAACTTGTATAATACTACGTATGGTAAGTGGTATCAGATTATTATTTTGTTACCTGGAGCTCTTTTCTTCCTTTGTCTGAAGGCTATGGCATTGCCAAAAAGACCTTGGGCAATTTTTAATATAAATCTAACTGCTGCCAAATTTTGTCTTGAGTTGTCACATCGTGAACCAACCTTTGAATGCAAGCATACAAGCCTGTCATAACCTTTTCACAAGTTGCATTTTCAGGAATATCATAATACATTTCCGGGTTTAAGAAAAAGCTAGTAACATGCGAAGCTTTATGAAGCTGGCAATCCCACCTTTCATCAATATACTCGAATGCTTTCTTAGATTGCTCCTCATTATATAAGAAACTCGAGGCAATGGCCTCCTTAGCCCTATCCATGGACTCGTAAATATATTCCATGGCTGGCTTTTTATCTCCATTAACGATTCTAAGAACTAAACAAGAGGTCCCGTACTCCCCTCAACTTGAGAGCATATAAAATTTTTCTCCAAAATCTTTCTTGTAGAATAATCCATCTTTATGTTGATCTATATCTATATCTATTTATATTCAAAAGGACTAAATATGAGATGAGTTTTCGAAAATCTAAAAGGCCGAATTGAAAATAGACTGAAAGAGAGGAAACAAAGATCTCAGTATTAAATACAAGAAACTCAACCCTTGAGGCAACTACTAAAATTGTATACTCAGATAGGTATGAGATGGGCGTTGGTGATCTAAGAACAGCTTTTAGCTTTTAAATGCTGCTGATATAATACAAAGTTTGTACTTATCAACATATATGGATTATTAAAACGTACAATGCATTTTATTGTTTTAAATTGCGATTATGATCAGGCCTCATTGTAACTACTATCCAATTGTTTGTTTCAGAATCTGTTGTAATTATGCCTGCATTTGGAGTCCAGCTTGAAACTCATTATGGAAGGTACTGTAATTATCCTGCTGTTTCTAATATTTTTGGTAGTTATATGGATAATATAAGCTCACACAACCTGACCCGCTCATTTTGCCACCTATACTATTGCAAAAGAGAGAATGAAACAAAGATCATCAAGTCATTAATCACCACATGCATGTGTTTGTTACATACATCTCAATGCCATAAAATCTCTCTAATGGAATTGTTTATTTTCTACTTGACTAATAGTGGAAGGATTAGGCGGTGCTTTATTCCTTTAAGTAAGATTCTCAAACCAGTGTTGAATGAATGTGTTACTCCTGTTACTTGTTACTGGTGCCTATCCCTCCTGGTTCGCGATGAAGACGAGCTCACCTTAGTTTTTAAGGTAGTTCCATACTAAAATAATTACTCATTAATAAATAATAAATACCATCTCTTTACCTATGGGAATATTATCTGCACCTTTTGGATTTTCATTTTGAAACTCATTTCTCATAGTGTTTGCATTTGCATTACTCAGAAATTCCGTCCACCCTTGGAAATGTTAGTACCCATCTGGAAAGCTTTATGTGCTACCACTGATTGTAAAGAAAGCTCTGAACCACTTCAAGAAGATGGGTAGGTAACTGATGTATGGCTGTATGCCAAGGACCATATCCCATAAGGAACTCAGGGAACTTGACATCTGGTTCCATTATCTGAATCACACCAAGCTGCTTGGATGCCTCAGTGTGCAGTCACTTTCTCCAAATTAAGGTGTTAAAGCTCAAGATCAAGAAGTACATCGTCTTCTTGCATATGATGGTTCATATATTCAAAACAAATACCTGAAAGACAAATAAGGTGTATCACCTCTCCGGTGATTATGCTTCAACAATGTTTAAGTTCTTTATACAACGGGCAGTTGGAAGATCACTTGTTAGAACCATAGAAGACGATTTATCTACACATTTCATTTTTATTTAGCTTTGATGCTACTGTCTTAGAAGTGTATTTAGTTTCAAGTTTTAATGACACAAAACCAAATCTGATGGTTTAGTAAGTTATTCAATTGTTTGTAAAGTAAAAATGAAATAGTTAAGAAAATGATTCAAATGAGTTGAAATCGTGCAATGCCACAATGTGTAATTCTATTGCTAATCGCTTTCATCCCAAATTTTGATCATAATCAGAAATAATATGATTTTTGCAATTATATTTGGACGGTTGGTGTTTACGGTCAAAAATACTAATAATTCTTGATGTATGTGGGTCTATGAAAGTTGCGTTGCTAGTTTAATTGATTGAGTTGTGTGTCAGTTTTGAGAGGTTTTGGTCGGTGGGTCGGGTCGGGTCATCAAAATACTGAACCTTTTAGAATTTTGAGATCCTACATAAAATTTCATTCTATACTAATTGAGCAGAATGTTATCACAGCAGATTCCTAAACATTTACATATGAAAAATTAGATGCTTAATCCAATCGTGTTATACATGATGAAAGTAAGAACCAAAAGTGTCAACTCGCTTACTACAATTGAGCAGTTGTGTTTTTGCTACCAAATCCACAAAATGATGAACGACGACCAAAACGTTTATTAATAATGCCACACTAAACATGTACAATTGTTAACATCAGTATCACGCACTTCCATCCTCTATTGCTGTAACATTTCTGTTTAGACCACACATGACTGTGAACTTTGTCTACAATCATACACATGCACTATTATGTGACCATTGATGACCTTTTATAACCCATAGTGCTGAAACTAACAGTACCATTCTTCGTTCTTCTTTTTTTTTTGTGTGTGTGCGCAAGCTCAGAACACGATATATAAAAATGAATTATTTCCATCAAAAATTTGAAAAGGCTCAAGTGAGAAAGTTACATACAAACACAATTGAGAACATGCCAAAGGTCTAATAGCTACATGTATCTCTATACTACTCCATATAGTATAAGACTTGCACTCGTGAACACCTACAAAACTATATTTAGGTTTCATCATACCCAACGATTAAAGACTTCCACGAACGACTTCGCTCTTCATAAAACATTATTTGTCCCTCATAATTATATCCCAAGTCAATTAGATTTCAAAAGAGTCTTTCTTTGTGTTGGCAATTTGGCATTGGTAAACATTCATTATGTATTCATCATTGTTTGTCAAATGCACCTACAACAAATGTTTAACACAACAAAAATTGACATGCACATCACCATATCACTTGATCCGGAAATATCACAAGTCTAAATTTAGACATGTAGTGAATTATCAACATATTTAGTTACCGACTGGTTTCAACTTCTGTTTAGACCGGTAAATTTGAGTTCAAACTCATTTTTGACCATTATCGTCGTAGTTATGATTTTTTAACATGCTTATACAATTCAATATGATAATTATGATTACAACTTGACACTTATGTGGATGTAAATTTTTACTTACATACCCAACATCTCTTCTATGAGTAGTTAATGTTAGGCAATTCATGTATATACCATATTGTTTCCCCAAAACGTGCTCTAACCTTGAACCAGTTCAACCATTATGGTGATCAATGACTTTTATCTTTGCTACATATAAAGCATTTTGCTACTTATCATGAATTGGACTCAATTATAAGAAATGACTAAAATGTCCTTGATAATTACTTCAACATCCAAATCATCTCAACAATTATCATCGCTAAAAATGAAATGTCAACTTGCTGTCATTAAGATATTTACAATGTAAGTGGCAACTAAATAATACTTACGAAATTAATTAAAGAATATCTAAATGTTTAATTTAAATAAAGTATAGTTACATATATTAATTATTAATTATTAATTATTAATTGTAGTGGTAATAACAATACTTTATGAAAATGGAATATTTTACAAAATTGAAAATTTATATAAACTAAATTTTCTTCAAATTTATATTAATCCTTTTTAATGTAGTAATCAACGGGAAACTGAATTCAATTACCAATGTGAACCATATAACAAAAAACGTAAAATTTAATATTTGTCTCTCAACATCAATACATAAAGTCTTCACCCGTTGCTGTGCGCGGGTTTGAAGCTAGTATAGACTAAATCGAAGGTGGTTTTATTGAATCAGTTTGTGTTACACAATTGTTACGGTAGTGAGTTGTTTATGGATTATTAAAAAATTTCATCGTAACGATTGCAGTAAAGTTTAAACTATTTTAGTATCAACATCAATATGGTCATAAAGATAATGAATATTTAAGATAAATGTAAACTTTGTTAACCATTTTAACTTCTAACAACCAACTATTGGAACTCCTTAGAATACAAATCCCTATCATTGTAAATTTGTAATCTTACTTGTTGGTCTTCAAATACCTAATGAATTTTATATAAATACTAGATCTCAAACCCGTGTATACACACAGATGTTGATTGTTTAATTAAGATAAATGTCTTAATTTTAATTTAATTAAATAGAGGGACTTAATTGATTAATTAAGTTTGATTTAAATTGATGATGTCATAACCATGTTTCCTATATATAATTTAAGATTACTATTATTATTAAGTTAGACCAATATAAGTATTGTATCTATTATTATTACTAGCAGATACCCGCTCTATGCAGCGGAGTTAAAAACATAAACATAATGGTTGTCAGTCATATGTCGTTTTTGAAGAACAAAATGAAAGAAAATCAATAGATATAGAAAAAAGTGATCCGAAGTAAAATGTTATAATATTAGTTAATTTGCTTCATATTTGTCAAAATTAAAAGTTCAGAGTAAGTAAAAGATCAAGAGATAAAGCATAAGGGGTGTATTAAAGTATGAGGCGTGTATTAAATAACTTACCAAATTTATAAATTAAGAGTTTAAGAAAGAGAGTGTGAAATGCTTTATAGGTATAGATTGTTAAGTTAGACCAATATAAGTATTGTATCTATTATTATTACTAGTAGGATACCCGCGCTATGCAGCGGAGTTAAATACAAAACATAATGGTTGTCAGTCATATGTCGTTTTTGAAGAACAAAATGAAAGAAAATCAATAGATATAGAAAAAAGTGATCCGAAGTAAAATGTTATAATATTAGTTAATTTGCTTCATATTTGTCAAAATTAAAAGTTCATAGTAAGTAAAAGATCAAGAGATAAAGCATAAGGGGTGAAAAGTATTAAAGTATGAGGCGTGTATCAAATAACTTATCAAATTTATAAAGGGTTTAACTCACGGATCGCCAACGTACTCTTCTTTTTGTTCAGAGATCACCAATCAACCGGTTTTATTACCAGGATCACCAACGTACTTTAAAAAAAAAATGAATTTCTTTGTAAATTTTGTTGGCGATCTTAACCACGTACTAATAAGTATCCGTATGTAAAAGTACATTGGTGTAACATCCTCGATATGGGCTTGGTAGAAATACGGTAATTTCTTTATTTATTCCGTATTTAAATTGTATTTAGAAATACTTGGTGTATTTTGATAACTAAAATAAATAGGTCAAATGGTCAAAAGACTTATTGTGATAAATAAATTATTAATTGTTTTAAATTAATTTAGTTGACGGTATAATAAAACTTATTTCTCGCAATTGGTGTTTAGGTTCCAGACAATAGGTCTAGAACAGGTAAAATAATACACTGCATAATATTGTGGTGAATTGCATATGTCGACCTTTAATTTCATTTCTCAGACTTTTGCCTAAACTCTCTCAAGAACACTTCACCTACACTAAGAAATTCTAAAGAAAAACCTACTAGAAATCATCACTTGAAGGCTGTGATTTTGGATTCAACCTTGTTCTTTATCTTCATCATCTCACCATCACCTAAGATTGTAAGTTATTACCCCCATTTTCATGTTTGAGCTTGAATGAGTTGAATTAGGTTAAATTAATGAGAATTGAAGTTCAATTGTTCTTGAAATTGTTGATGTGATCTTTGATAAACTGATTTCATGCTTATTGTGATGAATTCTTGTGTTCTTCAAGTTATAAGTTTGAAGAAATGGGTTTGGTTAGAAACTAGGTTAGATTATTGATGCATGTGTTGAATTTGATGCTAGATGATATTGTTTGTTGTTCTACTATGTTCATAGATGATATTTGAGGTTTATTGTTGAGTAAATTTGTGTTTTTGCAATTGCAAATGTAAAATTGGGGTTTAGGTTCGAGCTGTATGTGATGAAGTTCTGGGTTTTTGTTGCTGATGTGTATAGAAACGCGATCCAGCACCTTAAGCCCGGATCGCGTTCCTCTGTGTTAATTGTGATCAATCGTTTTTGTTCTTCGGAACGCGATCCTAGCTCCTTAAGCCCGGATCGCGTTACTCAATGAAATTGTGAGTCCACCAAATTTTACTCTTTGGAACGCGATCCAGCCTCCTTACCCGGATCGCGTTCCCAAGTGAAAAACGGTAACAAAATGTTTTGTACTATGGAACGCGATCCAGCCACACCTTACCCGGATCGCGTTTGTCAGTTTTAATTTGACGAATTTGACAACTTGTGACTTGAGTACTTATGTTATTTAACTAGTAATGGAAGTATAGAGTAAGTAATTAATTGACATTATATGCATGATTAGATTGTAATGAACTTGATACGAGAATCTAATTCGGTTTTGATTGTGTTCTCAGATAAACCGAAGACTCAATAAGATAAGACCTTTGAGTGGAGACTGCGATCAACAAGGGTGAGTGGATCTTGGACTCTCAGTCTAAGTTAGTTGTAACAACGTGGTTACAATGGGTAATTTGGTTTATTGCAATGATTGCTTTAATATTATATTGCCATGACGGTTATCCCTTGAACGATTTATTGGTGTCCTATATACTATGATAGTTTGGATTATTTGTTTGGGTGAAGGTCAACTAATGTGTTGGGTTGAGTACTATTACTTTGGACAACGTAATTGATTTTGTACATGTGTTGGGCACTGAAATTACGTTGTATGTAGTATTAGTACTAAACTATCGGTCTAACCACTGTTTGGCCTTCAGTTGGTTATAAGTGTTACTTGGGGAACCACCGCGGTATGAAGGTACCTCAAGGACCACCGATCCTTCTATGTTACTTGAGATGTGCTAGTTGTAGTTACTTGTTATGCTAAGTTAGATTGTGAACCCTGGATTTGTTCACTTAGCTTTGTGCTAATCCCTCTCCCCCAACTTCTTGCAGGTTTAGCTTTTGATTGTGGGTACTAGAAGTTGGTTGAAGGAATGTTTGGCACTGCTCTCTGATTGTGTTTGATACGTTTTGGGTCAAAACAATTATGTCATGGATTTTTATATAACGCCTAAATTGTGTTAATACTTTTGGTGATGACTTGGTATTAAATATTATATGTATTTGGGTTGCACTTTTGATATGTAATATACGCAATCTTTGTCGTATTGCTTTTATCTACGCTTCCGTATTATTATAAAAAAAAAATGCTTTGTTATTTTTGGAGGGTGTTATAAGTTGGTATCAGAGCCTAGGTTTGGGTGAATTGGACAATTGTAAGTGTTCAATCCCAAATCTATTGTGTCAGTCAAACATTCCAGGGTGTGTGATTTAGCTATGATAGAATAATTGCTTAGTATGTAGGTACTAACAATTAACGAATTGTAAGATGTGTTGTAATGCAGGATATGGCTGACAATGAGAACCCGACCGTTACTTTCATTAACCTTCCGGTATCCGATGTCTCTCCTCCTGAAACCAACATGTTAGCCAAGGGCAAACCGGTACCTCCTTCTCAGCCGAGGATATGACCCAAGAGGATTATCTGTTGAACTTAGAGGGGGAAAATGTTAGACTTAAGGCTATTGAGCAACAGTTTTTAGAGCAACAAGCCCGGTTATCTCAGCAGTTTCCTCAGACTTCACCACCAGTCTATAGCGTGGTACCGCCTACTGTGGTGACATCACAGATTCCTACATCTATGCCTCATTATCATCAACAGCAGCATGATGGTAATTATCAAACGTCGGCCCCATTCTCTTCCGGGCCTTCAGGTTATCAAATTCCGTTATTTCTGTGACACTCCTCCAAATTAGGTATATAATTATACTTAATTACATGCATTTCTTACGCTAATTCTCTGCGATTATTTTAAACTAAACTTATGATGTGATGTCAGTCTAGCGAGCCCAAAACAATAATACAAAAAGTATTACATGATACGTAGTTATTTATAGACTACGTACGAACGCATCGGAACGAACCCGACAAAAATAATTAACCAGATTTGGTAACATGAAATAATTAATAATTCGATTATTAATTACGAGTATTTATATATCTATAACGTATAGACAAAAGGGTTTAAATATACGTTTAACATAAAACGTATTATAACACGAACAGAAACAATTATAAAACGTGCATACGACGTCAAATCATAAAAATGCAAATTTTCTCGTTCATTTGGAAGAAGTTAGAACATTACTTCAAAATATGAAATCCTAAAGTTACTGAAAATTAGCGCTCAATTAACTGCGCGCAGTAAAATGTACAAAAATGTACAACTATCAAAAACAATGATAACCTCATTATTCTGAAAATATATTACTAACCAGGGAAGCATCTACAAAATAAAAATATAAAAAGTTTATTTTTATATTGCTATAATTATACCCGTACTCGAAATTTGCAGTACAAAAATGGTCAACTAACTCCAATAATTCAGAGGAAATCTTCTGTTTCAAATTTGTACTCCGTATTGTTTTTGTTCCCTGTGATCTTTTCTTTCATCATAACAACACCATCACCATTTTCACAATCCATCAATCTCTTCCTTTCTCTCTAAGTTAAACACACAAGATCAGAGGCAACATCACAAAGGCAGCAGCAGTAGTAGTAGAACAACAAGATCAGGAGCATCCATCACCACCACCATCGTCATTATCATCTTCATCATTATCACCATAAATTCTTTGTAAGGAAATCTTCCATTCTTTGATTTATTTACCTTGATTTCGTTATATATCATGTATACACATCATAATCTAAACACATAACTTGATAGATTGATGATTTTGTTGATGAACACGAAATGGGTTTTATGAACCCAAAACTTGAACCCATAAATTGCATATATAAAAGTTGTTATAAAAGTGATATAAGGATGTATATTGATACTAAGCACCTAAGTACTAGTACCGTTCGAAATATAGCGAAATCATGTTGCGACTTCGGGTTTTAAACTGCGAAAATGGTGCAGAGCTCTCGACCTGAAGCAAATAGCCGATCGGCTTATCGAAGCCGAACGGCTATGGTCCCAAAGCCGAACGGCTATGGACTGGGCTGGGTTGTGCGACCGGATTAAAAATGCTTGATGGGCCGGACGATGTGGACTAGGCCGAAACAAACGATGGATTACGTAACTGGACTGGGCCGAGGCCAACAGCCGAACGACTGAAGGCCCAAGCCGAACGGCTGGCCAAACCGAACGGCTAGCCCAAGCCGAACGGCTGGGCCGTGTGCTGAGCTGGGCTGAGTCACGGTCTGGGCCTGGTGTTGGGCTTGAGCTGTTGGGTTTGGACCGAATAGTTAATAGATCTCATGTTAAACTTAAATGGACCGAGTGAATCGAAAACGAACGATAAATTTTATTATGAAACGATATATTAAATAACATTAACAATTATTTAATTAAACGTATACGAACATGTTGGAAACAGGATGATAATTATTAGATGAACGAAAATAAATACAGACTTATGAAAAGTGTATAACATATACATGGGGACAAAACGAAGATTATGTTGTAACAAATAAGACTAGTGAATTTGAAACTAAAACGACAAACAATATACATAAATGATTTATATATATATGAGATATATGTGAACGTAACAACGAACAATAATATATATATGCAAGAATATATATATTCAACTATATAAGTATATATGTATATATGCTTACACATTCGAATGATTCGACAAACAAACGTAACTTGGAAAATATTATTATATTCAACAACAAACATCAACGATTTGCACAAACTTAAGAAATTGATAATTTCTTCAAACAAACAAATTATTAACATAAGTAAACTATGTACTTATGGTTGATACAATATTGTGTATAGGTTGACTACGTTTGGGCTACATTATCATATCTCGCTAGCATTCACATCCGAGCACTTACTGTGAGTTCACAAACCCCTTTTAAATGTTTTAATATTTTAAAACCTCGGGGTGGAAAACATAGAAATCGTATGTATAATTGCATGCGACAACTGTTTGAATACTTGATGTATTTACTTAAACTATTGATGAAATGAGATTTCATGTTGTGACTGATTAAATACTGTACGTATTTGCTTAAACTGTTTATGAAAGGGTATTTCATACTTAAACTAATTGTGAAAGGGTAATTCACACAACTATTTGAACTATAGTTTATGAAATGTTTTCATAACTATTTTTGGGAATTTAGGCAACGAATCTTGGTACAGATCTAGGCTGAACGATGTAGTGCATAAAAGACCTTATGGCTACAGACTATAACCATTAGCTAGGTGACTCTAGCCACTGAGTATACGGATAGTACTATCGCCGTGACGACCCTCCTACGGATTTGGGAGCGTATACTTAATTGTCCAGCATGGCAACAACAACAGATTAGGGTTGTGGTTTGGTTATAGGGTTAGATCGGGTTACCTTACTCGACCGGTTTAGCTCACCTTTCGAGGGATCACCGTCTAAATATTCCCACAAAACTATTGTTTAGGAAGTGACTTCCTACGTACACTGATTTGGAAATGTTAATCCTTATCTAGGTTAACCTGTGTTTCCTACTAATGACTGAATTAGGAAATGTTATTTGTTAATAACTTGTGTTTCCTACTTGACAAACAACACTTATTTGGAAATGTTATTCTTAAATGATTAACTTGTGTTTCCTACATAACAAACAAACTTGTGAATTCACTCAACAATTTTGTTGACGATTTACTCTATGTTTTTCAGGGAATTAGCAGCGTAAGTAAGATCTGCATGCATATCAGGACGGACTACCCTGGACTTGTTAGGATGCCACTACTTTTGGGACACTTGGATTTCCTCTGTATAACTGCAACTACTGCAGTCATACCTATGAAATCTACTTTTGATATTATGTATTTTATGAAATACTGATTTCAACCACTACTATTACTGTTACTACTTGTCAAGTGGTAATCTTTTGTAAAACTTTAACTAATGGCATCTTAATCTATTTCGTTCTGCGATAACCATATGCTCTGAGTATGTATGTATCTGTTGGTTGTGTTTTACTGCTCGCAGCCCCGCCACGTCACTAAGCTTCCGCAATTTACTCTTGTTAACTGTAATTACCGTTTGGCGGGGTGTGACAGACTTGGTATCAGAGCCATTGGTTATAGCGAACTAGAAGTCTTTAGGTGACTGAAAACCTTAGAGACCTAGACTATAGCCTTGGCTAGAACATTCATGCATTCATACATACTTACGTTTGCATACATCTAATATACGACTGACACGCCACACCCAATTTCTTTTGTCACAGTATGTCTAGTCAATCACTTTACCATGTTTATGCTTCGGATGAAGAGCCGACCGAGGCTACTTTTGAGGGTCCCGCGATCACTGTAGAGGATGAGTCATCCGTTCATTTGAGAGCCATGTCTGTTGACACTAGTGATGCTTACTTTGTACCACCTCCGACCGCACCTGTGGTCACTCCTACCTCTACACCACCTGTTGCGAGTACCTCTCGTGTGCCTGTACCTAGGATGACAGCTAGGATCTGTGTTCGGGATTTTCCCAGGGGACCACTCGCGCCGCGCGATAAGGCGCCAGTGACTGAGCCTGAGGTTCCAGTTGTCGAGCCGCCACAGAAGAGGCTCCGACCTTCTCATCTGGACTGGATGCCTCGAGTATTGAGAGAGTGGAGATCACTAGAGGGTATTCCCTCGACCTTTGAGATTGGAGAGTCCTCCCACTCACCACCATCTGCATCTCTCACTGATGAGCCTCTGGAGCTCACTGTACCTACCCTTGTGGCTGTGATCTACTCTGTGATTAGGAGATATGCTAGTCAGAGCAGAGACGTGATGGAGTTACTGAGTGATGCCTCCCGCACTGACATGGATATGACTATGCTCCATCAGAGGATGGATTTTGTGGAGACTCACCGTCAGACAGACTGGCAGAGTCTAGCATCCACCCGTGCACGCGTTGCAGCTTTAGAGAGGCGTGCTAGGGTGTCAGAGATTGTAGCTAGTGTTTGTGTGATGACTGCAGCAGTGATGGTTGCGGTTAGGATGTATTTACCATGGTTCCGTTAGGTCTGTGTATGGCAGTTTGTGCCTGCATCATATTAGACTATTACTTTTGGGGAAACACATATGTATGTATTAGTCATGGACTAGCGGTATGTTGGATGGAACTTTGTTAGTAGAATGGGTATATGTATAGGAAACCCATCATCTTTTGTATAACGCTAACCATCGATGGATATATTAGAAATCCCATCTTGTTTTGTACTAAACTCATGTAACAACGTTATGACCTTTAATATATAATGTATGTTTGGTTTACACCTCGTGTTCGTTATACCTATTATCAACCATATTATTTCCTCTTACAACTGTCGACTTGTGATTAAAACTATACTTTATCTATAACTTTGTAATCAATTCTTGTAAACCCTGAAACATATTGCATCTTGGTGATTGATTATTCTTGAGAACCTCTGAAATTAACGGTGCTAAACGACAATGAAAAGAAATATGTACTGGACATTATATAATGACGCCTGGCCAACGTGATTATATTATGCTGAGTACATGTGGGTGTTTCAAAGTTGAAAGGCACGTGTTGTAAAACCCTTTTTATTCATCTTTTCATGTCATTCATTTCTATCAAATGTGAATCTTTGATCTATTCACATTCAATATCTCAACATTAACACTCTGCATTTTATTCATCGCAGAGCTGAATCATGCCTCCCAAACGACGAGTCACTAGAAAAAGTCAAAAGACGACTACGCCTCCACCACCACCCACTGAAACCACCGAACAGATGATCGCACGAAGAATAGCTGAAGGTATTGCTGAATATGAGGCAAGCCGTAGTCGTGAACATGGAGTTAACAACAGTGGATCTACCCCTACTAATACTGAGACACCCGTGAATGCTAGCCGAGGGTGTTCATACAAAACATTTCAGGCTTGTAAGCCGATTTCTTACCGTGGCACCGAGGGTGCCATTGGTATGATTCATTGGATAGAGAAAACTGAGTCGGTATTGGACATTAGTGACTGTTCACCTGACTGTATGGTGAAGTATGCTATGGGTTGGTGGGACTCGATTACATCACACTTGTCTCCTCAACAAAGGGCTTCCATTAGGTGGACTGATTTTTATAATGAGGTTTGCAAAAAGTATTGTTCGGGATATGATATGACCCGTATTAGACGTTAATTTTTAGATATGCAATTGACGGATAAAATGACAATGGATGACCTTATTGCCCAATTCTCTGAAAAATTGAGGTTTGTGCACCAATGGGTGCCTGATGAAAGGATCAAAATTGATCACTTTGTTGGTATGTTGCCCTATGCTTATCGGACGACTGTCAGACTTGCGGGTACTCTTAACCAAGCATTTGAGTTAGCTCGTTCGGTGGATGGTGATGTTAGGGCTCAAGGATTAGATGTGAATGACAAGCCTCAAATGAAACCCAAGGGTGAGTCTTCGGGTAGTCCGGGGAAGAAAAAGTGGCATGGTTCTTCTCGTGGTAAAGGACAAGGTTCGAGTGGTAATGCTGTAGTAGATAAATCTAATTGGTGCACTAATTGTAAGTCAAAGCACACGGGTCCTTGTACTCCTCAGACGGTTAGGTGCATCAAGTGTGGGCAGTTTGGCCATGATATCAAGGATTGCATTTTCCCTAAGCTTGTGTGTTGGAATTGTCATAAGGAAGGTCACCGTTTGGGTTTATGTCCGGAGGCTGGGAGACAGAAAACAGGTACGGTCGGAGGTTCTTCATCTTCTGGCCAGAAAAGAAAGAATCCACCTTTGGCAACGGGCAGGGCTTTCCAAATGACAGCCGATGAAGCTGTCAGGACAGAGGACGTCATCACTGGTACTTTTCTTATAAATTCTGTACCGGCATGTGTCTTATTTGATTCAGGAGCTAATTGTTCATTCATATCCATCACCTTTTGTGATAAATTGAAATTGACTCCCTCTGTTATTACAAATCCTATTGAGGTTGAAGTAGCGAATGGTAAAATGGTTCCAGTTACCACATCAGTGACCGGGGCTAGTATTTTGATTGAAGGCCATAATTTTCCTGTCTTTTTTCTTTTGATGCCCATTCCGGGATTTGATGTGGTTTTGGGTATGGACTGGTTGAGTCAAAATAAGGCCAACATTGATTGCCATAGAAAGCTAATAAGACTTCCTACCTCGGATGAGTCGTATGTCATGGCTCGGGGTGTACGGGTAAATGGTAGTATTCCTTTAATTTCGATGATGAAAGCTAGAAAATCTCTAGCTAAGGGGTGTGAATCATATTTGGCCTATGTTGTTAACGCTAAACTAGAAAAGAAAAAGGTCACCGACGTCCGAGTGGTTTTGGAATACTCGGATGTTTTTCCCGATGAATTGCCCGGCTTGCCTCCTATTAGAGATGTAGAATATAGAATTGAATTGATCCCTGGTTCTTCTCCCGTAGCTAGGGCTCCTTATAGACTAGCTCCTTCCGAAATTCGTGAAATGATGAGTCAAATTCAAGAATTGCTAGATAAGGGTTTTGTTAGACCTAGTTCCTCTCCTTGGGGTGCGCCTGTGTTGTTTGTGAAAAAGAAGGATGGCACCCTTCGGATGTGTATTGACTATAGGGAATTAAATAAAAGAACCGTAAAGAATAAGTACCCTTTACCCAGAATTGATGAGTTGTTTGACCAATTGCAAGGGTCCTCGTATTTTTCTAAAATTGATTTGAGATCGGGTTATCACCAAGTGCGGGTTTGTGAGGAGGATATTACTAAGACGGCTTTTCGCACTAGATATGGGCATTATGAATTTCTTGTTATGCCTTTTGGGTTGACTAACGCTTCGGCAATCTTCATGGACTTGATGAATAGAGTTTGTCGACCTTTTCTCGATAAGTTTGTTATAGTGTTCATTGATGATATCTTAGTATATTCTAAGTCCGAGACTGATCATGAGATGCATTTACGTTTGGTTCTTGATACTTTAAGAAAGGAGAAATTGTATGCTAAATTTTCCAAGTGCGAGTTTTGGTTGCGTGAGGTGCAGTTTTTGGGTCACATCATTTGTGAGGATGGAGTTAAGGTGGATCCATCAAAAATTGAAGCAGTCATGAATTGGCAAGCGCCTAAATCTCCTTATGAAATTAAGAGTTTCCTCGGATTAGCTGGGTATTACCGAAAGCTCATTAAAGATTTTTCTAAGCTCGCGGGTCCTTTGACTAAGTTAACTCGTAAAGATGTGAAATTTCTATGGGGTGATCAACAAGAATCGGCTTTTCAGAATTTGAAACAGTTGTTATGTCAGGTTCCGATTTTAGCATTGCCTGACGGGTCCGATGATTTCATTGTGTATTGTGATGCTTCGTCTGCAGGGTTAGGTTGTGTTTTGATGCAACGTGACCGTGTTATTGCCTATGCTTCGCGACAATTGAAACCTCACGAGACAAATTACCCTACCCACGACTTGGAGTTAGCGGCTGTGGTCTTTGCCTTAAAAATCTGGAGACATTATTTGTACGGTACTAAATGTGTTATTTGCACGGATCACAAGAGCCTTCAATACATGTTTTCTCAAAAAGAGCTTAATATGCGTCAAAGGAGATGGTTGGAATTGATCAAAGACTATGATTGTGAAATTCACTATCACCCAGGTAAAGCCAATGTTGTGGCGGATGCTTTGAGTCGAAAGGGGAAATCAGAAAAAGTTTGTTTTATGCGATTGGAGGTTTCTTCAGATTTGATTGATAGTTTGAAATCAGCTCAAATGGAGGCATTGTTGGAACATAAATTGAAATCTGAGGCTATATATAAAAGAAAGGATTTGATGATTGATGACTCTCGTGGATTAAAGACTTTTCAGAAGCGAGTTTGGGTTCCTTTGGTTGGTGGTCTTCGAAATGTGATCTTGTTAGAAGCTCACAAGTCTAGATTGTCGGTTCATCCAGGTAGCACCAAGATGTATCAGGATATGAAACCATTGTATTGGTGGCCTACTTTGAAATTGGATGTTGCTCGGTTTGTTGAATCATGTCATATTTGTTCTCAAGTAAAATCCGAACATCAGAAACCCTATGGAACTTTGAAACAGCTTGAGATTCCCGAGTGGAAATGGGAGCATGTTACCATGGATTTTGTGACCAAGTTGCCTCGGACGGTCAAGGGTAACGATATGATTTGGGTGATTGTAGATAGACTAACCAAAAGTGCTCATTTCCTTGCTACTTGTGAGTCGGCATCTTTGAGTAAGTTGGCCCAGTTGTGCATCAATGAGGTTGTGGTTCGACATGGTATTCCGTTATCGATTGTTTCCGACAGAGATTCTCGATTCGTATCGGGTTTTTGGCAGAGTTTGCAGCGTGAATTGGGTACCAGAATTAATTTGAGTACAGCTTATCACCATCAGACGGATGGTCAGTCGGAACGCACCATTCAGACCTTGGAGGATATGTTGCATGCATGTGTATTAGAATATGGTCGGTCGTGGGATTCTCATTTGCCATTGGTCGAATTCGCTTATAATAATTCATACCACTCTAGTATAGGTATGCCACCTTATGAGTTGTTATATGGTCATAAGTGTAGAACGCCCACATGTTGGTTAGAAGTGGGCGAGAAACAGTTTTCGGGCCCCGACTTAGTTCAAATTACCGCCGATAAGGTAGCCATAGCCCGTGATAGATTGAAAGCGGCTCGTGATAGGCAAAAGCAATATGCCGACCCACGTCGTAGACCCGTTTCTTTTGTAGAAGGTGAGTTGGTTTACTTGAAGGTTTCACCTTGGAAGGGTGTTATTCGGTTTGGAAAACGTGGTAAACTAGCTCATAGATACATAGGGCCATTTAAAATTCGACAAGTAGTCAATGACCAAACTATTTCCTTAGATCTTCCTCCGGAATTGGCGGGTATTCATGATACCTTTAATGTGTGCTACTTAAGAAAATGCAATGTGGAGGACCAATCCCAAGTTCTTCCATTGCAAGACCTACGTGTGGACTTGAGCCAGAGACTTGTAGAAGAGCCCGTGGAACTTTTAGATCGTAAAGTGACTAAACTTCGTAAGAAGGATATACCAATGGTGTTGGTTAAATGGAATCATAGTTTGGGTCCAAACCTTACGTGGGAGACCGAGTCTAGCATGAGGATGCCTTATCCTAGTCTTTTTGGGCGTGACGAGATTTCGGGGATGAAATCTTCTTAAGGAGGAAAGATTTGTAACATCCTCGATATGGGCTTGGAAGAAATACGGTAATTTCTTTATTTATTCCGTATTTAAATTGTATTTAGAAATACTTGGTGTATTTTGATAACTAAAATAAATAGGTCAAATGGTCAAAATACTTATTGTGATAAATAAATTATTAATTGTTTTAAAGTAATTTAGTTGACGGTATAATAAAACTTATTTCTCGCAATTGGTTTTTAGGTTCCAGACAATAGGTCTAGAACAGGTAAAATAATACACTGCATAATATTGTGGTGAATTGCATATGTCGACCTTTAATTTCATTTCTCAGACTTTTGCCTAAACTCTCTCAAGAACACTTCACTTACACTAAGAAATTCTAAAGAAAAACCTACTAGAAATCATCACTTGAAGGCTGTGATTTTGGATTCAACCTTGTTCTTTATCTTCATCATCTCACCATCACCTAAGATTGTAAGTTATTATCTCCATTTTCATGTTTGAGCTTGAATGAGTTGAATTAGGTTAAATTAATGAGAATTGAAGTTAAATTGTTCTTGAAATTGTTGATGTGATCTTTGATAAACTGATTTCATGCTTATTGTGGTGAATTCTTGTGTTCTTCAAGTTATAAGTTTGAAGAAATGGGTTTAGTTAGAAACTAGGTTAGATTATTGATGCATGTGTTGAATTTGATGCTAGATGATATTGTTTGTTGTTCTACTATGTTCATAGATAATATTTGAGGTTTATTGTTGAGTAAATTTGTGTTTTTGCAATTGCAAATGTAAAATGGGGTTTAGGTTCGAGCTGTATGTGATGAAGTTCTGGGTTTTTGTTGCTGATGTGCATAGAAACGCGATCCAGCACCTTAAGCCCGGATCGCGTTCCTCTGTGTTAATTGTGATCAATCGTTTTTGTTCTTCGGAACGCGATCCTAGCTCCTTAAGCCCGGATCGCGTTACTCAATGAAATTGTGAATCCACCAAATTTTACTCTTTGGAACGCGATCCAGCCTCCTTACCCGGATCGCGTTCCCAAGTGAAAAACGGTAACAGAATGTTTTGTACTATGGAACGCGATCCAGCCACACCTTACCCGGATCGCGTTTGTCAGTTTTAATTTGACGAATTTGACAACTTGTGACTTGAGTACTTATGTTATTTAACTAGTAATGGAAGTATAGAGTAAGTAATTAATTGACATTATATGCATGATTAGATTGTAATGAACTTGATACGAGAATCTAATTCGGTTTTGATTGTGTTCTCAGATAAACCGAAGACTCAATAAGATAAGACCTTTGAGTGGAGACTGCGATCGACAAGGGTGAGTGGATCTTGGACTCTCAGTCTAAGTTAGTTGTAACAACGTGGTTACAATGGGTAATTTGGTTTATTGCAATGATTGCTATAATATTATATTGTCATGACGGTTATCCCTTGAACGATTTATTGGTGTCCTATATACTATGATAGTTTGGATTATTTGTTTGGGTGAAGGTCAACTAATGTGTTGGGTTGAGTACTATTACTTTGGACAACGTAATTGATTTTGTACATGTGTTGGGCACTGAAATTACGTTGTATGTAGTATTAGTACTAAACTATCGGTCTAACCACTGTTTGGCCTTCAGTTGGTTATAAGTGTTACTTGGGGAACCACCGCGGTATGAAGGTACCTCAAGGACCACCGATCCTTCTATGTTACTTGAGATGTGCTAGTTGTAGTTACTTGTTATGCTAAGTTAGATTGTGAACCCTGGATTTGTTCATTTAGCTTTGTGCTAATCCCTCTCCTCCAACTTCTTGCAGGTTTAGCTTTTGATTGTGGGTACTAGAAGTTGGTTGAAGGAATGTTTGACACTGCTCTCTGATTGTGTTTGATACGTTTTGGGTCAAAACAATTATGTCATGGATTTTTATATAACGCCTATATTGTGTTAATACTTTTGGTGATGACTTGGTATTAAATATTATATGTATTTGGGTTGCACTTTTGATGTGTAATATACGCAATCTTTGTCGTATTGCTTTTATCTACGCTTCCGTATTATTATAAAAAAAATGCTTTGTTATTTTTGGAGGGTGTTATATTTGGTGACCTTAACACGAAATTAACAAGTACGTTGGTGATCCTAGTAATAAAACCGGTTGATTGGTGATTTCGGAACAAAAAGGAGAGTACGTTGGCGATCCATGAGTTAAACCCCATTTATAAATTAAGAGTTTAAGAAAGAGAGTGTGAAATGATTTATAGGTAACTATAGATATATTATTATTATTATTATTATTATTATTATTATTATTATTATTATTTTGGATTTAGTATTACTCAGTATTATTTTGGATTTAGGGCATGTATACAGTATATATATACGTATATGATGATGTATCTGAACGTATATCTGTAGCCGATAGATTTTTACACAAGTCTCTAAAAAACTACTCAAAAAAAAGATGTGTTTTTGTTGACAATCAAGAAACAAAATTCTTAAACCAAATTAAAAAACCTTACTTGATCCTTCTTCTTCTTCTTTACACATTTTCACTCGCTTCAATCAAAATCAAATCAGCTCTGTAATCATGTCGACAACCACCGCAAAACCGCAGCGATCGCCGGAAGAAATCGAAGACATAATTCTCCGCAAAATCTTTCTCGTAACCCTAGTTGATTCAATGGTTAACGATACTCGAATTGTTTACTTGGAAATGACTGCAGCCGAGATTTTAAGTGAAGGAGGTGAATTAAGACTTTCTAGAGATTTAATGGAACGTGTTCTTGTTGATCGATTATCAGGTACTTTTAATAATTCATCAGCTGAATCGCCTTTTCAATACCTAATTGGTATATATCGTCGTGCTTATGATGAAGGTAAGAAAATTAGTAATATGAAAGATAAATCAGTTAGGGCACAGATGGAATTAGTTGTTAATCAAGCTAAGAAACTAGCTGTTTCCTATTGTAGAATTCATTTAGGTAATCCTGATATGTTTCCCGATCCTGAAAGGTCTAAATCGAATGTTTCGCCTTTGTTACCACTTGTGTTTAATGAGGTGTCGAGTTCGATTGATCAGTTTAGTAGCGGTGGAAGTAGCGGTAGTAGTGTTGTTTCGTGTCCTGGTTTTTTAGATGAGTTGTTTAAGGATTCGGATTTTGAGACGATGGAACCAATATTGAAACAGTTGTATGAGGATTTGAGAGGGATTGTGCTTAAGTGTTCTGCTCTTGGGAATTTTCAGCAGCCGTTGAGGGCTTTGATGTATTTGATTAGTTTTCCGGTTGGTGCGAAAGCGTTGGTGAGTCATCCGTGGTGGATACCGAAAGGTGCTTATCTGAACGGGAGGGTTATTGAGATGACTAGTATTCTGGGTCCCTTTTTCCATGTTAGTGCACTTCCTGATCAGAGTATTTTCAAGGGTCAACCTGATGTTGGGTGAGTTTGAAGTTGTTTTCTTATCTTATTAAGTTCTTGATTACATAATATATATTGTTATGGTTTGTGTTTTTTTTCTTCATGTGTATCTGGATTTGATTTATGAAACTTAGTAGTTATCTTTGGGATTTGCAGCCAGCAGTGTTTCTCGGAATCATCAACACGACGCCCTGCTGATCTTTTATCGTCATTCACGACTATTAAGACTGTCATGAATAACTTGTATGATGGCTTGGCAGAAATTCTTAGGTCTCTTCTTAAAAATACAAGCACACGAGAGAATGTGCTTCAGTATATCGCAGAGGTCATCAACAAAAATGCATCAAGGGCTCATATCCAGGTAAGATGTTTATTCGAGAATAGCTATTTCTAGGCACTAGTATGCTCTACGTGAATAAATTACTATTAATCATAGTTTGTGGTGCTTCTTTTAGCATGTTATTCTGGTGTATTCCTTTGTTGGAATTGAATATACTATTTTGACTTGTTTCTGCTCAAGTGTCTTTTATTCATCATCTTGTGAAACAGAACATTCTGTTTGGTACTTTTTATAGATGTGATTTCTAGAAAGGCATCTATAAAACATGAAAAGACTACTTATTGACAGCTGTTATAAGAATATAAGATAAGAGTAACACCTAATTTTTCTCGTGACTGTATTTCTTGAGCTGCTCTTTTAATTATTTGATTGGTGACCGTATAGATGTGATTTCTAGAAATGCATCGATCAAACTTGAAAGAATACTTATTGGCAGCTGTTTTAAGAATACAAGCTGAGAGTATCACCTATATATCTCATGACTGATGCTTGTCTTTATCTATATCAATGGGTGATAGGTTGATCCAATATCTTCTGCAAGTTCGGGCATGTTTGTAAACCTTAGCGCTGTTATGCTGCGACTGTGTGAACCGTTCTTAGACGCTAATTCTACAAAGAAGGACAAAATTGATCCTAAATATGTATTTTATGGTTCTCGTTTGGACTTCAAGTAAGATACTTTGACGATTTAATGTGACCTTGTATATCTTTAATATTTTCTTAATCTGATTTTCAAATGAATACAGAGAACTAACTGCCCTTCACGCATCTTCGGAGGAAGTTACTGAATGGTTAAATAAAAACAATCCAACCAACATTAATGAAGGAGAAAACGGGTTGCTTCATTCCCAAGAAACGTCAAGTTCTGCCAGCGGTGCTGGTCTGCTACTGAATAGCAATGCTGCTCCAAGTCAACGTGAATCTACAAGTTATTCGTTTATTTGTGAATGTTTCTTTATGACTGCGCGGGTCCTAAATTTGGGGCTGCTGAAAGCCTTTTCAGACTTCAAGCATCTTGTGCAGGTAACGCACAGCCACTATTCCCTCAAATTTTTAATCCCAATATTTATTCATTTGTTAATATATTTGGGTATATATACCGATCTGCAGGACATTTCAAGATGTGAGGATAGCCTCTCGACCTTAAAAACCATGCAGGAGCAAGCACCTTCACCACGACTGGCTCAAGACATTGCCCGACTTGAGAAGGAAATTGAATCATTTACACAAGAGAAATTATGTTACGAAGCTCAGATACTGAGGGTAAACTTTATTTTTTTTTTGTAGGGCATTGCATAAGAAGTATGATAACCAAATTTGGTCAGATTTATATTATAGGTCATCATCTTTCTCTACCCCTAGAAAAGCCATCAAAGTTTTAAATAATAATAAAATCATTGGAGATAATTACCTAAGACAACCCATTTTCAGTTGCCACATTAAACAAAAGTAAACATGGTCTAAACTACTGACGTGTTATACCGTGGTGGCGTGGTGGATCTAGAAAAGTAATTCGCGGGGGGCCTTAAATTTTACCCTAAAATTATATATTACAAAAACGACTTAAATAACGTCAAAATAGAAATATAATAGCAAAATAACTGATTTTCACAATAACACATAGTTTACAATTATTTATTTGTATAAAAACTTCGTAGTTAACAGTTAGCAGTTATATAATCAAAAACTATTACTTTATACGCTCAAAATTATATGATAAAAAGAAGTAAAGAAGATAACAATTAAATATTATCAAGGAGGGCTAAGTAAAAAATTGCAGAATTCACATTAAAATACACTAGAATATAGTGGGATCATGGGGGGCACGTGACCCCCTCGTTTGTTAACTGGATTTGCCCCGGGTTTTATATAGACAGGGTAACCGAGTCAGATTACCTTATATTTTGAAGCTTGAAATTTCGATGGTTCTTTTCTGGCGTAAAAAAGTGGGTTGCTTAAGATAGAAATTTGACCAATGTGTGTCTCTCTATCCTTCCCAAATCAAATGTTCACCTTCCTATATTAGTGTCTCAAAAAGAATGTCCACTTTAAAAAGTATAATACCATGTTTCCATCATACCCATACACATTTTTGCAAAAATGTATCTCTAGAATAAAGGGTAATATGGACACTTGACTTTTATAAAGTTGAATAATTACCCATAACTAACATGTGTGCCACTGCCCACTTTTCTTGTGGACACTTAAATTGGGACGAAGGTTAATCAATTATCCGTTGGTTGAATATGCATGCTCAAATATTTCTTAGTTAAGTTAATGTGACTGTACTTGTCTTTTATTGCGTGTTAGGATGGAGGACTTCTTCAACAGGCACTATCTTTCTATCAGTTAATGGTGGTTTGGTTGGTAGGTCGTTTAGGTGGTTTCAAAATGCCTTTACCACAATCTTGCCCAATGGAATTCGCATGTATGCCTGAGCATTTTGTGGAAGATATCATGGAGTTGCTTATTTTTGCTTCTCGGATTCCACGAGCACTGGATGGTGTAAAGCTGGTAAAAAGATTTATGAACTTTTTTACTTTTTAATGCTTATTTATGTTGCTTATGGAGTTTTAACCCTCCATAAATTGCAGGATGATTTCATGAATTTTATCATCATGTTCATGGCAAGTCCAGAGTACATTAGAAATCCTTACTTGAGAGCGAAAATGGTGGAAGTCCTTAACTGCTGGATGCCTCGTAGGAGGTACTTCTTATTTGAGTACATCTTTATTATGTGCTCAGAAATAGATACTTTTATTTTGGATACCTAGATTAACTATGAATACTTGTGCGTCTTTATACATCTTTTGTCTCAGTGGCACGTCATCTGTCACTGGTTCACTTTTTGAAGGGCACCAACTCTCCGTCCAGTATCTCGTGAAAAATCTTCTGAAACTTTATGTTGACATCGAATTCACAGGCTCCCACACTCAGGTGATTGTTTCATAACTTTATCATCAGGGTTAGTGGTATATGCTTAATGATACCACTTCAAGTAACATGGTCTGACTATTTACTTCTTTTTTCATAACCTAAAGAATAATTTAAACTTTCCAACTGTTGTGCAGTTCTATGACAAATTTAACATTCGGCATAACATTGCCGAACTTCTAGAGTATCTTTGGCAGGTTCCTGTCCACCAGAACGCGTGGAAACTGGTAATTTAAGGGCTGTTTTTGTATAGGTACTTTCAGAAAGTTGTTACAATTCGCTTATATTTGTCTAATGGTTTTTTGCTGGCTTTCTTCTTTCAATTTCAGATTGCCAAAGAAGAGGAAAAGGGTGTTTATCTCAACTTCCTGAACTTCCTAATCAATGACAGTATCTTTCTTCTTGATGAAAGTCTGAACAAGATTCTTGAACTCAAAGAACTGGAAGCTGAGATGTCTAACACGGTCGAATGGGAACAAAGACCAGCACAAGAGAGGCAGGAGAGAACTAGACTTTTTCACTCTCAAGAAAATGTTTGTTTTTTCTCTCTACCTAGTAAATATATGTTTCTATCAGAGGTGGCATTTGTTTCTCATTTATATGAATTGGTTGATTCTGGTAGATTTTTTTGTTGCACTTCAAACGGATAAAATGAAAAAGAGTTAGCTAAGAAGGAAATGGGTGAAATGGTCAAAATCACTAGAAGTGTATGTTTTATTACATCAAACCTTCTACTGTATATCATGTTACTACTCTATGAAGAAAATTGCTGTCAATATGCTATAAAATTGTGAGTTATATTTGACACAGTAATAGTTATAAAGTGAAAAAGTCTTATGAAGAAAAAGTGTTTCAGGTCAAGACCAACCACACCTGACCCAACAAAATATCACTTGTTTTATCCTAACCCTTTGACCCGTTATCAATCTGCTGAACCCACCAAATTTGCCACCATGAGTTAATATGAATACATAATAAGGAAATTATGTGTGTTCTGTATGTAGATTATAAGGATTGACATGAAGTTGGCTATGGAAGATGTGAGCATGCTTGCTTTCTCCACGGAGCAAATTACAGCTCCTTTCCTGCTACCCGAAATGGTATCTTATCTTTTCCACCTACGACATCTAATGTAGTCTTGTTGCCGGCTTACAGATCAGTGAGTTTAATCCTGAGTGTTTATTGTTGCAGGTTGAAAGAGTGGCCAGCATGTTAAATTACTTCCTACTACAACTTGTAGGGCCCCAGAGGAAATCTTTAAGCTTGAAAGATCCTGAGAAATACGAGTTTCGGCCCAAACAGTTGCTGAAGCAGGTTTGTGTGATCAGTCATCTATTTTTTGAGGACTTTTCCCTTTTCATATTTATCATGAGGCATGATAATTGTTTTTATGCACATGCAATTCTGAAAAGGATGCAAAGTAAATATTTTTGTTATAATGTGTATTTTCAGAGCAATGATTTGTTCAGTTTCTGTAATTTGCATAATTGCACCTCTTTATATTATTGAAATGATCTCTGTATTGTGAGCTCTGAGTAATTTTCATCATTTTCAGATCTTTAGTATAATGTCTTAAATTCTAATTATTTCCTATCTTGAAGATCGTCAACATTTATGTTCATCTGGCAAAGGGTGATCATGAGAATATTTTTCCATCTGCAATTACAAAGGATGGACGCTCCTATAACGACCAGGTACCTTTTGAGATTTTTGATGTGTTCATTGTTGTTAGGCCCACACTATTTTGACCCATATGTTCCTTCATTAAGATCATCTGATGTTTTATTCGATATGGATCCTCTGCAGTTATTCACAGAAGCTTCAAATGTTCTTAGAAGAATCGGTGAAGATCCAAGAATCATACAGGCATTTGATGATCTTGGCAAAAAGGCTAAAGCTGCAGCATCAGAAGCAATGGATGCAGAAGCTATACTTGGAGACATACCAGATGAATTTCTTGATCCAATCCAGGTAACTTTCCCGAATTTGGATCACACTGTAATCTGTTTAAAATAAAGCTAAGTATGATAATTTTGACCCATATATTTACAAATGCATCAATTTGGGGCTGTTTTCTTAACAAGGTAAAATTGTACTCCAACAATCCAATCTTTTGTAGTTGACATTACTATCTTTGTTTGTCTCAAAATTAGTCACTTTACAAGAAATACCTCATATTGTTCCCTCATTTACCTTATTATACCCTTTGTTTGTTACCAATGCTAGAACTTCTCCAAGTCAAGCGTGACTTAAATGCAGTGGTGAAATTTGTTGCACATATCTTTAAATTTATTTTTAGTCATTGTGTACATTTCAAATAGGAAGGAGGGAGTAGAACTTGGTAAAAAGGAAATGGACCAATCAGTCACCTCTATTATATTTTATTATTATTTCGGTTTTGGTCTGGTCTTGTCCGGTTCCAACGCTATAAGCCCTATCAAGTCGTTCACATAGCATTCGATGTTATGTTAATAAAATAAAGCACATCTTACAGTTATCAATGTTAAATCTGCAGTATACTCTGATGAAAGATCCGGTCATTTTACCATCTTCAAGAATGATAGTAGACCGACCAGTGATTCAAAGGCATCTTCTAAGCGATGCAGTAAGATCTTTATCTTTCCACTTGTTTATTCCGAACAATTACTCTTTTATTATAATGTTTTTACACGGTTTTTAATGATGATATTGAATTGCAGTCAGATCCCTTCAATCGTTCACATCTTACGCCAGATATGCTGATTCCAGACACAGAACTTAAGCAAAAAATTGAAGAATTTGTGAGGTCACAACAAAGTAAGCAACAAGGTGAAGATATGAGCATGCAAAGCAGCTCGAAATCTTCAATTCAATCACCAGATGGTTCGAGGCCTTTGATTGATTAGGAAGTGATTTTAGACTGTAATTTTTTTGTATTTACTAGCATCGAGTGCGCTTGGTACTGAAACAGGGTTTTATTCCCAAAGCTGTAAAATTTCACTTTATATGATAGAAATTTCTAGCTACTTTTGATGTTAAGAACCAACCAGTGAATAATCTGTTGCGACATTATTCTGGTATACATTCTCGAATTCCATTTGCACTTGTTTCAGATTTTACGAGGCACGAAAAATAAGTTGGTTTTTACTATGATCTTCAACTTTAAATGCCATGTGATCAATCACTATGGTCTTTTCAGTGAAGTCATTCAAGAGCTTTTTCAGTTTTTAGTGCTCAACCTCTCCAAAACAATAAATTAATTTCCATCTTAGGTTGCAATAAAAATATATATGGTCTCTATCATACCTGTAAAGTCAAATATACGAGGATGTCCTCTTGTGACCCATGATGCTAAAAGATTTGTATATACATTATCTTGTAGCCTGTTGGATAACAGATAGATTAACGTGCCTGAGCATGCATCAAAGAATCCCTGCAATCGCAGTTTATGTGATTTATACTAACCAATCCGAACAGGTCCACAAGCAGTTCGATCCAAAGACATGCAAGTCCTGTGATTTTTTGCGCATCTTTCAATTTGTATACAACAGAATAAAGATATTTGTTTATTCATTTGAAATTACACATTACACCTAGAAATGTAGCAGTTACAAAAAATATATATATCTCAATCTAATACCAGTCACAGCTAAGTTACAAGCCCGTATAAGTTTATCCAACTGGTGATCCAGATCAATATGGGAGTAGATGTGCTCTTTCGTCAAAGTTTGGATACAGTTCTACTCTTACGTTTTGCATACTCATGGGCAATGCTGATTGAACTCCTGCTATGTCGTAGAGAAAACTCGGCAAGTAATATTTGCTTTTCTTCTGATGTTAAATCACCATGACCACCCTTCATATAAAGAACATTAAACTTTTCAGACCATTGTATGTTCGTTTCGTCCAAAACATATCATTTTTTTCACAAATGTGGATAAACAAAGTCAACTTTGCAAGTACGAGTGTAGTGGTCTTTTACGAGAATTTATTCCAAGACATCCAATCTTGTGAAGGTTGCCAAAAATTTCCAGAATTGAAGCAAAAAAAAAAATGCATCTTGTCTAACAAAAATTCAAGTACAATTGTTTCAAAAAGTTCACTCCGTAAACAATGTAGAGGTGAGATCTGTGATTTTAGTTAACGTTCAGAATTATTTATAAGCAGTGAACATGATACACCAAGTATTAAAGAGTAGACATCAGAACAGATGTAGAAGATGCTGAAAGTACTAAAATGAAGTTTTAAGTTTTCTAGAGTAAAAACTTATTTGTGTTTAGTTCAAGATTCTTACCAAACGTGAAGTTCTATCACAGACGGCATGATGCATAAGGATCCCAGAAGCAACAGAGACGTTGAACGAGTCCACCATTCCTTTCATGGGAATACTACAATGTAAATCCGAAATCTTCAAAGCTTCTTCACTAATCCCACTGTGATACCAACCATGAATTTCATGATCAGGATATCCAAAAAAGATATACATATTCCAAAACGAAGATTTACGCCAATCAAGCCATGAAAATATTTTGTGAATCCAATCTTCATTTCAAGTTATATCAAGTAAAAAGGATCCATTAGGTACATCTAACACCATATCATGAGATTCGAGAAACATAAGTTTCAAATGGCTAGAACAAACTGGACCTCTATACACAGATAGGTAACACATGGCCTTGGATTGGTTCCACAATTCAAAAGTTTATTGTCCATATAATGCACTTACAATATCTCATACACACACAATTGTGAATTGCAGGATATGAATATTTCATACACACACAATTGTAAATTGCAGGATATAAAGATATAGAACAGAACATTTAGATGGTCAAATGGGCAATGATTTATACACATGGTCACATTCTGTGTTTGCAATTTTAACTTTCCTTGTGAGTTTCAGTAGTACACTAGAAGAAGGAAGGCTGACACCATCAGAAGAAGCCTTCAAACGTGAAATGAATTACAAAGGGAAATTGTCATTTGAGAACTTGTAACTCCAACTTGGGGAAAATAGACCAAAATCATGCATGTGGAAATAACTATTATATCAGCGAAGAAAACAGTTATGCTTTATTCATTTGCTAGCAATACCGCAACAATCCCAAACAAAATGAAAGGAAATGACCAATATGATCTCAATCCTTAGCACTTAACACCTAAAACTAGGGGTGTTCAAAAATATTCGTATCCGAATCCGTATCCAAAATATCCGATCCGAAAATATCCGAAAATTCGGATATCCGAAATTTCGGATACCCGAAGTTCGGATATCCGGGTTTTCGGATTCGGATAGTGTTTTTCAAAAGTTTCGGATATCCGAATATCCGAAAATTAAACTTCTTTTGATCATGTCTTACTTATTTTGAGCCCTAAATTCACTTTACACCAACACATTCATATGTCTGCACCCAAAGTATATCAATTTCTCAGATCTCACCGGCGATATCATGTTCTCGTAAAGGTGATAGGCACATCCGCACATGAGATTTCTCTATCAACAATTTGAATATTGATAAGTATCTTCCTTTCGATTTTACATTTTGCAGGTAGATTTTTCTTTATATGTAATCAATAACTTTTTGAAATCATTCGTCGAACTCAATTACTTTCTTCATGACTCCAAAAGTCAAATTAATGTGTATCTACCTCAAACTTGCAGAGTTGCAGTG
Organism: Helichrysum umbraculigerum; assembly: GCA_949592205.1. Taxonomy (NCBI): domain Eukaryota; kingdom Viridiplantae; phylum Streptophyta; class Magnoliopsida; order Asterales; family Asteraceae; genus Helichrysum; species Helichrysum umbraculigerum. Next base: position 24,624,422 of record CATIUR010000006.1, on the reverse strand, counting down.
GGCAAGCAATTCGATTCATATCTATTAATTGTTTTTGTTGGCAAAAGCTTTTATATACATATTCTCATAAATATAAACTACAACATTAAATTTTAACTTTGCTTATTTTATTATTTGAGTACTATATATCATCAGAGTTTGCAAATCTCTTCTTCTTACTATGGATTTAGAAAGTGGATTTGGTATTTTCGGATATTCGGATATCCGAAAATTTCGGATATCCGAATTTCGGATATCCGGAATTTCGGATTCGGATACTGAAATTAGATATCTTAAATTTCGGATATCCGAAATTCGGATATCCGAAATTTTGGATATCCGACTTTGAACACCCCTACCTAAAACAAGGTTCATATAACAATTCATATTGTTCATCCAGCAATTCTGATTTATAGTGCGAAAGTTAAGGCAAGGGAACATCAATTGACAATGAACAGCACAACCTTCTGCCATGTGGTCAAACAAGTTGTTCTATACTTAACATTTAATGATATGATATCCCGAAGGAAACAATAAGAAACATGCATTGTGCCAAGAAATAATCTTTAAACAGTAAATCCTTTTTAAGCAATACAAACTAGTGATAAGGGAGGCACCGTGACTTTTACAGCACAGCACAGCACAGCACAGCACAGCACAATAAGAGAAATACATGCAATTACCTGCCCTCATTTCCAACGACTATAGCAGTTGGGCACGACCAATCCATGTCATAAACAGAAACCTGAAAATAATCAGCAGTAAGCAAATCATGTATACATTCACCAAAATATCGGACTTCAACATTAAGGCTATGTTCGGCAAACTAGCTTGTAGGAGCTTGTTGGAGCTTGAGCTTATTTTTTCCAAAACAAGCTTTGTTTGGCATACAAAAGTGTAGGAGCTTATTGGGAGCTTATTGAAAAAATAAGCTCTAGAATAATAAGCTACTTCAACTAGCTTTTAAAATAAGCTACAAGCTTATTGGGTGTGAAATTACATGAATACCCCTCTCTACATGTCTTTGATTTAAACTTTTTGTCCTTTTATGTCTATTCACATATTAAGCTCCAGCTCCAGCTACTTTAACAAACACTTCTAAAAATTTATATAAGCTCCAGCTTCCAGCTCCAAAAATAAGCTCCAGCTACAAGCTCCAACTACAAGCTTCCAGCTCCAGCTACCAGCTAGTTACGCCAAACACACCCTAAGTCTGGAAAAGTATTGATTAGCTGATTAATTAAATTCACAGGTACCGTCTCCATCCCAACATGCGTTGTAGCTATGCGATAACCACGTGACTTTAAAACTTCAAAGCACTTTTCAGTGGAATCCCAAAGCTCAATATCCAACCACTTCTCAGCTCCCATGCTAACATGCCGATGCTCTCTATACCTACATGTTGAAGATGACTTCTATTTACAGAAAAATTAATTTTTTATTAACAAAAATTGACTTTTACCAAAGACAACTAAAAAAACTAAATAATCAAATAAGTGCCACTTCTTTGATCTACAGTATCAAACACATTCATTATTTAGCAACATTTGATCGATTAGTGCATGCATTACCTAAAAGGTCATTCAAATTAATGAACATGCAAAAATATAAAACTTAAGTCACCTCAGATTGGGTTAACACCTTTTGCTACTGTCAGATGACACCACATGAACAGACTGAAACCCTAAAGCATCCGCTGAACGAAACACAGCAGAAACATTTCCAGCATCTGACAAGCCCTCAACCACCAAACAAACAGAATACGTCCGATTATTCACAACATTCCTAAACCTCTCTTTCCTTAGATCCATCAGAGAGTCATCAACCGCATCCAATACCTCACGGCTACTCAAATACGTATTTCCGGTTTTAAACCTATCCAAATACGGAAACCACCGCTTCGATTGCGGTTCAATCCTCCTTTCCATTTTCATAAAACTAGTAACATCATCATTTGTATTTCTCCATATTAAATCTCGCACAGTTTTTTGTTTAAATTCTTCCTCCTCTTCTTCTTCATCTACAGAACTATCATCGGTCGATTCGATCGAAACGGCAGCTTGAACTGATCCGTATGATCGTACGGAGTGACGGTAGGGTTTCAGCTTAAACCCTAGACCTTCAAAATTTAAACATTTGCACGAATTAAAATAGTTGCATACAGATCCATAATATAAAATATATAAGCTAATCATAATTATGACATTGTTATGTGTATAGATAATAATAATAATGATAATTAATGGAGAATAGACTGGAATTAACCTGAGCTGCGAGAGAGAAGGCGGTAACGAGGAAAGTGTACGGCGGGAGTACAAGTTGTAATGCGTGTTGTACTGAAGTCTAAGCAGGAGAGAGAATACCGCCGGAGAAATTTACAGGCATTCATTTTTGTAATCGGCGGTGAGGATGACGGCGGAAAGCGAGGATAAACGGATAACAGAATTCAGAACGGTATATTACAAAATGGTCCCCAAAGTATCTCACTATGCGTATTCGGTTACTCCGTATTTGCTAAGTGATTTTGTTAAAGGAAGCCTTACTCCGATTCGTGTGGACTCTTTCAAGTCTTGTGCAACTCATACGAGTTTAAAAATCAGATAAGTTTTTAGTGTAATGAAATACAAAAAATAAAAGGATAAAATATAAAAAGTAATAAATGCATTTATTTTAAATTAAGTCTTTGTGTTGATTATCGGTCAACAATTTAACTTTCGACTATCACCGTGTTTTACCTCTTATAAAGTGGAAATCTTAAAATGCATATATATATCGTAAAATAGTGATTCTTATGAGTCGATCACAATCATGACTTAAAAATTGAGACTCCGAATCACGAGTTAACTATGGTTGTACAGTTCATGGATGTTTAGATATGATGAAGATTTGAACATGTTCAATAAAAGCTATTGTATAAACGCATTGCTAGAGTAAAATAACGGAAAACGTGTTTTTTATAAATACAAATGTATCGCAACTTGACGGAGTATTTCTTAGAAAATGTACGAAGGAAATTAGTTCTACACATACCAATATCACAATTACAATCCAACATGTGTCATAAAATTGTTACACCGTTACTTTTTGATTAAATCTTACAATGGCATGTAATAAACATATTGTTTCACATATTAAATACCCCCTCCGTCCCAAATTATTTGTCACTAGACAAGAAACACACAATTTAAGAAAAGTGCATTTATTACTGTTGACCACCAATAGAATTTCTTATTTATTATTTTTAAGCATTTTGATTGGTTGATTTTGAAAGAGGATAATCATTTTGGGACATACCAAAATGGAAAGATGGACAAATAAAATGGGACGGAGGGAGTATTCGGTAAGTGTATCATTATATCTGAGCTATAATAAATGAGAGTGATCTGTACACCACCAAAAATTATCCGTAAACCACTAAATATGTTTTATGGTGTTATACAGTAAAACATTGTAAAACACAGTTAGTGGTGTATGAATAATTTTTGATGGTATACGAATCATCATCCTATAATAAAAGCGTCATGAATATATCTTCATAGCTTTTTTCAAAGTCAAAATGTATGAATTTGATAGTTGATCCAGATTTTTAGTACCTTAAATTATTAGAGATATAGTATAGTTATCTAAACTTGTAATATTAGTTACTTTAATACCTTTAATTCATTTGACTCGGTGCCACTCATATGACTTTTGAAGTCATTTCCATCTGAAGATTGAAAATATGGATTCATCGTAATAAATTTACCAGCAATAACCATAATTATTATTTGCTTTTTAGGATTCAAAAGTTTAGCATCGCCAGTGCTCATATTACATGAGTTATGTTATTCGACTTTAATTGGTTTAAACAGACGAATCATGCTCCTTACACCCAATAATGTCCGAGAGGTTATAAGAGCACACGGAGTGGTGACGGCCTAAATACAGTGTTCTGAGTGAGAATGTTGTGGTGAGGATTTTGTGGAGTGGTAAACAGTGTTCTGGACAGTGTTCTGCAGTTTTTTGTTAATTGTTTTATATGTTTTAATAATGATTCTGTTAATTGTTTTCTGAGTGAGAATGTTTTTTGTTAATTGTTTTATATGTTTTAAGTATTAAAAAATGGAGGAAACCGTTGCATACAGAGTCTGGCAGAGGATTTTGGGCAAAAAACGCCGTCGAGAACGCCGTCGCGGAATGGCAGAACGCCGTTTTACGGCGTTCTCGACGGATAATTTTAATGCTGGCACTCCGTATGCTCTAAGATTCCACAATTTACTACATCAATTAGAACTCATCAAACAAACAAACCTGATCAATATAGAAGTTTCATCTCAAGTCTCGACTAAAAAGATGTAGTGTCTTTAAGTTAACACCCCGCCGCAACGTGGATAGCAAGATTCCACAATATGGAGCAACGAAATGAAAAGGTAAAAATATTACTCCCTCCTTCTCAAAATTATAGTACATACATCTTTCCTTTTACAGACGTCCTAAATTAATTGTCAACTTCCAAATATAGATATGGAAGTTTAATCGTAATTACCATATTACTCTTAATTGAAATTATTATTACAAACTTTTAGAGAAACAGTAATTAATTGGTTAAGGGTAAAACTGTTATTCTGCAAAAAGTAAGAAATAGAAAGCAGTAATGATTATGTTTTTATTAAACTGCGTATTTTTTATCGAATGACAATTATTTTGGGACGAAGGGAGTACTTAATTACACAAACATGGTCAAAAATAAATAAAGGAGTATAAACAAATAGATTGTATCTGAAGGGTTAAAGCTATGAATTAACAACGTACTTATCATTTTGTATAGAATACACTCATATTATTACCGATGTGAATAAGCAACTCTTAAGCTTTGTTCCAATATTAGTAGCATGGTATTTTAGTCACCATTTTGTTATCATCATTACTCACATGTCGCTGAACTGTATACTTTACATGATATAGCATGACACGTTATATATATTTAGTGTAAATTTTATTTCATGATAAAATTTATTTGCTACCCTATTTTTTTTCACGGCAGGTCTTTTATGTTAAGTGTTATGTAGTTTGCTTGTTTGATTGCCTGTGTACTCACTAAGCAGTGGTGCTTACCCGTTTCAGTGTTTATATTGTAGGTTGATGTTTTGCTAGCGACACGTGGATAGAAGGTGTATAAGTGATGTTGATATGGATTATGGAGCATGCTTATGGTTAGATTATGCTCATTCTTTTGAATTGTTGTTTTGATGCTCAATTGTGTAAATCGCCCAAACAAAGATTTTTCGAATTAAATATGTTGGTCAATGTGTAGTAGTTGAGTTTGAAAGTCAAACCGAGTTATGATGTCTAGTGTATGTGGTTGTCAAGTGTATGAAGTCATATGATTGGTTTAGTTTAGGTCAAAGTGGTGAAAAGTGATTTAGTGTCGAATGTGATTGGTTGGTCAAATGTGAAGTTGACATATAGTCAACAGAGTTATAATAGTCAAACATATGTGGTATTGGGTAGAGTTGTGGTTGTATATGGTAGATTTGGTAAAAGTGTCCAAATGGACATCAAAACGGGTCAAAAGGGTTAAATCGAGTTAGAATGTAGTTATGTGGGTTTGGACAAGTGTGTTAGACTTGTTTTGGTAGGTTGATAATGTGTGCAAAAAGTTAGAGTCAAAGTGTTTATGGTTTGTGATTTGGGTTGTAGTAAAAAAGTGGTTAAAATGGTCAAAAAGAGGTTATACGTCCGTTTTCTCGTAAAATGTGTATTTTGGAAAAGTGCAAAAAACTAGAAAGTTTTATTTTGTCTATGTGGAGGTGCGTGCAAATTTTCAAGTCAAAATATTAAACGAGTTAAAAGTTATGCGAGTCGGAAATTCGTATTTTGGTATTAGTCTGTGCAGGCCTATCTGTGCACTACCCAACTGCAGTGCACAATCCAACTGCAGTGCACAACCAACGATGCACCTTGATTTTCTTAAAATTCCTCATATGGTATTAATGGTACGGGATGTGGGATGTGAGACCTCAATAAGCTATAAAAAAAAAATTGGTTCTGATTTTGGGGCGTTTCAAGTTGGTATCAGAGCAATGGTTTAAGAGAGTTAGGTGATCCATGATAAGATTGCTTAAACTTAAACCATTTATGATTGTTTGATTTGTTACGATTATGATTATGTTTAATAGTTAATGTGATTTATTTGGATTAATCTGATTCTGTGATGATAAAGTGATAATTGAGTACAGAGATGGTTGCCAGAGATAATAGTAAGTGTATATAAGGAGTTATTAGTTGCAGTTTTGTGTACGTGTTCAAAATGGATAGAATAGTGAAGTAGTTTTTGACTATGTGTTTAATTGTTAAATTAGTTATTGTGTGGTAACTGTTAAATGAATTGTGTGTTATGTGCTTGTGTGGGAATCACATTGAAAAACGATGATATGAGATAACTTGAGAATGAAGTGTGTATAACATGATATGTCTACGCCTGATCACCGTAGTTATATTATACTAGTTCACATGGAATTGTTGGAGTTATCAAATATCAAAGTGATTTAATGTGATTGTTAGGATAGAGTGTAAGAGAAGAGGTGTTTAAAATAGGTGAATTACGTGTTAGATGTTATGATAAGAAAAGATAATAGGGAAAGTAGGAGTAATAGACTTGTATCTGGTGATACGTATTTCACTAACTTATGTGAAACCAATATGTAAGGGTATATGATTAAAAGCTTATAGAGTCAGTGTTGATAATGTGTTTGAGTAGAATTAAGTGATGTATGCGTTTATGTATAACTAGTGAATTAAGTGAAGTGTTATAAGTATGATTAAGTGTTTGTGTATGAGTAGAGATAGTGTTAAGACTGAGTAGTACGGGTGCCATTCGTGAGGACACGAATGAGATAAGTGGGGGAGAGTTGTAACACCCCGAATTTCAGAAAATTAATATCGTACACGGATATATTTTTATTATGAAATATTATTATGTAGATAACGAGATATAGTGAAAAACGTAAACGGTTTTATCAGTTCCAGACTGTAAGAATTAAAGGAATTAAAATAATATGCAGACATATACGTGGGAAGTCTGGAGTTATGTTATTTCCTTCAAAACTTCTCCTGTGAGTTCCAGAGATAGAGAGAAAATCACAGGGGCTTTCTCAAACCCCAAATTCAACCTCTAATCTTCGATTCAAGCCTTAGATATTCGAATTCAGCCTCATTTGATCATCTCTAACATGTTGTAAGTGAATTTCTTCTATGATTATAGCCTAGGGTTTAAGTTTTATGGTTTTCTTCATGGGGTTTTCATGAGTTTAGAGAAATTGATGAAATTAATCCGAAATTAGGGTTTTATTTAATTGAATTGATGTTTATTAGTGTTATAGAGATGATTAGTGATCATATAACATAACTAAAGTGATGAAATTATAATGAGTGATTCTAGGGTTTATGCTAGATTTTTATGAAATCATGAAATAAACTTATAGAAGTTAATTATGATGTTAATAGAGTGTAATTTTAATGATGGAACATGAATTAAGGTAGTAAAGTTGATAAGTGATGAATTATTAAAAAAGAGTGTTTATGGGGAATTCTAGAGTTTATGTTAAGAGTATGTTAATAAGCTAAATGGTGATACTAATGATTTTAATAGGGTATGATTATGAAGAAAGTAGTAAAGAGATATAATTAAATATTTAACTTAGTGTAATCAAAGTGGGGAAGAGATTTAATATGAATAAAGTTAATGATGATTAGTGTTTAAACATGTTGTTATGTGTTATGTATTATATGATAGGGATTGAAGAAGTGGAGGCTTATGTTGATCAAGATGGTGAAATTGTCGTATAAGAGATTGTGGTGAGTGATACGGGGGTTAAACAGGTGATGTGATTGTGTAGTACCGTATAGCTTGCGGGCTAGAGGTTTACACAATCAAAGAATAAGTTATTTGTTATAATTGTTTAATTTAGTTATCGTGTTAAATTACTTGTTTATATTTAATTGTGCTTAATTGTTATGTGTTTAAGTGTTATTTGGTAAGAAAAGTAGTGATTTTCTCATTAGCTTGATGTTAGCCAAGTAATGAGTAAGTCACTAGATTAAAGGTAAATGAAAGAATTGGCAAAGAATAGTATATGATTCGATTGTGTTGGATCTGGATTGCTGTTGAGTAAGAGGCTACACAATCGGGTGGAAGATATATTGTTGACATATGTGGATTAAATAGTGATGATATAGTGAACATTGTATGAATTGGTTGTATGTGTTTCCGGATAGCTTTCGAGCTAGAGGATCATACAATCACGTGAAGGTTGTTTGTTATATGTTTTATTTCTTATGTGTGTTTTAGATTATGTTAAAGGATGTGTTGATTAGTGTTTTGATTGTTGTTAGTTAGATCATGTGGTATGATTATGTGTAATGATTCGGTAGTGATCAGAGAGTTAACTGCGGTTAACACAGTGTTCAGTGTTCAGAGCCCAGTGGTTTTGTGCTTATGTATTGTGTTGATATATGTTAAGTGTTATGTAGTTTGCTTGTTTGATTGCCTGTGTACTCACTAAGCAGTGGTACTTACCCGTTTCAGTGTTTATGTTGTAGGTTGATGTTTTTGCTAGCGACACGTGGATAGAAGGTGTATAAGTGATGTTGATATGGATTATGGAGCATGCTTATGGTTAGATTATGCTCATTCTTTTGAATTGTTGTTTTGATGCTCAATTGTGTAAATCGCCCAAACAAAGAGTTTTCGAATTAAATATGTTGGTCAATGTGTAGTAGTTGAGTTTGAAAGTCAAACCGAGTTATGATGTCTAGTGTATGTGGTTGTCAAGTGTATGAAGTCATATGATTGGTTTGGTTTGGGTCAAAGTGGTGAAAAGTGATTTAGTGTCGAATGTGATTGGTTGGTCAAATGTGAAGTTGACATATAGTCAACAGAGTTATAATAGTCAAACATATGTGGTATTGGGTAGAGTTGTGGTTGTATATGGTAGATTTGGTAAAAGTGTCCAAATGGACATCAAAACGGGTCAAAAGGGTTAAATCGGGTTAAAATGTAGTTATGTGGGTTTGGACAAGTGTGTTAGACTTGTTTTGGTAGGTTGATAATGTGTGCAAAAAGTTAGAGTCAAAGTGTTTATGGTTTGTGATTTGGGTTGTAGTCAAAAAATGGTTAAAATGGTCAAAAAGAGGTTATACGTCCGTTTTCTCGTAAAATGTGTATTTTGAAAAAGTGCAAAAAACTAGAAAGTTTTATTTTGTCTATGTGGAGGTGTGTGCAAATTTTCAAGTCAAAATATTAAACGAGTTAAAAGTTATGCGAGTCGGAAATTCGTATTTTGGTATTAGTCTGTGCATGCCTGTCTGTGCACTACCCAACTGCAGTGCACAATCCAACTGCAGTGCACAACCAACGATGCACCTTGATTTTCTTAAAATTCCTCATATGGTATTAACGGTACGGGATGTGGGATGTGAGACCTCAATAAGCTATAAAAAAAAAAAATTGGTTTTGATTTTGAGGCGTTTCATATGTCAACAATTGTGATAATTAAAAGGTGACTCAAATATTATGTTACTAACATTGGAACAAAACCTAAGAGTTCATTAGTTACATTAGTAATAAAATTGGTACGTTACCCACTTTAATATAAAATGGTAACTACGTTGTTAACTTATAGCTTTAACCCATCATCGATAGAATGATATGCTTTGATGCATTTTGGACATAATTATCTTAAAACGGATTGGGTGTTAGATTTCCAAGGTACTAACGGCATAGGCAGTCAATGACTGCCTGAGTTTAACCACTTCCTCAAAAAAGGTTGTCGAACTTGCTCTTGCAGCCTAACCCATCAAAATCATTACTTTTGATCAACTCATTGTGACTAGGACGAAGCTTATATAACCTTACAAAGTACTTTTAACGACAATTAAATTTATATATAGATTGCAACAAATTAATATCACATTTACTTACGGCCATTTCAATATCATTTAGCATCATGTACTAGTATTAATTATCATTCGATCATTAACTTATTTTTTTTTTGTTAATTCAAATTCAGATCAATTCCAGTACGCATACTATATACTTTTATTTAAACTTAACTATAATCACACACACTTTAACTATGTGGCTAGCATGAATTATTCAGATTCGTTATTATCAGAACATGGATACGGATTACTTAACTTATAAATATGACAAATCTTTGAATAGTGATGATCTAGGCAAAATTAAGCATCTGGCCGATATCTTCACGTGTCATAGAACCCACAGCATCATCGTTGATCCATCCGTACCTCTCTAGAAAAGGGTTCATCGTCTTCGGAGGAGGATAATTTTCAGCAATATCTTTCCATACATTTGCTCGATCCATGTCTGGGGTCACCTCCCAAACACAAGTGTTGCATTTCATACCAGCACCCAAACTAATCATCAAGATTCGATCACCTTTCTTAAGTCTTTTCTTGGCCTCCATGTACCCTAAAACATACCACAACCCACCACTCGATGTGTTGCCAAACCGATGCAGTGCCATTCGAGCTGGTTCAAGATCATACTCGTTTAACCCTAGATTCACACCAATTTCATCGATCACAGCTTTTGCTCCTGGTTGTATGCAAAAGTGTTCAATTCCAGTTTTCAAGTTAATTTTTGAACCACCTATTCGGTTTGCATAACGAATTATCTCCCAAAGTGGAAGAACTTTTGGTAGAAGCACTCGTAAATTCTTGGATAAAGTTCGAGGAGCACATCTCGCAAAGGATTTAGTGAAACGAAACCCCTTATATCCTTGATCATCTTCTACTTGCATGTGGCTATTATATGCTTCATCATTCGAGCCAACATGGGTTCGAACTAAATACTTGAGCTTCAAAATAGCTTGATTCTTGCGCGCCATATCGTTGGTTAACAACATTGAACAACCTCCTACACGAAGAAGACAGTTAGGCAGCATCATAGACCTCTCTCGCCCACAATACCAGTTAGGCGCTATCGATTCTGAGCTCACAACAATGGCTAATCTTTTCTTGTGTGTCTTAAACAACTGCTGAACCAGATCGATTGCTACTAGACTTGCACTACACCCCATTCCTGAGAGATTAAACGCCTTAACATCCTCACGCATATTATAATGATTAATAATTCTGGATGTCAAAGAAGGAACTGTTGAAAGTGATGATACATTAACCACAAGTATATCTACTTGAGAAGGTGAAATTTTCGATCTGGAAAATAGATTATCAAGTGTATCATAGAATATTGCTTCGATTTCTGAAAGGGAATCAACGTGTTTTGGGTGCTCTTCTTCACCCGAGATGATGTTTTTTGGACCATAAGTTTCTTCACCAAGACCCGATTTAACAATGGTATGTAATAGGAACTTGTAATCCTCAATACCAAGATTTTTGTTGCGCCAACTAATTTTCGCACACTCTTTGGTGTCTAGCTTCATCTCATTCTTTGCTTTGTAGCATTCGTAGTCGATCATGTAGCACGTTTCATGACCTCGACTAAACAATAACTTTGCTAAAATTTTTTTGACAAAAAAGATTGAAAACATAAGCATTGATGCTAGTAATAATAACTCCATTGCATAAGGAGCAAGAGAGTTGGGAGGAATAGATTTGAGTTCTGTTATTTGAGAAACTCCTCCTTAATCTCTAGGGTCTTATATATAACCACTGATTCTATCGGTTTCTAGTTAATAATTCTACTTGCAATGATCTGGAATACTAAGGGTATAGACTATAGACTATGGACGCTTAATAAAATGGGTGGTGGTGATCTTGATGCATGTACCACAAAAGCGTCTTAATACATATTGTGATGTTTCTTTTTCACTTTTTACAAAGCTAATGTCTTTTTGTAAAAAAGTGAAAAAAGGAGGTCTTCGTACCACTTGACAGAAATATTCTTTTATTAGTATGTCCCATCTCCTCTTTCTCTAAATTAACTCTACAACTTAACCAAACAAACATTGCCCTCTTCCATCGATTGCCGCTGCTGCCGGCGTCCTTTATGCCACCATCGATGTCCTTCACGTCGTCGTCATCATCCAAATCGTTAAACCAGACTCGGTCATCTCTATTTTCTTTTGACAGGTTCATTACATACAAAATATCAAATGAAGGTACGCCTCATGCAATATTAAAACAGACAAAATTTATATAATACACTTTATGATAATAATAAAAAAAAATTAAGTAATATACAGAACAAAATGACTAATATATTTAATATCATTTTTATGTGATATAAAAACTAATATATCCTTCTATATTTACGATATAAATCATTTAATTTATTCATAATAGTAAATCACCTATCCAAATATTTTAAGGTAATTTTAATTTAATAACTATTTCATTATTTTGAGTTCTTTTATCAATTTCTAATTTTAATTCTTGGATGAATGAGCCAAACCTGAATTCTGTCTTTTGGTCACAAGTTTATAATGTAACTTAGTTTGGACATACATATATAAGAGGTGAGTTAAGTATTTTTTATAGACCGTTGGGTGTAAACTCAAGTCCCACATCGGATACATAAAGAAACCAAAGTATGTATATAAGTTCATGAGCTACTCCCTCTATCACCAATTGATTTTAGAGTGGAACCTCATCTGGACTTATATACATGCTTTGGACGAGTTAGGCTGAAAAAGGTCTTGACAATCCTTGGAAACTCTTAACTCCGGTTGATGATCTCAATAGATCGCTTGGTCTCGTTGGTGGCTTACGAGAATAATATGGCGAGTCTTAAACTAGTTCAAATTATAAGATTATTGTATTATCGCTTTCAATTTTAGCCACGTTGACCCATCATCTCTAATTTCTTCGTTGAAAACCATCAATGATTATTATATATATATATATATATATATATATATATATATATATATATATATATATATATATACTAGATCTAAAACCCGTGGGACGCACGATAATTTCTTATGATTGTATTAGGTGACTGGAATAATAATGCAAATACTTAATGTAAAAATTATAATTTATCAATCTATAAGAAAGAAAATATCTTTTACTACGTAGGATTGAATTATATCATCGATAATATATATGACAACAATATATTGGTTCAAAGAAACATTAAAAATTACCGTTGTATCTTTGTAACTCGTAAATAGTGTTTAAATCACAAAGCAGCAACTATATTGAAGTACATCACTCCTAAAACAGATTTCGATATTTGAAACTTATAATTATATGTACATCAAAATTCAAATGCTATAGTATACCAAAATAAGAAGCAATAGTTTGACAATATCCCATGCAAAATAATATTGTAACCAAATAGTAGTTAATCATATAAAAGAAGTAACCAAAACTCACCATTGATTCATGAGTCGATTTTCATAGAAACAACAATAATGTTAAAAGCCTTCATACTTTGAGCAATAACGAATTAAAAATTTATAATATCAACTAATAAATCATTGTAATTATATATGGTGATTTCAATTAGCATTAGATATGTATTACGAATTTGATATGGATTAATCAACTAAATAAATATATATTTTGCTAAAATTTTGAAACAGTTTGGAGTTAATTTGCCGGCGAACGTGTGGAATAGTAATAATAATATTCCAAGTCTTTGTTAATTTGTTTCCCTATCTTTATTTATTTATCATTTATATTTATTATTAATTAATTAATTTTATTAATTGAAATAAGAGTTTGATATAATCCAGGACCTTTTATATTATTAAATAATAATAATAATAATAATAATAATAATAATAATTAAATAATTAAATTTGTTAATTAGAATTATAATATGTTGCTACGTGTCGTTATTGCCTACGTGGCAAATCCTGAAGCCATCTTTACTACTCACTTAGTATATACATAGATAATAATAATAATAATAATAATAATAATAATAATAATAATAATAATAATAATAATAATAATAATAATAATAATTATTATTATTATTATTATGACGGAGTACTATATAGCTTAAAGTAACATAGTTTTCAATTTTAGCTACCCTAAGGCTTTTTGTAAAGCTTTTTTAACAGGATTATATAAAAGTTTTTCTTAAAAAAACTCTTTTGCTCCATTGAGAAAAAAACCTTTTAACCCCTTTAATCGTTACGTATAATTTAATAAACTAATGAGGAAAGATAGACCTATAGGTTCAGAAATTACAAGTTATAGCACTAGCTTTCATCAAAACTTTATACGAGTAACATTTTAATAGATTTTGGTACTTGTAAACTTTTTCTCAATAGAGCTCTTACATCATTTTCATAAAAACAACTTTGTAAAAAGCTATCGGTATGAATGCTCTTATATAACCAACAATATAATTGAATAAAAGTTCGTGTTAACAATAATAACATAATGATCTTAGTATTTATAATGTGGCCTTTTAACTTTATTTAAACTCAAAAAATTATAAAAACTGTATATATGTCTAGTAATTATATTGATTATTCTTACAATTGGGTTTTAAAATATAGGTTAGTATGTATCAAAATGTTATTTGAAAATCTTAAAATTCGTAATCTTGTTTCAAATTATCTAGAAGATACAAGAGATAATAGAAAACTAGAAAAATAAAGAGAACTCTAGCCTTTGATTAATTGATTTGATAAAACACTTATTTAATAAATTATATCAGTAAATAGACTCGTGAAAACACAAGATCGTTAAAGCATGAACACATCGTCAACAATTTTCGCATTTTAACATGATCAAACACGAATAAATAAAATTAAACACACACTACATCAAAGATATCATTTATCCACCATTTTTTTCACATTTTTTAAAAATGTGTGGAATTAAGTAAAAATTTTCACAATTATAATTGTATAGAAAATTGTTATATAAATAAGTGTGGAAATCATTACAATCTTCATATATATAAGTGTGAAAAGAAAAAGTTTACACTTAAAACTGTGGAGAAATTACAACTTGTCAACACTTAAAAGTGTGAAAATAAATTTGTAACACCCAAATTATCCACACTTTCTCTTGTGTGAGAAAATCATGTGTTACAAAAAATTTTCCACACTTTTAAATGGTGAAAAGTTGTAATTTCTCTACACTTAAAAGTGTGAGCTTTTCTTTCTAACATATATAAATGTGAAAAATCTTATTTTTTTTCAAAAAAATTTACACACTTTCTAAAAGCATGAAAAAAGTATTATAACACCCCATAATTCAGAACCAATTTTTTTATATATACAATACTTCGGAAGCGCAGGTCAAACATACATTATCAATTTACCTTACATATTATGTAAACAAAGTCAGTACTATTTCAAAACCATAATATATCTGAGTTGGGTGTTATTTAATTCCAAAAGACATCACAGACCCTTTCAAAACAAATATCAGAGTAACCGCCTGGTCAAACATTCCGTCCCAAATAAGCTTCTTGCCCAGCCCATTATATCAAAATCATAACCTGCAAGAAGTAGGGTGGTGGGATTAGCATAAAGCTAACTGAGTGAATAAATAATCAACAGTCCAACTTAGCATAACAACCATGTTTACAGCAAATAATCGTAAACAATAAACAACCCTATTTACAGCAAAAGCATCGTAAACACGTAATCTCAATGAGGATCGGCGGTTCCTGGGGAAACCTTCGGCCAAGAACCCTTCACAATCACTGCAGGCCAATACAGTGAATAACCGATAGCTTAATGTTATTCCCACACGACTAAGGTTCCTATTAACGATATGTACAAAAAACCCTCCATCGGCCAACAATAGCAATTAAGCCCAGCACCAGGCTGACCTCAATACCACATAGTGCCCAATGGCAATATATCAAATAATCACATAATCCATAATCGTCATGGCATCATGTTATACTAAACAGTATATCAAACAGTAATTATATCATGGCAGACTAAACAGTCTATTAAAGCAGTAAATAATACACCCCTCGTTAATTATAAACAATAATATAATAATGGCGACTCGGAATCGTATATTTAAAAACATACTATCAATATTTTACATTACTGAAAATGTCAATAAACTTTTTCAAAACAAATTACATGACATTTCAACAAACTTGGTGTTATATAATTCAAGACATCTCTTTGGTTATTAAAATTACATCAGAGTACAGCCTGTCAAACATTCCATCCAGTCCAACAACTTCCTGCCCAATATGTCCCATTAATATACAACCTGCAGGAAGAACTGTGGTGGGGTTAGCATAAAGCTAAGTGAATGAAACTATAAGCAACAGTCCAACTTAGCATAACAATCTGTTTACATCAAATAACAATAAACAGAAAATCAATCAATCACTCGACATCCAATCAATGTCCTTCAAGCAACATCATGAGGACCGGTGGTCCCTGAGACACCCTAATACCGGTTTGGCACCCCAGGAACACTTATCGTTCATCTGTATTGGCCCATACAGAACTACCGATAACTTGTTGTCGATCACACACGACCTAGATCTCTAAACCGACATTTCAAGTTTCCGAGATCTCCTGTCGTCTACAACAACAACAAGCCCAACCATCAAATCAAGTTGACCTCTGAATCTTACACACTGACACAATTTCAGCCAAGTAAGCAAACATGCCAGACTATCATGGCGAAACATTTCAACAGATGCATCATATCAAAGTAATACTATAAATTTCTTGCTGTAAATCAAATCATTACAACTAAATCACGCTGAGGTTACAGATCCACTCACCGACACCTCAGGCCTCCACTCAGTAGTCTAATATCACTGAGTCTTCTCCACATCTGAAAATTTACAATCAAATATAAGTTAGTAATCCATATCAATACATAACTTATATCAATCCATACTATTAGGAACTTAACATAATAATATGAATATTACTAGTTCCTAATCATATATTAGTTATTACAACATAACTATTAACATATATGAACCTGAACATATATCAAATAACAATCACATTACTTATAAAAAATCAAACAAGAAATGTGACACCAGCCTATCAAGCCGCCGACTTCTCTATGAAGCCGCCGGCTTCAAACCACCACCCGCCGGCTTCACCTTCCAAACCGCCGGGTCAATTACCAAATGTGGTAACAGAACTAAACTTCGTTTTAAAGCTTACACTACCCGCCGGGTCGGGTTTATACCCGCCGGGTCGGGTTTATACCCGCCGGGTTCCTGCCAGATTAACCAAGCCGCCGGCTTGCCCCACGAAGCCGCCGGCTTCAATCAAGTGATCACAAGCCGCCGGCTTCCTATAGAAGCCGCCGGCTTCTATCGTCGTCCCAGCCATCTGCGTCCTGTTCAAACCCTAACTCACGGGTTTAATACCCAAATCACTCAAAACTCGATTTCAAACAGTTTTAAACCACTAGAAACATCAGGTAATCATCATATAACACTTATAACATGTTTCTAACATCCAATTCTTCCAAATCATCAATTATCCTAATTTCAATAAAATGGAAATAATTAAACTTACTTCTTGATTTGAAGAACACTGAATTGAGAATTGATATTGGTGAAACTTCAATCAATCTCAGCTTCCAATTCTAAGGTTTCAATTCCTGATTTGGATTTCATAGAGTTTTTGATAGTTTTGAAGTTTTTAAAATGAAACTTTCCTAAAAAGGAAATGATATATATAAGTCGGCCTCATCAAACCGCCTTCAATATACGGGTATAATTTAATACCCCATCTCAATCTATTGTCTGGAAACCGAAAACCATTTGCGAGTCCAAACATTTTATTGCACCGTCAACTATATTAATTTACAACAATTAATAATTTACTTATCACATTGGAATATTCGGCTCCTATTCCAATTATTTCAACTAATTCAAGCAATATTATTTCCAAACACATTTAAATACTAATTTAAATCAAGAAATAATATAAAACAACTAGGTCCATTTCGGGGATGTTACAACTCTCCCCCCTTAAAGAGATTTCGTCCCCGAAATCTAACCTCACTCAATCAGTCTATTGTGATATAATCACATATATCTTATCGTACATTAATCCTCAATAGCAACTTGCAACTATTCTTAGATCTGTTCGATTCTTTCCACATTCACATGTTCCCATGAACATACTTCTGTCTTTTCCTACGCACACATACAGTGCATCTATCAAATATCATCAATCAGATATATCTTATAGAATAAACACTTACTTTAACAAGTGAATTCACTATCATTTAAATAACAAGTGAAACCTATAATCACTTAATAGGTCTATACAACTAGAAATTAGCAATTTGCTAAAATCTTTAATCTATTACCACTGTTCATCCCTGTTAACAACAAAACATCAACAACAATATCACAACAACAGTGGTTCTAAAACCACCATACACGTATCCACAATGAAATTTTAATTCAGCTTACGACCAACAGTCAATCTAATATCCAGATAACAATCTCAAATCTCTACTATCAAAGATTTAAGAATTCAAATCTAGGTCAACTTTTCATCCAAAAGTTTCATATCTACTTTCTTGAACAACATATAATGTTCACATATCATTACAACTATACCAAAATCCTTTACTTAGAAGTAATCCGAATTCATATCACCTTCATAAGCAAAGCAGATGTCAAATTCAGTAGGTAAAACTACAATCAACAAGTACTTTGTTCAATCAACAAAAGTACCACAATCAAATATTACCTACATTCAATCTGTAACACCCCCAAAATCGGTCAACACGATTAACGCGCGATTAGCAGAAGCATTAGTATGTGCGGGGGTGCTGACGTTAACGTCGAACATCATGCAGATCAGAGCGTATGATTATTGCTGAACAATTAAATTAAGATGCCATTTGATAAAATAGTTTATTTACAAAAGAACTACGACTCGTCAAGTCGTAGAAATAGTATTAGTTGTACAAAGTAAGTCCTTATTTGTCCCAAAATGTGGCATCCTAATTCGTCATGGGTCGCCTAACTCCGTAAGTATACGTTCTTACCTGTGCTGTGAATTACCTGAAAAACATAGTAAAAAGTCAACACATGGTTGAGTGAATTCACAGGTTTTTATATGTATGGTTTGTTAAACCTGGTTCCTTTATATATTGTTGACACGAGAGTCAATTAAGTTTCGTACATAGAGGTTTGTAGGAAAGCAAATATCCTATCGTAAAAGTTCGTACAAGGGCCTATAAGTATCCACATATAGTTCTCAATCATATAATGAAATCATTCATATAATCAGTAGCACATAAGCACCAAAGCAATTAAGTAACACATAGGCACCAAATCAATTATGAACAGTTATTGCATATTATAGCAAAAACGTTAGCTATGTTTTCACACCAAGTTTTAAAAGCAATTAAAACAGTGAAAAGGGGGCTGTGAACTCACAGTATTTACGTGATGTGAAAGCTAGCAATTTGTAGTCGCCCAAGGTATGTCAACCTATAAACAGGATACGTATTAACATAAGTATTTTAATTATTATTCAAATTATGTTAATAGTTTGTTTGTATTGAAGAAATTGTTGATTTCTTAAATCGCATAAGTTATTGTTGACGGTCTGTGCTAGAAATATGTGATATTTCCCGAGTCATGTATTTCTTGTTGCGTATATATATGTATATAATTTATTTGTAGTGGAACTAACATTATTCGTTTCATTTAACTTGTCACATATGTGTAGTTCCGGTTTAAGTTTGCGTTTTAAAACTTCACAACCTGTTGGGCTTGACCCAATTTGTTTGGCCCAGTAATAAGGTCCAAAAGGTACGGCCCAATTAATATGGCCCACTTATCATTTATAAGATTTGTCTTGGCCCAATGACCCATTTATTTAATTAACCTATTTGGCCCATTTACAAAATAATAACTTTTGAAATGTTATATATTTGACCCGTTTGACCCAAAAGTTATATCGTTTAATATTTATAAAAATATTGTTCCGTGGTCGTGTACCATTTAGTACCAAATTTTGTATCCTAAAGTTTTATAAATTTTATAACTTGACAAAATTTGTATCGAGTACTCGTTAATAATTTTGTACCATTTAATGAATCGTCTGTGTTTGGCTAAAAATACAACTCGAACCAATCGGGTATACAAATACTTAGCCGTACAGTTGGGACAATATAGCCGATCGGCTATATCGGTAAATCCCCTTTGAGACGTACGGCTCACTCATCAACCAGTTAAATTCTTACACGAAAAATGAGACAGACAAATATATAATGTCAATGTTTTTGAACTGTATATCTCTGAATGGTAGAAATCAACTAGTTCAAACTTTTATTGCAATAAAATGATTAACTTATAGATTAAAATATTTAAAAGCTCCTCACTTTCAAATATAATATATATATATATCATTTTATAGATAGATTAAATTATCAAAAGCCATCTCAAATCAATATCCACTTTCTTAGATTCTCTGTATATTTCATTATCATATATATATTCACATCATGATTATGATGAAAAGTATTGTTTAAATCATGAAGAAATCAAGTCTTAATTTATTTATTTATTTTTTTTTTTATGGTGACTTCTCAATACACAATCATGTGATCTTTTTTTTTTTCTCGGTCAAAGAAACAACAAAACATACAATCTTTGTCAAACTTAAAAGCAATTTTTGTGTTTGTGAATGCAAAATCATTCATGATTACTAAGTTGTTTTACATAATGTAATCAATAGTTATAGAAGAAACTTTGATAGAGAATTTTCCTTACAGCGGTTATAAAGAAATGATGCACAGATGATGAAGATGAAGGTGTTATGTTTCTACTTCTGATTCTTCTGTTTCTTGCTTCCGATCACAACCAGAGAAATCAATAATTGAAACTTTTGGTAGTTGTGTGTGTGACAAAATGGAGGGGTATGGATATATATAAAAAAATATGATATGATATGGGTTAAAGTTTTCAATGGGTGGGAATAGTTCACACAAAGTATTGTCGGAAGATATTTTGATTGTAGTAATATTGTAGGTTTTTAACCCGTTAATTTCGGGTACGGGTATAATTAGTGCAATATAAAATTTAATATTTTATATTTTTATTTTGTAGATGTTCTCTAGGTACGTTATTTAAAATCAGAATAATGAGATTTCCATTATTTTAGACTGTCGTACAAATTTGTACATTTTACTGCGCGCATCCAATTAGGTGCCAAATTTCAGTCAAATTATGATTTCATATTTTGAGGTAATGTTCCAAATACCTTCAAACGTATGAGAAAAATAGAACTTTTATGATTTGTGATCTCTGGGTACGTTTTACAATTGTTTCTGTTCGTTAAATAATACGTTTTATGTAAAACGTATATTTAAATCATTTTATCTATATGTTATAGATACATTAATACTCGTAATTAATAATTGAATTATTAATTATTTTTGTGTCACGAACTTTCGTATTTATTTTATTGGATTCGTTCCGATACGTTTGTACATGATTATAATAAATCACATATTATGCAATACTTTTTGTTTAAAAGTATTTGGGCTTGCTAGGCTTAAATCACATCGAAAGTTTTGTTTACACTTAATCAGGAAATTAGCGTAAAATGCATGTGTTTACTGTTCTAAATTTTACCCAAATTTGCGGGGTGTCACATTCTCCCCTTGTTAAAGAAATTTCGTCCTCGAAATTTAAGTTATGTTATGGGTTGTTTTGCACATGTATACCTTGTCTCATGACTCAATTGTAGCCAGGCCTTTGGCTGAGAGTAGGCCTTGATTGTCTAGATCGAGCTTAAGGGTAGTCATTTCCTGACCATTTCGTAGTTCACAAGTGTAGTTGGGAGTGAGGTCTATATATTAATATGCGCATATATAATGGCCTAGTGTGTCGATCGTAGCAGACTGTGTATCTCTCACTGATAGTTGGGTATGTGTCAAGTATTGTGACGTTCAGTTGCGTTTGCCTTCCTCCCCTGGTTAGGCTAGTGCCGTGCTGGCAACTATAGAAAATAGAGAGAAGGCTTTTTATGTGATGACCTTTCACATTCGAGGGACTAATGTCTGCTCGTTAGTTCACTAGTGCTTAGTTACCATCGGTATTGGCAGCTTACATCGACGTTGTTAATCATCCAGGACTTATGTCGTAGTCCATCATAGATGTTATATCGTAGTAGTCATGTTCTGACTATTTCATGTTTCAAATCGTAGTTATATCATAGTAATCCATTTTTCAATAAGTTCTTATACGATGGTTGTTCACAGTGTAGTCCTGTCGTGACTAATCGGTTGACAACATAGTGAGTTGACTCGTCTGCTAAATGCAGATCCTGAGTTTAACGTTGACTTAGATATGTCATTCCTATGACGCTCTCGACGTCAATTCAGTAATTGTGGTATTGAGGAATGTGTAACACGCGTTTAGTGTCAACTAAAATCCATGAGTTAAGTTTTCCAAGGTTTTGTGCATACACCCAATTAGAGTACGTCCATTCTAAATCATAGATAGAGTAGTAGTTGTTATCGTAGTGGAACTCATAGTTGTTATCATAGTTGTTCCCATATTTGTTATTGTATTTGTTCTCGTAGTGGGACTCGTAGTTATCTTCATAGTTGTTATTGTTGTGTCAAGCACTCCGTCAGAGAGGCACTTTTCCAAATTAGTAATTTGAAAAGTGTCATAAATGTTGTTAAGCTCCTGCGATAGGTTTAGTTTGTGAGTCTAGGACCAATCCTTACAAGGATTTTTGAAAGGTCCTAAACATTTAGTGGGCTGAGTTTACCCAAGTTCTGCGACCCCTTTCTAGGGCGATACTTTGTGTAAAGCTTTGTCACTTTCTTGAAATTCAAGTGGTTTACAGCGGTTATCGGCGAAATTCTTTTGTCAGTCTCACGCTGTTTTCAGTTGGTTAAGTACTTGAAATATATTGTCCTTAGTTTTATGGACAATCTACGTACCAGATAGTTGTCTGTCACCCAACTCTCTCCAATAGAGTGGTGATCGGCACTGACGTCCATATGACGCCTCTAACAGTGCCAACTATCAGATGCGAAATGTAAAGCGCTTATCTTTGTCGGAGATAATGAATAGTGGTAATCGTACCAACATATCCTCAGTTTGATTCCTTGACAACTAGTCCATACCGACTAAAAGGTCGAAACTTCTCATCTCTACCTGTGGTAAGTTTATTTCGAAGAGATGACCCTCAAACGTTAGGATACATCCCGGTACTATTTCTCCTGATTCGATCAACTTACCATCAGTTAGTTCTATGACGTGTTTGTCATCTAGTTTACGTGAGTTAACTTCTTAAAGTTAAGTCATCGTTTTCCACAACATCTCAGTGACGGTGTTAGGATTCAATCAATTTCGCTTTGTTGGATTGTCGTCCAAAAGTAAGGTCTCATTGGGATGTCACCCAATATACATTTTAATCGAGATGTCTACCCTGTTTACGATTTAAGTGGGATATCTGTCCCTAATGTAGTTTAGTTGGGATGTCTGCCCAAATTACAATTTAAGTGGGATATCTTCCCATAATATAGTTTTGTTGTTTGGTTTGTAGGAAACACAAGTTTATCACTTTAGAGAAACATTTCCTAAAGTAATGGTTTATAGGAAACACAAGTTGTTTAATAGAAATAACATTTCCCCAAAATAGTTATCGTAGAAAACACATGTTATCCTAATTATAGATTAACATTTCCACAGTAGTTGTCGTAGGAAACACAGGTTAATTCAATCAAGAGTTAACGTTTCCTAAAATCTAATTACGTTGAGATGTTACCCAAAATATAACTTTATTGGGACGTTACCCAAAATATAGTTTCAAACACTTTGCTGGTCGTTCTCCAGTTTATCCACCGGTCGTTCTCCGGTTTGTAACACTACTGGTTGTTCTCCAGCAATTCGCAGTACTGATTGTTCTTTAGTTTATCCACCGGTTGTTCTCCGGTTTGAGGCCTCACTGGTACGTTTTCCAGTATATTTAAATATTATCGGAACGTTCTTCGATTTATTATAGATACTACCGGTCGTTCTCCGGTTAATAAATGTGTACTGGTACGTTCTCCAGTTTCCTATTCAAAGTGTTTGTAGGGATACCATCCAAAGTTATAGTTTTGTCGGAATGCCATCCAAAATACAGTTCTTGTTGGAAAGTTATCCAAAATATATAGTTTCCGTTGGAATGTTTTTCAAAATATAGTTTTTGTTGGAATGTTATCCAAAATATAGTAAGGCATTTTCAAAGACAATTTCTATATAGACTGTCATATAAAGTTTGTTATTTGTGGGGAGGAATTTGTTTCACAGGATTGGGTCTGGTTACCTTAGTGGTTGTTTGAGACTCTATATCGATTAGTGTATAACGACACCTTACTATGTTTGTTCTTGTAGTACTTGAAAGGCTCGTTACTATGTTACGCATCGCAATCTTCGTTTATTCCCTCCATTCATTCGACTGGTAAGTTGTCAGTCCTAATCGTTTAATGTTTAGTGAGGATTTGTTCGTTCTTTTAGAAAATGAGAGTTTGTTTGCATAGTAGTCAACTATGACCAAGTAGTTGTCAAACATGACTTTTATACGATCGTGTTTGTATAAAATATGATGGAATTAATGTGTATTCGTCATATAGAAGTTTTAGTACAATACTGTCGAAGCATAGTCCTTCGTACGTTACTTTAATGAAGATGAGACAAGTATGCACTTACAGCCGCCATCGCATAGTCATCATCATGTCGACCTCAGCTACATTCTCTGCCACTCGAGCATGCTCTTCTAGCATTTGTGCTCGGGCACAGGTAGCGTGGGCAGTTTTGTTTTCTAAGTTCGCCTGGCCTTCAACAAGTTTAAGGCACTCGTATGTGGTGATCATTCCCTCATCCAGTCGGGAGGTGTCTCTCTGTAGTTTTAAGACGTCATTTTGTGTGTCAGGGAGTTCCCTGATTGGTATGTGAAGTATAATAACTAAGGTAGGAACCATTAGTTTTATATATGTTTACTCGTAAAAGTGGGAGCCATATGTATGAGAAGAGTCTCAAGCTTTTAATATGATATATGTGCCTCCAAACATTCTTCTAATGCTCAAGTAGGCTTGACTGCCTCAAGTGTAGTTTGTTCCAGGGAATACAAAGTCAGATCAACTATACATCAGACGATAACGTTTGTATAGATTTAAGTGTGTGATGGTGTTGGTTGATGGTTCCTCGTGTATCGAGTTGCCATTGTTATTCCATACATATTTGAGAAGTCACGTGTAGGAACACGCAATTATTCATCTAAATGCATTGCGATGATAGTTGTCATATAGTGAGTTAGGCGTATGCAAGCGTATGCAAACGTGTGCATGCATGTTCTAGCCAAGGCTATAGTCTAGGTCTCTAAGGCTTTCAAGTCACTTAAAGACTTCTAGTTCGCTATAACCAATGGCTCTGATACCAATTCTGTAACACCCCCAAAATCGGTCAACGCGATTAACGCGCGATTAGCAGAAGCATTAGTATGTGCGGGGGTGCTGACGTTAACGTCGAACATCATGCAGATCAGAGCGTATGATTATTGCTGAACAATTAAATTAAGATGCCATTTGATAAAATAGTTTATTTACAAAAGAACTACGACTCGTCAAGTCGTAGAAATAGTATTAGTTGTACAAAGTAAGTCCTTATTTGTCCCAAAATGTGGCATCCTAATTCGTCATGGGTCGTTGTCCATCCTCAAGCATCTTAAATATTTTCGAAGTCTGAGCATCCATGCTCCCTGCATCTACCTGTGAAAATTCCACTGGAGTTACAGTTCCTGTTGCGTCATATACCATGCCAGCAATGTCATCCCTCTCAAAGTTGTTTATGCCGTTCTCATCTTGGTCATTCTCACATTGAGGTGTTTCAAAATTATGATTGAATGAACATGGATTGTAGTTTTTCATGAAACCGTAAACAATAAGATCGCCTTTGACAATATCTCTATTACGAAAAAAACGCCCATAACACCTTGAACATGGACATTTTTTACCCGCGTTTGGCCCAAGATCTGAATATACACTCTCTAAAAAAAACTCAACACCTTTGGTATATTGTGGTAATGTTCTGTCCTTCAAATACATCCAACTTGTATCCATAATGAACAACTAAATGAAATGGTTAAAGTTTCATATTGTTATAATAATTTAAAAAACGTATCCCAAGATCAAATGTTTCACAATATATTAAAGTTTCAGCAAAGAAATTTACATTCATTAATACCGAAAGTTATTAATAAATAATGAAACAAATTTACTTTGTACAACATGTATAAACAATCGTATGACACTTAAGTTAACAACATGTGCCTCATGTTCAGTGGGATTTAGAACGAATGGCAACTGCACTAATTTGACCCAAAACCAGTCCGACCCAAATTGCCACCTTAATACTAATGGTGTTTATCAAAAGCCCAGTCCCCTTCCAATGGTTTAATTGATCAGTAAAATGATTGTATAGAGCACCCCACCCATGGAATTTAGCAAAATGCAAATTAGACACATACTAACAAATACAATCACACATAACCTTACAACTGAAAAGCACAGGAAACAACATAATTTGCAGGTACCAATGACCACTACAACAAGGCACAACGAACTGACCTATAACATTATCAAAATACATGTACAGTCTGCATGCCAATGACAAACAACTAAAACAGAAGCATTGAAGCAAACCTCTCATATCAATAACCAACTGAAAACGACAACACTAGAAAATTATAATGTGAGAATGTTATGCTTTTCATTAAATGAAAAATCAAAGTAATATCAACAATTAGGATCAACTTAAATTTGAAGATTGACACAAAAGTGGTAACTTTATATTGGCCTTTTTGATATAAACCCATTGAATCACTATATATAATTTTGAAAACACTGCAAGTGTCCAAAAAACCCCTCCATAAAAGCTAAATTGATAAGATATATAAAAATCATAGATTTTATCAACTGGGTTAGATGGCTAAGTTTACGTATTGAACCAACAGTATGATCAAAGTTACTAGACCGTTTATACCCAACTCATTAAGATTGATGCATATATCACCAGTCACTTATATTGATATACAGGCAAAATTGTCCACAATCCAACATTACATACATAACCAGTACTCCAGTGAGTGCTTTATATTAGTATAAAAGGATTACACATGAAAAATAATTACTCAGTAATCATATCAAAATCACAACAAGGCATAAACTCAAAATGATTTAGAATAACCTAATTCATGTTCAATAATGAAATAAGCATCAAAAGCAAAAATCAATGAACATACGCATCATGAAATTAGGGGAAGAAAGGTATTTCAATTCGTACCTAGATCGATCGAAGGGCCCCAAAACTGGATACGTCAATGGAGAGGTTGTTAGGGTTTCAGTTCAAGAACTTGCTTGTTAAGGTTTTGTGGAGCGCACAAGAAGGAAATACTCCGTATAGTGATGCTGATGGGCCGGAAATTGTTGTAATTGAGAGGCAATCAATCGAAATTATGGAGGGAAAGTAATTGGCACAATCAATTGGCACTGGGAATACTATACTCCGTATATTCTCTAAATATATCTAAGTTTTTTAGCTATGTGTGATTTTTTCATTTAAACTTATAATAATAATAATACATAAATAAATTAACAAGAATTGGAAAATACTAATTACATAAGGAAACGTACATGTATCAATGGTTTTGTTTTCTGTTTTTTGTACTTGATCGAATTATAGTTTTTATATTTCAATCACGTTAACTATTAACATAATTAATGCGTTTTTATGCCATCTCCAATGTATATGAGTTTGCATCAAATTTGGTGTTTTGGTGTAAAAACCCATCTCCAACCAACTCATCAAATTTGGTGCAAAATTTAGTGTACACCAAATTTTGGAAGATTTTGCACCAGATTTGGTGCAACACTAAACTTTGCACTAAATTTATAATGTTTCATTTTAAACCATATGTTTGAATTATTGTTATTATATAAGTATAAAACTTGAAAAAACTTATTTGGTGCAAGTATATTCCTGAAAAATTCCTTTATTACACCAAATTTGGTGTAGTATTTAGTGCATACGTTGGAGATGCCCTTAGTGTGTGAGAGTCGTAAATATGTTTTATATTGAAGTTAAGTTAAAAGACCTAACTTCTTGTTATGAAAAATTAAAAAAACGAACTATACTCAATATAATGTCGAGTACATTATTTGTGGAAAATATAGCCACACGAGCAAAAAAGGAATATGGCAACTCATATTTTTTATGTGTACATGAAGGTTAAGTATATTACGTTTTTTAAATTGAAATATAAGTGTTAATATACTAAAAATAATTTCGTTCATCTTATTCAAGATCATAAAAATATAAGATTATTGAGAGACCGGTTATATTGAGGTGCATTAACATGAAAAATTAGCGTATCGGTGTGTGTGTATATATTATATATATATATAATAGATTGTATATACGGTACCATTATTTTTCATAAATCCACTATAACTATACATCACCTGCATGTGTATATAGTACAAGTACGTACTTAATACACAGTTGTGGTGGGTTTATCAAAATAAATAGTGAAAATTATATGATCACGACAATGAAAAAAGCTATATAATAATATATACGCAATTATGTTAGTGTAAGATTGATCGAGATTTAAGAATAATTTACTATTCACGTACGTTTAAGTATGTATATCTTACTTCAATTTATATTATTATAAATAATGAAAAAACTAAGTAAATAGATGAGTCTAATTTATTATTGCATTTAATTTTAATTGTAGATAATGTAAAACTAAATTAATAGAGAGGCCTAATTGATTAATTCAACTTAATTTATATTATGATGTCACAAAGATGTTTCTTATATTATATTTATAAGATATACTACATCTATTAGACAATGTTACATGTAGAGAAAACATGTATAAATTATAATAAAACTCCTAACTATTGGGGAAAAAAAAGTATTTTGATTGCTACTAACGCATTAAAAATGCATGTGTATATGGCACTTTCTTTGCAAACCATCCCAAATACTTACTTATTTGCATCGGCTCTATATTTACTGTTCTGAATGTATAGGTTTTTGACACGATTATTCCTTACCGTTCCGGATACTTAGTTATTTGGGTCGGCTCTTCATTTTTTGTTCCAAATGTGTGTTTATTTGGTACGACTCATCATTACCGTTCCAAATACTCAGGCATTTAGGTCGGCTCTTATTTCTTCGTTCCAAATGCATAGGTATTTGGTACGCTTGTCCATTACTGTTCCAAATACTTAGTTATTTAGGTCGGATCTTAATCTTTCTTTCCAAATGCATAGGTATTTTGGGACGGTTGTTTATTACCGTTCCAAATACTTAGGTATTTGGTTCGGATGATTATTTGTCGTTCCAAATACCTAGTTATTTGGAACGACTATTTATTACTGTTCCAAATGCTTATTTATTTGGGTCGGCTCTTCATTTTTCGTTCCAAATACATAGTTATTTGGCACGACAACAAAAACAGTTCCAAATACACGTATTTGGCACAGTTTTTTGGCCTTGCCAAAAAACTTGGTCCTAAAAAGTCACTTTTCTTGTAGTGGTTCCGATACGTTTGTACATGATTATAATAAATCACATATTATGTAATACTTTTTGTTTAAAAGTATTTGGGCTTGCTAGGCTTAAATCACATCGAAAGTTTTGTTTACACTTAATCAGGAAATTAGCGTAAAATGCATGTGTTTACTGTTCTAAATTTTACCCAAATTTGCGGGGTGTCACACAATCAACCTCTACATTAACTTATTTCAATTTGTAACTCCTTTCATTACAACCTATCAATTGTCAACAACAACAATAATAATTGTCCAAACAATAATCACAACACTAGTGATTATACACTACAGTATATCTATCAATACATAATATTTATCTTCAAAGTCTAACTAACTATCAAGTTAGAATTTATATAACACTTAAACTGGTGAAACATCAAGAATCTATTCTTAACAACAAGTTATTTCAATTCAAATTCTTAAATTTTAAACTACTACTTAATTACATCAACTTCTTAATCACAAGCAATAAAAAATTATACAACTTTAACCGCATAATCATTTAGCACTAGATCCCATCAATCTAGCAACTAAATCGGTCTTAATCAATATTATGATACTACCATTCAAGTATCACAATACCACAATGTGCTACTTTCCAACACATTTCTAACAATGTCAGCCTCAAGTTAATTACAATCAACTAACCTCCACATATCTCATGGCACATTTTAATTCATTCTATTAAAACTTATCATGCCCTTTATTATCATGTATACCACACATACATATCTACACAATTTCAGGTACTCTCTAAAATGGACACATCCCTATCAATTCCATTTAATTTTACATAATAGGCCATTCAGACTGTTAAAGTCTTTATCAAGCCTTCTCATTACTACTAGTCATCACATATCCATACTACAGGACATGGAATAATAAAATTAACAACTCTATATTTTACTTATATACATACCAATTTGTATATAACTTAAACAATTCAATCTAAACTTCCAAGAAAGTTTGGTGAATACTATCATCACCTACTGATTTCAAGGTTTCTCTTAATTTCTAACATATTCAAATATACACACATAATTTCTTAAACTTATGAACAATCATTCAATTCATTTTTTCTCAATTTATCATACAAAGATCAACTAGATCTTTAATACAATCCAACTTCCAGATAATCCTTTCATATCATTTCTTATTTGGATCTAATCCCAATTTACCACTTACTTTATTTGTATACTATCAACAAATAACTAAAAAAATCCATTCAATTCTTTCAATACTTATGTAATTCACTATTAGATACCAATCAAACTATACAGCTATTAATAATAACTTTCAATTAATTATCACCTCACATTCTTACTCAATCATGGCTGTCATCACAAGCCTCATACACTGGTAAGACTGTCTTATCACAACTCAAATCAATGTGATGTAACTTAACACCTTTCAACAAATTATAACTGTCATATCATATAATGACTTCATATCTGTATAATTTCTTAACACATATTCAGTTCAAATATCAAATATTACCCAACTGAATACTCAATTATACTTAACACTATTTTAATTACTTAATACTAGCTTTAAGTAATAATTCAAGTTTCACAAACTTATACAATTCATCTATCTCCTTTGGATCTTACACGACCCATTTCAACATAATCTGATCAATCTAGGAATTCAATCACATTCCCACAATCATAACATTTCAATCTATGTTAGACTATTTCGACACAAACAGTTGACTACTTGTCAACTTTGATTTCAATCAATCAAATCAATAAAAATCCTATAATTGCTTTTCTCAAGTTTGACCTATCCTCAAACCAATCACAAGCAATTAATTTTATACACAATTTTCTATTCATGGTTTGACTTTCAAAGTTAACATACTATCAATATTAACTCACAACAAACCATTTCATCTTATATGTTTACTATCGAACATAAACTTCAAATTATTACATTCAATAATTACTAGTAGTTTCTCAAGCAAAACAATATCAACCTATCTCAACTTTGGCTTCATACAAGCCAAATACAAAATAGTGATTCATGTAAACACTATCAAATCCTCCTATGGTCAATTTAACACAATCAGTTACAAGTACATTTTTAACAAAATCAAATTAGTCAATTAGGTTTATCATCAAAACCTCCATCAATGACTATTATCATTTACACTAGCACCTTTACAGTCTAATTGTCACAGTCCTATCAACTGTTTGTTTTCTTATCAAAACAAATACTAACCACTTAGCATACTTTCATGCTCAATTTTCAAAATCACATTACATTTCTTTTATACCAAGTAGCCTCAACAAGTTCATGTGACACAACATAATATAACAACGGTGATCAGGCGTTGCAAGATTATGTTCTTCACAATCCATTCTCAGGCTACTCTACATTATAATTATCAATGTGATTTACTCTCCTATGATTTCAAATCAATCAACATTCATTCAATATTTTCTAACAGCTGATACATACTAAAATCAGCTTACTACTTACATAATCAATCTTACATATGCAAGCCATTTATACCAATCAATGTCCCTATTTGCTCCAAAATCCAGGACACATCTTAACTAATTATCATCACTTTGACATATGCCATACTATCAAGCCTCGATGTCACAACAAGTCTACTCAATCATGTTACTATAAAACATTTCAATTTATTAATTCACAATTGACCAGAAAGATCTACCACTTTCTCAATCAATTTAGCTTTTTCATAAGCTACATTTCTCATAAACCTATCCATCTTGGTTTAACTCAAGTGTTTAACTATAGTCAAAACATATCATATAGTCACATAAACACATATTTTCTCAAATAGCAGTCATTATCAATTCAAATGACACCACTTTCCTTAACAAGGAAATAAATCATATCCTGTATCAATCTACTAATTATAATACTATCAATTATTTTATCTCACCAATAAATATACTCCTTAGGTTCTAACATCACTCCAGTTAAAACCTCAATCAACTCTTTGTCTACTTACTTAGACACATTTCTGCATTTTCAATTCAATCAGAAATAACCACAACAATGAACATCTCATTTAGTACTTCTATCCTCATGTCAACATATAGCAATCATTATTTGACTCAAAACTGGGGAATCATATCAGTCTGACTCAATTAACTTCACAATAATGTTTACTCATCATAACAAAATAAACAATTCAGGTTAATTTAAATTAACATAGGCTTATCGAAGATTACCTGGAAATCTTAAGCCCACGAGTGTTGAGGAAACATGAAATATACTAATCATATACTCATGTTCCTCCGTTTCTGCAATCAAACAACAGCTTCATAACTTGTTAAGGGTTAGTACATATTCAACTAATCACTTTCTCACATATCAACTAAACCCACACCAGCTGGAATGTTTGACTCAACTCAATCAAAGTTTAGGATTGAACATTCTATCATGCTCAATTTACCCAAACTATTGCTCTGATACCAACTTAATACACCCCTCGTTAATTATAAACAATAATATAATAATGGCGACTCGGAAGCGTATATTTAAAAACATACTATCAATATTTTACATTACTGAAAATGTCAATAAACTTTTTCAAAACAAATTACATGACATTTCAACAAACTCGGTGTTATATAATTCAAAACATCTCTTTGGTTATTAAAATTACATCAGAGTACAGCCTGTCAAACATTCCATCCAGTCCAACAACTTCCTGCCCAATATGTCCCATTAATATACAACCTGCAGGAAGAACTGTGGTGGGGTTAGCATAAAGCTAAGTGAATGAAACTATAAGCAACAGTCCAGCTTAGCATAACAATCTGTTTACATCAAATAACAATAAACAAAAAATCAATCAATCACTCGACATCCAATCAATGTCCTTCAAGCAACATCATGAGGACCGGTGGTCCCTGAGACACCCTAATACCGGTTTGGCACCCCAGGAACACTTATCGTTCATCTGTATTGGCCCATACAGAACTACCGATAACTTGTTGTCGATCACACACGACCTAGATCTCTAAACTGACATTTCAAGTTTCCGAGATCTCCTGTCGTCTACAACAACAACAAGCCCAACCATCAAATCAAGTTGACCTCTGAATCTTACACACTGGCACAATTTCAGCCAAGTAAGCAAACATGCCAGACTATCATGGCGAAACATTTCAACAGATGCATCATATCAAAGTAATACTATAAATTTCTTGCTGTAAATCAAATCATTACAACTAAATCACGCTGAGGTTACAGATCCACTCACCGACACCTCAGGCCTCCACTCAGTAGTCTAATATCACTGAGTCTTCTCCACATCTGAGAATTTACAATCAAATATAAGTTAGTAATCCATATCAATACATAACTTATATCAATCCATACTATTAGGAACTTAACATAATAATATGAATATTACTAGTTCCTAATCATATATTAGTTATTACAACATAACTATTATCATATATGAACCTGAACATATATCAAATAACAATCACATTACTTATAAAAAATCAAACAAGAAATGTGACACCAGCCTATCAAGCCGCCGACTTCTCTATGAAGCCGCCGGCTTCAAACCACCACCCGCCGGCTTCACCTTCCAAACCGCCGGGTCAATTACCAAATGTGGTAACAGAACTAAACTTCGTTTTAAAGCTTACACTACCCGTCGGGTCGGGTTTATACCCGCCGGGTCGGGTTTATACCCGCCGGGTTCCTGCCAGATTAACCAAGCCGCCGGCTTGCCCCACGAAGCCGCCGGCTTCAATCAAGTGATCACAAGCCGCCGGCTTCCTATAGAAGCCGCTGGCTTCTATCGTCGTCCCAGCCATCTACGTCCTGTTCAAACCCTAACTCACGGGTTTAATACCCAAATCACTCAAAACTCGATTTCAAACAGTTTTAAACCACTAGAAACATCAGGTAATCATCATATAACACTTATAACATGTTTCTAACATCCAATTCTTCCAAATCATCAATTATCCTAATTTCAATCAAATGGAAATAATTAAACTTACTTCTTGATTTGAAGAACACTGAATTGAGAATTGATATTGGTGAAACTTCAATCAATCTCAGCTTCCAATTCTAAGGTTTCAATTCCTGATTTGGATTTCATAGAGTTTTTGATAGTTTTGAAGTTTCTAAAATGAAACTTTCCTAAAAAGGAAATGATATATATAAGTCGGCCTCATCAAACCGCCTTCAATATACGGGTATAATTTAATACCCCATCTCAATCTATTGTCTGGAACCCGAAAACCATTTGCGAGTCCAAACATTTTATTGCACCGTCAACTATATTAATTTACAACAATTAATAATTTACTTATCACATTGGAATATTCGGCTCCTATTCCAATTATTTCAACTAATTCAAGCAATATTATTTCCAAACACATTTAAATACTAATTTAAATCAAGAAATAATATAAAACAACTAGGTCCATTTCGAGGATGTTACAGTAAAACTACGTTTACCCGTTGTAACCAAACCTGTTACAACTAAATCACACTGAGGATTACAGATCCACTCACCGTTACCTCAGCCGCTAACTCATAAGTCTAATATTACCGAGTCTTCTCCGTGTTTGAGAATACAAATAAATAATGAGTTAGTAACTCATCCCATAAAGTGTAACTCATATCATAACTCATCCCATAAAGTGTAACTCATATCATACTCATAACATCAGATTACAAATAATTACCAAGTTATAAGAAATAATCATATTTACTTTCTAACTTATCTTTTTATCAAGCCAACTTGTATCAGTACTTAGCATCAATATATGACTAGTTGGTAACCCATTTCATAGGTATATACTTATTACAAAAGTATAGCATTCACACTAATATCAACAATCAAGTAATAAGTATTACCCCTACTAGTTTATAAGTAATCAAAGTTACAAGTATCATTTTCACTAAACCAAGTTACAAAATCAATAACTCTCTTATTTAGTTCCAAATGATTGTCATAATATATAATTGCCTCATTTCAAGTTATCATCATAACATATTTAGATAACTATCTGGTTTAAATTATCATAACATGTCATTACATCTATTTAAACTTTGATCTTAATAGCATACAAAGATTAAGCAAATAAGCAGAAACTGGACTACTGGACATTAAAATCGCGTCGCCAAAGTGCGAAATCGCGTCGCGTTATTGTATTAATCGCGTCGCGATTATTCCTATTTCGCGTCGCAAAATATACAGGATCGCGTCGCGATCCTCATCGTCCCCAGACCCTGTTCTTCCTGTTATAACTCAGAACCCGAATCTATTAACCCAATAACAAAATCTCAGTTTCTAACTTAATCAAATCAGCTTTCTAACGCCTAATAATCATCAATAACATCATATAACAACATTACTATCAAATTTAATCATAATAAATCAAAATCAAGTTCTTGAATAATTTGACAAGAACACTTACAATTAATATGTAGGAACAAGATGATGATGATGATGAGATGAAACCAAATCTTGAATCAGAAATGAAGTTAATGATTTCTTGGTTTATTTACAAAGTCACAGGGACGATTTATGTTTTCTGTTTGTAAAAAGAGAAAGAGCAGGAGGATTGGTTAAAATAGGTTGGCTCCTCCCCTGGACCGACTCTATTCCCATTTAAATTTTATTCTCCTTTTAAATCTATTGTCTGGAACTTAAAAACCATTTGCGATTCCAATAATTTTATTTTACCGTCAACTGTATAAAGTTAAAACAATTAATATTTTACTAGTCACAATAAGTCATTTGACTTTTTGACTAATCATTCACAATAAACTTGATAAAATAAACAAATAAATTTCCTAACACATTAAATAATTAATTTAAAGTCAGGAAATTACCCAATTACCACTAGGCCTCTAAAGTGGGTGTTACAAGTATGGTAAAATTACAATTTTTTTTAGTGACAATGTGACACCCAACCAATTAGGGCTAGTAATTAGTGCCTAATCATAGTACTAATACATGTAATTAGGATTAATTATGTGTATCATTATGTGTATTGACATATTTATTATATATACACACACGTATGCGATTTGGTTAAATCGAACATTTTACTATCGGATGGATTTCGATACATTATAAATGCGGACGTTGGTGAAAAAAATATTAAATAATATGAAATTATTTAATAAACTCGTAAACTCATAAATATTATGTTGATAATATTTAACATGTAAAACGTATCGTATAAAGTATCACAAACGCGACGAAAAAGCGCAAAACGCGCCCGATAATCAAATGAGAACCAAAATATATTTTATAAGTTTAAAATATATCATTTCGAGTAAAACTTTCATATAAAATATCGTATTTTAAACCGATAACGAAAAAGGTCTAGTTTAAGCGTCGCGCGACTAAACCTCTGTACAACGAACACGCAAATCGAGACCGATAAATAAACGGGACATTTTTATAAATGTTTTTAAGTATTTTAATAAATACTTCATTCAAAAATATCAAGATTTAAATCGTTATCCAAAACGTGAATAGAAATCGTTAAACGTCTAATTAAAAGTCGAAACGGGTGAGAAAACGAACACCGCACGGAACACAAATTGTGGGATTAAAATTTGGAGACCCACACTTGAGTGGGCCCCCTTGGAAACTTGCCCAAGGCCGCCACCACCTCCACCATGAGCCATTGCATGTTGATCTATGCCACCCATTCACCATTTTCCTTAATTTGTACTCAATCAAAACACACACACAACCTTCCTTTTTCCTCTCTCTATCCATCAATTTTTATCACTAAAAACAGACCAAAAATCAGTCCATAATCATCCATTATCATCATCTTTCATCACCCATTGAAGATCAAGAACAAGGAGGAGGAAGAAACAAGAATCAAACTGGTGATCCCAGCTAGAGATCTTAGTATGTATTACTTTGATAGATTATTAATAAGCTTGCGGAATAGTTTATTAATAACTTGAAGAACAAACTTGTATATAACAGAATATCTAACCAAAAGCTTCAATATTATTAACAATAATACGAACACACAACTTGTGTTAGGGTTTACAACCTTGAAGCTAATAACTAGAATGAATTCGTCTCTCTCTTCTAGGGTTTTACAGGATCTCTATTTATAACATATAGAGTCCTTTACAGAATCAAACTATTATGGAAATCCTATCTATTCCATAATTATCTCTAACCGACTAACCAACAGTGGTTGAGTATATAACTAACAGGGGTAGTACTCATATAACATTAACAGTGGTTGAGTACTTAATACAAAACGCTTTACATATACCAACAGTGGCCCTGTTAGACAAATGTACTAACAGCGGTTGTCTTCTTCTAACAGTGGTTGACTTCTACTAACAGTGGTTGAAGTCTTATACCAACAGCGGCATGATACTTGTATTCTGAGCAAATCTAGCAGTGTCTCAGGTCTCAACAATCTCCCCCTAAACTTGATCATTCAGAGTAATGATTCAAGTTTCAATCCTTCTTTTCTTCTTCTTTCTCCTTCATCATTTGCCTCTTATGCAGTTGATTAAACACCATATATAAAGCTCTGTAAGCTCCTTCAGTAATGATGGTTGTAGATAACTTCAAATCAACCAATCTATTCAACAGCCCTGTTCCCAGCACATAATGTCGATCATCAAACATGTAGATCACCTGCCCATTGTTAAATACTATCATGTGTACTCCAGCTCTGGCAAAATATCTCCAGGTTATAACCCTTTGATAACAATGAAAGAATAAGTGATACAAGCTGGCTGGTTCAAACAGGCTCTGCAATAACTCCATCATTTGTCTTTCAATCACTGCTTCAGAGTTCTTTCTATTCCTGATTCTGCTCACTTGATACAACTCCATAAGATCATCTCTTGTACAAATTCTGAGCAAATCAACCATACTCCCAACATGATCATCAAATCCTCTTTCCCTTTCAATCTTGATCTCAAGGATCATTTTTCTGAAACCATAATCAATTGCTACTCCTTCCCAATTTATAATTCTAGCCTTTCTTGGTCCTTCAGAAATCTCCTTGCTATCAGTCAGAATCTTGATTCTCTTTTTCAGCTCTGGATCAAATCTTGGAATATCAGGAATAACATTATCTTTAGAAATCTGATTTTTCCATGAATTTCTTCTAACTTCATTCTGCTTATCCTCTAAGGCTTTCTCTGCTGCCTCAGTAGCTGCCTTTTCTCTTCTTTCTTCTTCTTCTTTCAAAAACTTTTCCATTTCCCTATCTGCCTTTTCTTTCTTCTCCTTCATCAATGCATTCAAATGCCTATTCTCTTCCATTTTCTTTGTCCACTCTTCATCTTTTCCCATATACCTATCATATGCCTGTTGCAGCTTCTGCATATTCCATCCTCTAACAATTTTAGCTGGAGCATAATTTTCAGACAGTGCATTGATCATTTGTCTTCTCCTTTCAGCATATGGTAAAGGTTTACTCCTCTTCTTGGCTAATTCCTCTTGCTTTTTCTTTCTAGCCTTTTCCTCATTTGCCCTTTTCATCAACAAAAATCCAGAAGATAACTCTTCCTCTTCATTACCTTTCTTCTTCTTTAAATAATCATGAACTCTCTGAGCAGGAAGCTTTAATCCTTGTGCAGTCTTTTCTTTAACAATCTCTGCAGCTTTCTGTGTAATAGTCACTACACTCAGATCATCCAAAATCATTTTCACATCATTACCCTCTTCTTCAGCTTTAGCTTCTGCAGCTCTCCTTATCAACCTTTCTCTTTCTTCTACTTGCATCCTCAGCATATCATGAGACTCAATATGAGGTTCTTTAATTTCTTTCACCTTTGATTTCTCTTTCAACTTTCCTTTACCTTTGTCTTTTGGATCAATCACAGGCACTTTAGACTTAGGTTTAAGTGGTGAAGTTGGTTCTCTTATTGTAACAGGTACCTCTCTTGGTCTTGTTGTTGTTGTAGTTGTGACAGGGGTTGATATGACAGCAGTGGTGATTGGTGTATTAACAGTGGTAGGTGTTGGTGTACTAACAGGGGTAGATGTAACAGTGGTTGTGTTAGTGTTGACAGGGGTTGAAATTGCGATAACAGTGGTAGAAGTTTTGACAGGGGATAAAGTTTTAGTTGGCTTTCTTCTGGGAATAGATTTCTTTCTTGTAAAGGTCTGCAACTTCTTCTCTTCAGCAATTGATTGCTCCCCCTTAACCTCAACTTCTCCTTCTTTTTCAACATCATCAACCACCTCATACACTGGCCTATCACTGAAACTAACTCTTTTCTTATCATCTAGGTTAGCACCCATCACATCCCAAACATATAATCTAAGTGCAGCTTTCTCAGGCAACCCTTTATTCAATGGAAATACCTGATAAACTGTTTCATCAGTCTGCTCTGCTCCTGCACCATCAACTACCTCATCATCTAAACTTTCATGTATCACATAATCAGATACATTTAGCTCCTCCTCAGCCTTATCCCTGCTCTGCACATAATCATCATCTTTATCATCAAACACTAACTCCACAGTGTCTTCTGATTGTGCCACATTATGCTCACATACATTCATCTCAACTGTATCATCATCAAACTCAAGCACCTCTGTAGCTGTATTATCATCAAACACCTCTGTAGCTGCAGAATCATCATTCATCTCATCAATGTTTATCATTTCACCACCCATATCATAATGAGGTCCATGTTTATCATCATCATCATCATCTGCTTTTCTTGAACCATCATCTTCAGGCATAATATCATCATCTGCTTTCTTCTCCCCCTTGCCTGAAGATTCTTTTAACCTATTTGCAGGTAGAAGAATATTGTTGACAGCCTCCTCAAGCACTAACAACCTATTCTTCACATCAAGCATCTCTTCCTTCTGATGATCAATGATCTCCTTCTGCTTAGCAATTAACTCATCCTGAGCTTGAATTTTCTGTTGAGCCTCTTTTCTATAAGCCCTTTCCCTCTCATATTTGCTCCACAGTTTATTGACATCATGTACAAGATAGGAAATTGTCAATTCATCAGTATCACTAGGCTCATCAACATTAGAGTGTGACCTCTTAGTTGAATCCTTGCCCACATCTGCCACTGCAGATGTCCCTTGGTTATTGGTACTGGGACCTACATTTGAATCATCACCCATAGGTTCATCAAACATAGTTGCCTCTGGTTGGGTCTGATTAATGTTACCACTATCCTGCCCTGCCAGTGGGCTAGAAACAGTAGTGGCAGCCCTTCCAGAATGAACATTTTCATCAAGTATGTTCACCTGTTGTTTTGAAACATTTGACTGAGACTGTGGAGAAACAGGAATCTCCATAGCCTGTGTAGCCTTCTTGGATTTCTTGGCTTTAGATTGGGTAGGCTGTTTGTTCCCTTGTTTTCTTTTGATGCCACCTCTTGATGTGTGTTCAGAACCAACTTGTGTTGTTGGTCTGTCATCATTTGGTCCAGATGGTGTTGGTAATACACCACCAGTAGCAGAAGGAGTAACTAGCATTGTAGAAAATAATGCAGTTTCCTTCTTAGAAAAAGCATTCTGATACTTATTCATAGCCTGAATAGTCCTCAAAGATAGAGTAGAACTAACAATCACACTATCCTCTGCTGGCAGATTTGACAATTGATTATTCAATAATAGCTGAACAAATCTAGGGTACATAATGAATGTATCACCCTTTACATTCCTAACCATATTATCTAAAATAAATCTAGACATATTAAATTTAATACCCTGTGCCAAGCAGATAATAGGATATGCAATCGTAGAACTAAATTCATTAAAACTAGTTCTCTTTTGAGACAAACATACCAGAAAAGTATGAATGTAGAACTTCCATTGAGGACAAAACCAAGACTTCAAGAAAGTATATTCTGATCTTGTCTTTCCTGAACCTTCATACCCCATATCCATAATGCCTTTAAACAAATCTTCTCTCGATAATTCCAGAATTCCACCTTCATCATCAAACTGTAAAAGTTCTCTCAGAACAATCTCAGTAACCATTACCTTCTGACCCTTGACAGTGGAATGAATATGAGTAATGCCATTAACATTTCCTTCCTTTGCATTCTTCCAAAATTCTTGAATATGCGATCGAATCAATCGTGGAGCGACAGTAAGGGCATAAGTAACTGTACAATTACTCAAGAAATCGATGATAGGGTGAAAATACTCATCGGCAAGTTCTTTATTCAAGAAAGCCCTCATGTTGTGTTCAGAATGAACACTTAGCGTAGAAGTACCAGAATCAGACGAAGATGACGATGCCATGGAAGAAATTGATGAACGAACGAAAAGTGAATTACAATAAACAACTCAAAGCGAGAGCGATTATTGAAGGGTTTTGAAAATTTTGAAAGCGTAATTGAAAAAGTGAAGTATTTGAGTATTTATTTGATGACAGTGCCAAGCCCTAAAAATAGAACTAGCAGTGGCACTGCTGGTTATACCCAACAGGGGCACAATTTACAAACAAACCCAACAGTGGTACCTCACTTGATCAATTTATAGTCAACCCTTTCTAACCATC
Source organism: Helichrysum umbraculigerum (assembly GCA_949592205.1). Classification (NCBI taxonomy): domain Eukaryota; kingdom Viridiplantae; phylum Streptophyta; class Magnoliopsida; order Asterales; family Asteraceae; genus Helichrysum; species Helichrysum umbraculigerum. The sequence continues at coordinate 24,582,408 of CATIUR010000006.1, read as the reverse complement.
TAACAAAGCTAGCAGCGGCTGATAGTCTAGCAGGGGCATCCGACCAAGGAAACGCCAACTTAGAACTAACAGGGGCATAAACTTAGCTTAGTTAGACTAACTAATTTTTTTTTTTTTTTTTTTTTTTTTTTTTTTTTTTTTAACCAAAAGAATAAGAAGAAACAAATAAAACATTAAATTCCAGCTCAAGTGATGTCTCTTGACAGTGGCTGAAACCTGCAATATTAAACTAAGAAAAACAACTAGCAGGGGTTAAATTACACACATATACAGCAGGGGTTTAAAATACATTGACAGTGGCACAGGTAAACTAACAGTGTCACCATCTGTTATCATGATGAAGCTAACAGTGGCATCACCTGACCCTGTCACATACAATATATTTTATCCCTGTTAGTATCAAATCCAGACCAAAACACTACGTGAGATTGATCATACCAATATTAGTTATCAAAAATGTAAATCTTCCTACATCAAATGCTTTTGTAAAAAGATCTGCAAGTTGATTATCAGTATGAATTTTAAAAATATGAATCAATCTTTTATCATAACAATCTCTTATAAAATGATATCTGATTTCAATGTGTTTGGTTTTTGAATGCTTAACTGGATTCTGAATGATACTAATAGCAGAAGTATTATCAATATAAATAGGAGTGTTCATGAAAGTCAAACCATAATCCAGCATTTGATTCTGAATCCAAAGAACCTGTGCACAGCAACTTGATGCTGCAACATATTCTGCTTCTGCTGTAGAAGTGGAAACTGTGGTCTGCTTTTTACATTGCCATGACACTAACCTATTTCCAAGAAATTGACATCCTCCACTAGTCGATTTCCTATCCATATTCTCACCACCATAGTCACTATCTGTGAAGGCCTTTAGCTCAAAATCTGATCCTTTAGCATACCAAAGGCCCAAGTCTGGTTGACCTTTCAAGTATCTAAAGATCCTCTTCACAGCATACATGTGTGACTGCTTTGGATTGGTCTGATATCTAGCACAAAGACACACTGCAAACATTATATCAGGTCTAGATGAAGTTAAATACATCAATGAACCAATCATTGACCTGTATAAGTGCACATCTACTTCCTCCCCTCAGGATAAGAATTAAGATGTTTATGTGCCTCCATGGGAGTGCTAGCTACCTTCACATCTTTATAACCAAATTTATTCAAAATATCTTTCACATACTTCCCTTGGTTAATAAAGATTCCATCTAACTTCTGCTTGACCTGCAATCCTAAAAAGAATGTGAGTTCACCCATTGAACTCATCTTGAACTTCTTATGCATTAAATCTTCAAACTCTTTGCACAATGAATCCCTTGTAGACCCGAAAATAATATCATCAACATACACCTGTACCAGCAATATATCTCTTTGAACCCTCTTGGTAAACAATGTCTTGTCGATAGTACCTCTCTTGAATCCATTCTTGAGCAAGTACTCAGATAGAGTATCATACCAAGCTCTTGGAGCTTGATGTAATCCATACAATGCTTTCTTCAATCTGCACACTCTATCTGGATATGTTGGATCTTCAAACCCTGGTGGTTGGCAAACATACACCTCATCATCAATTAGACCATGAAGAAAAGCACTCTTCACATCCATTTGATAGACTTTGAAATCCTGATAAGATGCATAAGCTAAAAATAATCTAATAGCTTCTATTCTAGCAACAGGGGCAAAGACATCATCATAATCTATGCCTTCTTCCTGTGTGTACCCCTGTGCTACCAACCGAGCCTTATTCTTGATCACTATCCCTCTTTCATCTCTCTTGTTCTTAAAGATCCATCTTGTGCCTATAGCTTTCTTTCCTTTTGGAAGATCAACTAAATCCCACACATCTTGCAGTTTGAATTGCAACAATTCTTCCTGCATAGATTCAATCCAGCTTGGATCTTTGAGAGCCTCCACTGCCTTCTTTGGTTCCATCTGAGAAAGAAAACATACATATAATGAAGTATTTACATCTTCTTCTCTTACCTTGGTTTGATGTCTTGTCTGAACAGGAGTCATAATATCACCAATAATCAAATCCAAAGAATGATCTTTATGAACCACATATTTAGATGTAGAAGTATCAAGTAGTTCTCTTTCCAAATTAGAACCCAAAAGATTATCTATCTCAGAGTCTGAAAAAGACTCTCTTTCCTCTCTTTCCTTTGATGGCTTTGGAGTTGCTTCAGAATCTGACAAAGAAGTCCTCTCCAAGACTTGAAATGGAGGACTTTGTTCAACAAATTTTGGAGAATCATGCTCTTCCTCTGACTCATGCTCTGGATCTGTATGAGATCCCTTTGAGGTGAATGGTTGATGATCTGGTGAAGTTAAATCATCTGCACCCTTGCTTGCACCAGTTTTACCAGGTGAACCATTTGAATCATCAGAAGAAGCATCTTTCTTTGGTTGATCCTGTTCCTGTTGAAATACTTCTGGTGGATCTGGAGTCCAAATGGGAAACAAGACATACTTCAAGTCATCCTTTTTAGTTTGACTTGAGGTTGAATGCCCATCTTTACCTGCATCATTACCTGCATCTGTACCTGCATCTGTACCTGCACTAATAGACAAATCTGGATATCTAAAAGCATGGGTTAGTGCATCAATATCAAACAAAACTTCTGGACCTTTTCCTTCTACATTTGATGTATGTTCATTAAAGGTCACATCCATGGTCTCTTCTATGATCCTAGTCCTTTTGTTAAATACTCTATAAGCCTTGCTTTGAATAGAGTATCCAACAAATACACCCTCATCTACCTTACTCTGAAACTTACCAAGATGATCTCTGGTATTTAAGACAGTACAAGGACATCCAAATGGTTTTAAAAAGCTAACCAAAGGTTTTCTCTTAAAGAATAACTCATAGGGTGTCTTGTTATGAGGTTTAATAATCAAAATCCTATTCAAAACATAACAAGCAGTACTAACTGCCTCTGCCCAAAAGGACATTGGTAGTTTAGCATCTGCTAGCATGCTTCTAGCAGCCTCAATTAGTGTCCTATTCCTCCTCTCAGCTACTCCATTTTGTTGTGGAGTCCTAGGTGCACTATACTGTCTTTCTATACCTTTATCCTCACAGAACTTATTCATCTCATGATTCTTAAATTCTGTCCCATTATCACACCTGATGATCTTAACCCTTTGATTAGTTGAATTCTCAATCCTAGTTATGAATGATCTAAGTATTTCACCTGTCTCATCCTTAGTCCTAAGAAAGAACACCCAACTCATTCTAGAGTAATCATCAGTTATTACCAAACAGTAAGATTTCTTCCCTTGACTAGCTACATTGGTAGGGCCAAACAAATCCATATGTAACAGGTGTAAGGGAGTGGTATTGGTATTCACAAGCTTGGTCTTATAAGAGGTCTTGTGTTGCTTGCCTTTGAGACATGCTACACAGTGGTCACTACATTCAAATAACTTTTCAGGTAAGCCTCTCACTAGCTTATTCCTAACAAGTTTATTCATGGTCTTGAAATTCAAGTGACACATCCTCCTATGCCATAGTTCAGATTCAGATACAGTAGCTTTAGAAATGAGACAGTTAACATTTTGAGATTCCATCTTGTTTAAATCACTACAGTATACATTATCCTTTCTTGGAACTCTCATTAAAATCTTATCTTCAGGTATTTTGAGTTTTTCAGAAAGTATAAGGCATTCTGTGTCAGTGAAATATACAGGATTTTGCTTATCTGTGATTTGACTCACACTAAGCAAATTGTATCTCAATTGCTCAACATAGTAAACATCATTGAAAGTGAGTTTACTGCTTTTTACCTTACCTTTACCTGTGATTTTACCTCCTTTAGGATTGCTTCCAAATGCTACATCTCCTCCAGCAAACGCTTTAAAGTCCTGTAGCTTTTTCCTGTCTCCAGTCATGTGTCTTGAACAGCCAGAATCAATATGCCATAAGCTTGGTGGCTTGCCCTGCACATATATGAGAAAAACAATTAGTTTTTCTTGGGAACCCAAACCAATTTGGCTTTGGGTTTCCCATGAGCACCTTTGACATCAACCCTTTTGACAGTGATTGATCTCGGTGCTGCATTGGTTTTGGACACTTCAGATTTACATTCATTTTTATGTCTCCAAAAACAATCTGTTTTAGACCTGACAGGGGTTAATGGTCTGACAGTGGTCACTTTTAAGTTTGTATTGATTACCCTGGCAGTGGTAGCTTTACTTGGTATATACATTCTTTTGAAATGTTTAATACCAGCAGAGGTACCATGCCTGACAGTGGTCAAACCCTCCCCTGTTCGTGTCTTGCCTCTGTTAGCCGTTGACAGGGGCACTGCTGTAGCATTAACAGGGGCTGCAGCCTTGCCTCTGTTAGGCTTATTTATCAACACATGACCTGTACCACTGTTCCTATTATTTTTAGGATTGTAGTAACAGTCCTGTTGAAGATGATTATATCTACCACAAATAAAACATGACTTTCTTTTCACACATTCAAACCCATTACCCAACCTTTGTGAAACCAATTGGTTCCAATTTCTTTGATTACCCCTGGGAATGGATTTATTCACATTATTTACAGCATGTAACTCAGACTTCTTTGATTTACATGTACACTTATCACACTCAGATTTCAACTTGTCTTTTGTTTCAGTATTGACCTTTTTGTGTACATACCCTAAACCTGAACTAGCCTTGTTGGTTTTCCTGACTTGATCTAACTGAGCCTTTGCTTTCTCAACAAACATCTTTTTACCCTCTTCTAGTTTAGTACTATTAAGTTCAGAAACTAGACCAGTAATAGATTTAACACTACCATCCACAGAATTACCACTAGATGAGCTATCACTATCACACTCATCTTCCTCAGTCCAATCAGATACCTCAACTTTATCAAAATTCACATTATCATCACAATTAACAACTGGATCTACCTTTTTAACCTCCTCAGACACACCTACCTTAAGTGTTTCTAAAACAAAATCAGTTTTAGGTGGGAAATAAGTATGATTATAAGGTGGAGGAACAGCATTAAGGTTGTAACCTAATCCAAGTTTTAATTTATCATGAATTTGAGACTTGATTAAGTTTTGAACACCTTTTGAAACATTTTCCAATTCATCAACTTTCAATTTTATTGACTCCTTATCAGAAATTGCCTCAGCCAACTTAGTACTTAGCATATCAACTTTTGTTTGTAAAGCTTTCTTTTCCCAATTTAGATACTTAACATCTAAGTGAAATTGAGATTCATTCTTTTCATAAGCTTTTATCTGATTTTCTAAGTTTTCAATAGCTAAAGTGGCATGTTGACTCTTTTCCTTACAAGCTTTTAATTCATTACACACAACCATATTATGATCCCTATAAAATTTAACCATTTTCTTACATGCAGGAGAACATAATTTAGATTGTACCTCATATGGAATGTCTGAAGACTCTGGTTCTTCTGTGACAGCCATCAAAGCTTGATTCTGAACTACAAGCTCTTCTTGGTCACTCCAGTCAAATCCTCCCATTCCATCTTGAGCAACCAATGAATCTGAAGTGGTGTTCTGAACTGGTACCAATCTTCTTTGAGGACCAGAATTATTTCTTACAAAACCATTCTGAGATCCTCCAGCCTGTGTGCTCTTGCACTCCCTAGCAAAGTGTCCCATCTTGTGACAGTTGAAACACTCCACCTTGCTCTTGTCAAAACCAGCTACACCATCTCTTTTGTAAGAAAAATTTCTGTTCCCAGAATTCTGCATAAACCTCTTTGCCCTGATTGTAATCATTGCCATCTGCCATCTTAAATCCATCTCTTCCAGGTCTTCTTCACTAACCTGCTCCAAATCTTCTGTAGTTAATGATGAATTCACATGGCTTGCAAAGAATGCTTCCAATACATTATCATTAGCACCAGATGTGCTACAACTACCAGATTCACCAACAGAAACAAAAGCAGCATTGTTAGAGCTACCATTGGACTGTTTCAACGCTAGAACTTCAGGCTCAAAATTCCTCAGATCATTGTACAGGTCTTCAATCTCTTTCTCTTCAAGATCTGGACTTTGTCTAAGTCCCACAGTGTACATATTCCAATCTGTACCAAGTGATCTTAGAAACTTCCTGTTCAAGTCATCTTTATCAATCTTGACATTGTGATTTTCTAAATCACCCACAAGTTTTTGAAACCTATCAAAAGTCTGAGTCAGAGTTTCAGACTTTACACCTGCAAAGTTTTCAAACTGTTGTTTGAGAAGAGATCTCTTATTCTTCTTGGTGTTATCATTACCACCAAATCTCTTAACAATTGCTTGCATAAGAACCTGAGCATCTTCACAGTTTTCAAACTTCCTTTGATACTCATTAGGAATAGACAAAAGTAGAGTACTTAATGCCTTCCACTCTGTTGCTCTTTCTTTTCTCTCTGCATCAGACTTTGGTGGTGGTCTTTCTTCCTTTTTACCATCTGCATCCTTAGTATAGTTTGGTCCATTAGTAACCACCTCCCACATCATATAATCCGTAAGCAACATGTATTGCCTAATCCTAGTCTGCCATAGCTCAAACTCATCAGGTTTGAGCATGGGAATCTTTGTAGCTTGTATACCTTCCATTGATTCAGTAGACATCTTGTTATTTGTTGAAAAAGCTGCGAAATTCAATTACCTTCTTCAAGATCAAAGTAATATCAAGCTCTGATACCACTTGGTGATCCCAGCTAGAGATCTTAGTATGTATTACTTTGATAGATTATTAATAAGCTTGCGGAATAGTTTATTAATAACTTAAAGAACAAACTTGTATATAACAGAATATCTAACCAAAAGCTTCAATATTATTAACAATAATACGAACACACAACTTGTGTTAGGGTTTACAACCTTGAAGCTAATAACTAGAATGAATTCTTCTCTCTCTTCTAGGGTTTTACAGGATCTCTATTTATAACATATAGAGTCCTTTACAGAATCAAACTATTATGGAAATCCTATCTATTCCATAATTATCTCTAACCGACTAACCAACAGTGGTTGAGTATATAACTAACAGGGGTAGTACTCATATAACATTAACAGTGGTTGAGTACTTAATACAAAACGCTTTACATATACCAACAGTGGCCCTGTTAGACAAATGTACTAACAGCGGTTGTCTTCTTCTAACAGTGGTTGACTTCTACTAACAGTGGTTGAAGTCTTATACCAACAGCGGCATGATACTTGTATTCTGAGCAAATCTAGCAGTGTCTCAGGTCTCAACACAAACTTCTTTTCATCACCACCATCTTCTCTTCATCATTTTGTTGTAAGAATCATCAAAACTGTAACACCCGCCAAATTAGGACTAGTAATCAGTGCCTAATCATCTGTTAATACATGTAATTAGTTCTTTGTTAGGCTAATTAATGTACGCCAATATATATTGATGAATATATACAATCATGCGATTTGATTAAATCGTACAAATTTCAAAAGCGAATGTAATTCGACTCAATTAATACGGACGTTGGTGAACAATTTTATTGAATAATATAATATTATTTAATAACACTATCACATTTAAAATATTATTTTGATAATATTTCGTAATTACATCGTATCGTACAAATAACGTCTACGCGATTTAAAAGATTAATCGCGCAAACAAATAGAACAAAGTTAAATTATATTTATAACTCAATTATAAGGTACTTGACAAAACACTTCAACAAAGATATCGAATAATTTTTCATATTTTAAAACGTATGTTTAAACGCGCGTAATATTAATTAAACGATTAGATAATCGGGAAAACGAATACCGCACGGAGCGCGAATACACGGAGTTAAAATTTGTGAAGCCCACACCTGTGGACCCCACGAAAATCAGCCAAAAAGGGGGGGGGGGGGGGGGGTCATCACCTTCCCCTTTACTCATTCTCACCCTCACACTCTCTTTCTTCTCTTCTCTTTTCTCTCAAACAAACCAAAACCACAATCACATAAAATCATCAAATAACACCATCAAACGGCCTTGGATCGTCATACTCTTTTGGAGAAAAAGAACCACCTCGACACGATCTACATTCCCATCTTTCCGGATTTCTCCGGCGTTAACTTGTAAGTTTCCGACAAATTCTCGAAACCGCTTAAATCCTTGTTATAATACTTGATTTTGGTTTAGATATGCTTAAAATGTCCAAATATGGGTTGGGTAAAAGAATCGGACCAAAAGGAAACCGAAAAACTCGTTTTTGGCTCAAAAACCCGTTATCAGACTTAAGTGTCGCAACGATGACTGCAGTATAGCGTCACTTCGTGCGTCACTTAAGTGACGCACTGAGTGTCGCTAAAAACCCTAATTTTGCTTAAGTGTCGCTAAAAGCCCTCTTTTCCCGTCACTACCAAAGTGACTCATTTTCAATATCCGTCACTACTAGCGTCACTTGCCTAAATGACGCCTATGATCGAAATCTAATTTTATACGATACTCTTGCCCGACACTACTCTAGTGACGCCTAGAACCTTAAACCGACACTTGTTACCGTCACTGCCTAAGTGTCGCCACTTTATGCGTCACTTCCCTAAGTGACGCCCTAAACTCATATTTCGCAATTTTATGCGACACTTCCTAAGTGTCGCCTAAACCTTAAGTGTCGCTATAAGTGACGCTAAAAACAGAGAGTTTCAAACCATTTTTACTAAGTATTGAGACCTAAATCTTAACACTTGATTTCACCCAAATTCAAGTCCAGATGCGTTTTTCACCAAAGCAATTTAGTAGAAATAAAATTTTTTTGAGCTGACTTGGCATCTCGACCCCAACCAGGGGCCAGCCCCTTGGACCCCGCTAGGGGTTGCCACCCCTGGAACCCCGCTAACCAGGGGCGCTGCCCCCGGACCCCCGTTATAATGAGTTTGTAAATACATTTCACACCAAGTGTCGAACTTAAACAACTTCGAACCTTATTACGATACGACTTTATAAACAAATTGAGACATATTTTTCAAGAGTAACACCTTGGAATCACTAATACAAACCGTCACCAACGGGCCAACCATGTTTTCTAAGAACAAACGATAACGAACCAACATTGGACATAACGAGTTGTGTAGACAACTAGCCTAGATGGTCTTGCGGGACATCTACTTTCTTAACTTTACTAGTTTAGTGACCCGTGTTTACACGGGTTTAATTATAAAAAATTTACAACTGCAATATAACATGCTATAATATATTTTGCAAGTAATACTATACAGATATGCTTTATCGATTTTGAGTACATAAAAATAAAAATTATATAATACTATTATAAATCTTGATTTTCAAGTACAGTATATAGTGTAAGCATTAATATATGTATTACATTTTTTGACCTTATTATTGAGATCGTATTAACTGAGTAATAAACATATGCTATATCGATGGCCAATTCCTTCCTTCCAATAACTCCATATGCTATCAATTCATGAAGGTCAAAGAGAATACATATGAAAACCATATTGATATTGATGATTTTAGAACCAGAAATACATCTATTGTCTTTTGTAAACCTTTATTTGAACCTCATGACACATCAATCACATGAAAGCAAAGCATCGTGTGTTACCTTAACGTACGGATACATTATACTATGAAATTTATAGCCAAAAAAAAAAAAAAAAAATAGATGCAATTGAACATACATATAATGACTACAACTCTATACCAATAAATTAGATAGAAGCATTAGTTAGAGCTCCAATACCTATAATGATTTAGTATTTCATTCACAGCAAGTACATTCAAGAGGACAAAAAAAAAAATCCATGTAATACTACTTCACTCTCTTTGTAGTCTTGTATGACATTATAAAGTAAGGAATCCCTGATTAAGAAAAGAGAAACCAAAACACACCCCCGCAAAAAAAAATATTTCCATCAAGATGTACTTAATATTGTGAATCATTTTTTGTTGTAACCTCACTCCAACTGTAGTAGCTTCTTCTACAACCCCCAATATACTGCAAGGGAATACGTAGACAAATGAAGAAGCGTGTATCGATCAATAGCAGCTGCTACTATCTTTCTGAAAACCCACTGACAATAACCCCATGACAGCAATTCATAGTGAACTCTACTATTGTGACCTAAACATAAACATCAATAATCATATGAAAATCATGAGCCAAAAAGATACTGGCAAATGACCATTTTGGTAGTGACTATATATCTATCAATGAAATCCAAGTATGATACAACAAAAAATAATAAAATGGGATAGCTTTCAAGCTATTAAATCTACAGTAAGTAAGCTGAATATGTAAGATTGCTATAAGCACTAAAATGATAAAAGCATTTATCTACCCAATTGAAATTCAGTAAGAAGGCTAGTCATACACTTCGATTCATGAGCAGATTATTAAACTAAAAAGGAACCTTGTTTAAAGTACATGAGCAAATTCAATATAGTAAAGTGCAAACCCTATAAGGAAAAAAAGAGATGACAAATGGCAATCACCCATAGGAAAATCCTGTAGGATTCTTACTGAAAATGAAAAGCATCAACTCTGCATTAGCTACATGATCATCAATTTTAGTAACTTCCAAAGTATCATGCAACATATACAACCCTTTATTTTCAGTTTGACAAAAAGGGTTCAAATTGCACCCAATTTGCCACATTCTAAGTATTGTTTCCCTCCAAAATAAATAATTTTAAAAAATTAAGTTGTATCTTGTATCTCCAAAGCATCATGAGTACGTAGAATCCAAACCCATAAGCAAATCCATATAACTGAGCTTTCAAAGGCAGGCCTGAAACTTGGTAAAGTCCCCCTTAATAGTCACTCAATGCCAACACTTCCATGACCAATTAAACAAACTTAAAATAGAATAAAGTGAAAGATAACAATTACTATTTTAAACTGTTGGCAGTCTCAAACATGTCAAACAAACGTATCAAGTAGACCCTTGCATTTAGTCTAAGGAATTGTGGAAATTGCAAAGGTTAACCGGCAGCAAGACAAACATATAGAAACAACATTGAACAAATTTCTAAAAACATGTTACCCGACCAACCCATTTAACAACATAAGTAGACTGAATAACTGTTACCCCGAGCATATCCATTTGAAAACTGATGTCCAATAAATACTGATGTTTTTAAACAAAATAAAAGAGCTAAATCATCTTCATTCTTCATAGATGAATATCAAAACTCATATGCTTTCAGATCACATCAAACACAAAAGCCCCAAAATACCTAAATCAAAACTTGAGATACAAACACAAACATTAATGTATTTAATAAATCAAAACCCAGATGTTTTTAAATCCATATTTTAACAGATTAATGACTGACTTCGAAATACATATTACCTTAATGCATTTGATGCGACGGGAATTAGATGGAGAAAGACAAAGAAGGAGATGGGTAATAAACCAAAGAATTGTATGTTTTGAATTTTTTTGAAGCAGACAACTATATATGAAAAAGCGTGTATATATTTGTGTGTCGACTCCCAATTAGAGTGCCAAGAATTTTGATGGAGCCAATTAAATAGGGTGGTGCCAAAACCTGATTGTCCAATTCCAGGTTGGACTATTATGTAAAGATGAGCCTGCACCATTGAATAATATAGGGACAAAAATATTATCAGCAAGAAACCTAACAAAATACATAATGAATTAGAACCTACATGAACACATATTCAAAAATCTACACAAACCTTTAATTTCTAACTGAATAAATTTACCACCACTACTTTTGTCATACATTGATTATCCTGTACAAATTATTATCTTACTATAATCAAAACACAAAACTCAGGCCAGATCATCACCCCATTATATAAATAAACCAATATTGGCACTTTGAGATCCATACACCACATATAGGCTTACAATAAAAAACTGAACAATACTCGTGTTTTAAGTAGGTGCAAAAATTATTAAAATCTTTGAAAGCAAATGACACAATATATATTAAGACTTCAAAAGCAGTAATACCTCTCATCATCACTAAAAATATTTACTATAATTTGACTCCAATACATATAAATATTTGATATGAAACCGAAATGCTCTCAAAAAGATAAGACCGAAAGATAAAAGCGGGCATAACAAAATCTGGTTTCCTTAAGTATGTCATTCAGTATTCGAATACTATATTTAATATTCTTGAAATAAAACCAGGCATAACAGAATTTCATACCGAAATTTCTTTCAGGCATTCCATCAAACACCTTTCATGCACTTTCGTAATCACTACTTAAGCCTTCAAAGATCAAACACATAATAGCCATCACAAGAAAAGGTTTTCAAATTAGGTAGAAATAACAATATCATAATCTAGCTACACTTGATTTTGAGAATTGACAAAAGGGTTACCTGCAATTTGACCGTGAAATCATCTTCATTTGTATGTCAAACGAAATCCCGTTTCTTACTTGATGGATCATTTTGCTGTAACCAGGTAGTTGTTATCATCTATCTTCATTATTCAAAGATGAAGATCAAAACTCATATGCTCTCAAATAAATCAAACACAAAAAGACCAAAAATACCTAAATCAAAACCTAACTAAAATACAAATACAAAAACTAATATATTTACAAAATCAAAATCCACATGCTATCAAATCCAGGTTTCCCTGAACAGCAAATTCTTATATCCAATCCAAAAATACTCCCCTTAAACATTAAACATATTTTTGTATTTTTTAATTGAATAAATTTCGCAACATTGCATTTCTTTAATACTAAAAAGTATAAAGAATGACTGTTGCACTAATAATTTAATTTAAAAAAAAGTTTCAAAATCACATATCAAGTCAAATCAAATCCTTTTAACGCTTTTACCAAATTTAACAGTTTGCGGAAGCGAGTTTTGGGTGTTACTAATCAATAATCACAAGCACAAAGGATACAGTGAACGACTCTAAATGAGACGTTCGAAAAGTTATTACATTAATACATAAGTAGTTCAAAATACAAGCTCGAGTTTCGTATAATTTCCTAGAGATTCTAATACATAACAGTAAGTACAAAAGTAATGTATGAAAATCTCCAAACTTGTAAATGCATGCGACTCGAGCTAAGTGAGCTTATCCTGCTGGGCATCCCTACTGATGCTGAGTACCTGAGAAGCATTACTAAAATGGTCAACCAAAAAGGTTGGTGAATCTCACAGGTTTGTAAGTAAGTAAATAATTTGAATACACAAGTAGTATTTGTAAATCGTAAGCCAGCCAGTAAGTAATGATCGCAGGTCATGCTAATCGTTCACTTAAGTAATGATTGCAGGTCATGCTAATCATCTGTAAATGAGTGGTTGCAGGTCATGCTAACCGTTTGTACGTGAGTGGTTGCAGGTCTTGCTAACCGTAATGAGTAACGATCGTAGGTCATACAAATCGTTCACTCCGTAATGATTGCAGGTCATGCTAATCATGCGTTTCCACGAACTATCATAATAGAAACTTAACATATAGTAGATAACAGTACTCCTGTGAATGTAGTCTTACATTCATATTAAACAAGTAAGAAAATGCCACAAGCCACCATGATTGCAGGTCATGCTAATCATGCGATAACTCGGCCATTATCAGTATTATGAAAACAAGTAAGAAAATGTCCTAGGTCACCATGATTGCAGGTCATGCTAATCGTGCGTTAACTCGGCCATCATTAGTTTTATGAAAACATGTAATGCATCTCACCCCTGGGTATAAAACAGTAAAATAGGGGCTGTAAGACTCACCTGAGTCTAGCAGACAAAACAGTAAGCAAGCAAAGTAGTATCCGAACTAGCAGCCCTTAGCGTCCTAATACGCATAAGGTTCAGTAAGTAAATGGAATACTTGTAAAGTATCCCTGCTAGTTGTTCCCAAACTAGTTAATGTCCGTTAGTTTGGTTGTACGTTTGTATTTGTTTTTAAATCGTAGTTTGTATTAAAGTTGTACGGCCAGTTGTTATCGGTGTATAATAATAATTCCATCCATTATTATTATGTATTCATAGTAGTTGTACAGTTGTAAAGTATACTCGTATAACTGTTTGTTTGTATTACAACGTGTAGTGTTTGCGTAAGTTCCAATGGGCTTAATCCCCAAAGGGTACGAGTGAAACCTCGTATTAGTTAGCGTGTAATCCCGCACGTAAGTAGTGTACAAGTGTAAGTTCATTGGAGTGTAATCTCCTAAGTATTTTGAGTGTAATCTCGTGTGCGTGTGTGAGTGAAATCTCACGTTCAATTTAGTATAGTCTTGTACGTATTCAAGTATTGTTGTATACTTCCAAAAGTATAGTATTTTCATGTATAAGTCGCATCGTATTTGATTTAGTAGTTGAAAAGTGATTCCAACACTTATATAATATTTTGTTTTCTGATCTGAGCTATCTGCGACACAAGGCTTGTATCGCAGACCACATGCGACATAAGGTCTGTGTCGTAAGGATTGGTTTCTGATTTAGTGTTTATGCGACACAATGGTTGTGTCGCAGACAAGGGTACGACACAACGATACGACATAGTCGTTGTGTCGCAATCAAGCGATAGGTAAACTTTGTGTCGCAGATGATACTACATATAGTGCGACATAAGCGTTGTGTCGCATACATTGCGACATAACGTGCGACATAACATGCGACACAGTGTTGTGTTGCATGAAATTTTGGTCCGATGCGACACAAGAGGTCTGTTCGGAATTTAAGTTTCCGAAAACGTATTTTCCGGTTTCCGTTGGGTCTAGAACTTTTATACTAGTTTTAATATGTTATAATGAGTTCATAGTAACTATTAGTGGTTGTTTTTAAGGTTTGTGGTGTCGTTTTCTTTAAAATGACCAAAACCGACATTTCCGTTAACGTGTTCAAAAACGAGTTTTAATTACATATTCGGACATCATTTAGCTAGGGGAACAATAATCTAGCAAAATAAAAGTAATCGGAAAAGTTTCGGGTCGCCGGAAAACTTACAAAGTTGTCGAATCGAGAAACTGAAAAGATAGGATTGTAGAGCTCGTTCTCGCGATCACTTTTCTCCAAACCGAGCCTAGCCTCCAAGGTGTTTTAGTGGTAGTTTTAGGGTGTTTTTGGGTGGTGATTTAGAGAGAGAGAGAGATGACCGATTGAGAGAGAGAGAAGAGAGAAAGATTGAGTGAAAGTTTGTGTTTGTGTGTGAGGGTGAATGAGAGGGCATGGGGGTGATGCCCCATGTCCTTGGGCCGGTTTTGGTGGGGCCACCGAGGTGTGGTCTCACCAATTTTTCGTTCTCTCGCGTACGCGTTCCGTGCGGTGTTCGTTTCCCCGATCGTTTAAACGTAAAAATCATTTTATACGCGATTAAATATACGTTTAAAATACGAATATTATTCGGTAATTTAGTTGAAGCATTTTAATAAAATACTTTGTTTTGAAGTTATAAAATGTAACATTTGTTTTGTTTTGTCGGTTGGTCGAGTTTTCGGAGAGTTCGGTAACGTTTTAGTTAAAACGTATGTTTTCGTTATATTATAAACATAATATAAAATGGTAATTAAAGTAATTAAATAAATTAACATTATTTAATAATTGTTTTACCAACGTCCGTATGTTTGTACAATTGTGGTTTTATACGATTTGTACGAATCGTATACGCGTATATATATATTCCATCCATATATATATATTAAGTAAATAATGTATATAATCCTATTTCATATTATATACAAGTAATAAACACGTAATTAGGAAAAATTTTAAATTTGTCCTAAATTTGGGGTTGTTACATTCTCCCCTTGTTAGGAGAATTTCGTCCCGAAATTTTGTTCGAAGTAGTAGTCGATATAGTTTGGGAAAATTGGTAAAGAGTATCGACCATTAGTCCACTGGCCATGGTCAGTTGATAATCAAATGAAAGTGTTAGAGTTCCCGGTCTCAACCAGCGTGAGGTGTTTGGGAAAGAAGTTTGTAATACAAATTATATGATCTGAATTCGTAAAGTCGGTTGTTTCCTAATCCTATTGGGTACTTAGGATCTAGGAAAGTACGTAGAACACAGGGCAATATACATAAGTTGTGAAACAGTTCGGGTAATCCAGAAATGTGCGTACCCGGGTTGAGTAAATCACAGAGTCTCGGGTTCGGGTCATCCTCCCTAGCGTTGATTACATAAGCTCTACTCCTTGTGTGGTTGGTTCGGAGTTTCAGTTTTGGGCAATCCTTCCTGAAATGCCCGGTACCGTTGCACTCATAGCAGGTTTTGGGTGCACTGGTGTTGGTACCAGTAGTGTTGGTTTGGCAGTCTTGGGCCAAATGCCCAAATTTCTTGCAGTTAGTGCAGGGACAGGAGCCATCATGGTGTAACCCGCATTTGGAACAGTAAGGTTTGCTCCCCTTGTAAGCCTTCGAGTCATTGGCATTGACAGTTGCAGGCTTTTTATCAGAAGTCGGATTGGATGAGTGAGGACTTACTTCCCATTTGCGTTTGTTATTTGCAGGTGGGGTTGAAGTCGAGCCACGGCGGACAGAGTTGGCCGTTAACTCGTGGGCCATGCGAATGGCGCTCTGGATAGTTCCTGGTTTAGATGAAGTCACCAGATCTTGGAGTCGTTCAGGGAGTCCATCGACGTATTTTTCGATCCTTTTGTACTCAAGATCAACCATAGTTGGGCAGAGAAGGGCCAGTTGGTAAAAGCGGTTGGTGTAACCGGTGATGTCATTTCCCTGCATCTTGTGATTCCAGAATTCTATCTCCAGTTGTTTCAGTTCATCTCTTGGGCAGTACTCGCCCCTCAGCATAATCTTCAGCTCATTCCATGGAAGTTTGTAGGCATTGGCGACACTCACAGTCTGAGCGTAGGTGTTCCACCAAGTAAGAGCAGTGTCAGAAAATGTGATGGCTGCGAACTTGACCTTGTCGTCTTCCACGCAGTTGCAGATAAGAAACACAGATTCTATCTTCTCGATCCATCGTATTAGACCGATTGCTCCTTCAGTGCCTGCAAAGTTCAAGGGTTTGCAGTTTTGGAAGTCCTTGTAGGTGCAGGTTTTGGGTGGTGGTGTGTTGTTAGCCGTATCTTCGCTTCCGGGAGTGGTTGCTCGGACAGCTAAGGCTTGAGCCACACTACGGGCAATAATACCAGCAACTTCGGCTTCAGTAAGTGTGATTTGTCGTCAAGGAGGCATGTTCCTTGAAACAACAAATAAAGAACATGTAAAGGTTCGAACAAGAATTATAATTGTGATGTTCGGGTAAGAATAAAGAAATTACGCCAAAGGTTGGTATGTGGATAGTTTAACAAGAGTAGTAGAATTGTTATAATAGTAAGGATGGAATGACGAGAATCGAGTTGTCGTTTGTTTGGTGTAGGTTGAAAATGAATTTCGCAGTAGTCGAGAGAGAGTATCGTATCGGAGAAAGAGGCCTATGTATATATATATATATATATATATATATATATAACATATAACCGCCTAGTGTGTGTCTAGCACAATCAAGTAAAAGTCCCGGTTCTCTCGAGGTCAGAGTCAACAATTGCATTCCTGTTCAACATAACCCCTTTCAGAACTCACATCATCTTCATTTAATTGTACATAGTTGATCAGGCTATGTTAAATTAAACTTGTATGCGGTAATTCCTGAACCAGTTATACCTAATGAGGAATACTGCCTAACGGTCATAGTCTAGGCCCACTAAATGCAACCTAGTTCACTATAACCTTAGGCTCTGATACCAATCTGTAACACCCCCAAATTTAACAGTTTGCGGAAGCGAGTTTTGGGTGTTACTAATCAATAATCACAAGCACAAAGGATACAGTGAACGACTCTAAATGAGACGTTCGAAAAGTTATTACATTAATACATAAGTAGTTCAAAATACAAGCTCGAGTTTCGTATAATTTCCTAGAGATTCTAATACATAACAGTAAGTACAAAAGTAATGTATGAAAATCTCCAAACTTGTAAATGCATGCGACTCGAGCTAAGTGAGCTTATCCTGCTGGGCATCCCTACTGATGCTGAGTACCTGAGAAGCATTACTAAAACGGTCAACCAAAAAGGTTGGTGAATCTCACAAGTTTGTAAGTAAGTAAATAATTTGAATACACAAGTAGTATTTGTAAATCGTAAGCCAGCCAGTAAGTAACGATCGCAGGTCATGCTAATCGTTCACTTAAGTAATGATTGCAGGTCATGCTAATCATCTGTAAATGAGTGGTTGCAGGTCATGCTAACCGTTTGTACGTGAGTGGTTGCAGGTCTTGCTAACCGTAATGAGTAACGATCGTAGGTCATACAAATCGTTCACTCCGTAATGATTGCAGGTCATGCTAATCATGCGTTTCCACGAACTATCATAATAGAAACTTAACATATAGTAGATAATAGTACTCCTGTGAATGTAGTCTTACATTCATATTAAACAAGTAAGAAAATGCCACAAGCCACCATGATTGCAGGTCATGCTAATCATGCGATAACTCGGCCATTATCAGTATTATGAAAACAAGTAAGAAAATGTCCTAGGTCACCATGATTGCAGGTCATGCTAATCATGCGTTAACTCGGCCATCATTAGTTTTATGAAAACATGTAATGCATCTCACCCCTGGGTATAAAACAGTAAAATAGGGGCTGTAAGACTCACCTGAGTCTAGCAGACAAAACAGTAAGCAAGCAAAGTAGTATCCGAACTAGCAGCCCTTAGCGTCCTAATACGCATAAGGTTCAGTAAGTAAATGGAATACTTGTAAAGTATCCCTGCTAGTTGTTCCCAAACTAGTTAATGTCCGTTAGTTTGGTTGTGCGTTTGTATTTGTTTGTAAATCGTAGTTTGTATTAAAGTTGTACGGCCAGTTGTTATCGGTGTATAATAATAATTCCATCCATTATTATTATGTATTCATAGTAGTTGTACAGTTGTAAAGTATACTCGTATAACTGTTTGTTTGTATTACAACGTGTAGTGTTTGCGTAAGTTCCAATGGGCTTAATCCCCAAAGGGTACGAGTGAAACCTCGTATTAGTTAGCGTGTAATCCCGCACGTAAGTAGTGTACAAGTGTAAGTTCGTTGGAGTGTAATCTCCTAAGTATTTTGAGTGTAATCTCGTGTGCGTGTGTGAGTGAAATCTCACGTTCAGTTTAGTATAGTCTTGTACGTATTCAAGTATTGTTGTATACTTCCAAAAGTATAGTATTTTCATGTATAAGTCGCATCGTATTTGATTTAGTAGTTGAAAAGTGATTCCAACACTTATATAATATTTTGTTTTCTGATCTGAGCTATCTGCGACACAAGGCTTGTGACACAGACCACATGCGACATAAGGTCTGTGTCGTAAGGATTGGTTTCTGATTTAGTGTTTATGCGACACAATGGTTGTGTCGCAGACAAGGGTACGACACAACGATACGACATAGTCGTTGTGTCGCAATCAAGCGATAGGTAAACTTTGTGTCGCAGATGATACGACATATAGTGCGACATAAGCGTTGTGTCGCATACATTGCGACATAACGTGCGACATAACATGCGACACAGTGTTGTGTCGCATGAAATTTTGGTCCGATGCGACACAAGAGGTCTGTTCAGAATTTAAGTTTCCGAAAACGTATTTTCCGGTTTCCGTTGGGTCTAGAACTTTTATACTAGTTTTAATATGTTATAATGAGTTCATAGTAACTATTGGTGGTTGTTTTTAACGTTTGTGGTGTCGTTTTCTTTAAAATGACCAAAACCGACATTTCCGTTAACGTGTTCAAAAACGAGTTTTAATTACATATTCGGACATCATTTAGCTAGGGGAACAATAATCTAGCAAAATAAAAGTAATCGGAAAAGTTTCGGGTCGCCGGAAAACTTACAAAGTTGTCGAATCGAGAAACCGAAAAGATAGGATTGTAGAGCTCGTTCTCGCGATCACTTTTCTCCAAACCGAGCCTAGCCTCCAAGGTGTTTTAGTGGTAGTTTTAGGGTGTTTTTGGGTGGTGATTTAGAGAGAGAGAGAGATGACCGATTGAGAGAGAGAGAAGAGAGAAAGATTGAGTGAAAGTTTGTGTTTGTGTGTGAGGGTGAATGAGAGGGCATGGGGGTGATGCCCCATGTCCTTGGGCCGGTTTTGGTGGGGCCACCGAGGTGTGGTCTCACCAATTTTTCGTTCTCTCGCGTACGCGTTCCGTGCGGTGTTCGTTTCCCAGATCGTTTAAACGTAAAAATCATTTTATACGCGATTAAATATACGTTTAAAATACGAATATTATTCGGTAATTTAGTTGAAGCATTTTAATAAAATACTTTGTTTTGAAGTTATAAAATGTAACACTTGTTTTGTTTTGTCGGTTGGTCGAGTTTTCGGAGAGTTCGGTAACGTTTTAGTTAAAACGTATATTTTCGTTATATTATAAACATAATATAAAATGGTAATTAAAGTAATTAAATAAATTAACATTATTTAATAATTGTTTTACCAACGTCCGTATGTTTGTACAATTGTGGTTTTATACGATTTGTACGAATCGTATACGCGTATATATATATTCCATCCATATATATATATTAAGTAAATAATGTATATAATCCTATTTCATATTATATACAAGTAATAAACACGTAATTAGGAAAAATTTTAAATTTGTCCTAAATTTGGGGTTGTTACACCAAACTTCTTGAGGACTTTCTCCACGTAGTAAGATTGTGTTAGGATGCAGTCGTTTGAATTTCTTTGAATTCTTATGCCAAGAATGACATCAGCCTCTCCAATATCTTTCATATCAAATGAGGAGTGTAGCATTTTCTTGGTTTGATTGATGACATCCATGTTAGTCCCCGATGACATCCATGTTAGTCCCCATGATCAACATGTCATCCACATATAAACAAATGATGACAAATGCACTCTTAAGTTGCTTAACATAAACGCATTTATCACATTCGTTGATGTGGAATCCGTTTGATAAAAGAGTATTATCAAACTTTTCCTGCCATTGCTTTGGTGCTTGCTTAAGGCCGTAAAGAGATTTAATCAATTTACAAACCTTATTTTCTTGACCTTTAACCACAAATCCCTCAGGTTGTTGCATATATATCTCTTCGTCTAATTCACCATTTAAGAAAGCAGTCTTTACATCCATTTGATGTATGATCAAATTGTGAATAGCAGCTATTGCAATTAATGTGCGAATAGATGTTATTCTAGTGACTGGTGAATAGGTGTCAAAGAAATCTTGACCTTCTTTTTGACGGTAACCTTTAGCTACTAGATGAGCTTTATATTTTTCAATGGTACCATCAGGTCTTAATTTCCTTTTAAAGATCCACTTATGGCTTATTGGTTTGTGTCCATGAGGTAGATCAACCAATTTCCATGTATTATTTTGTAGGATAGAGTCTATTTCGCTTTGAATAGCCTCTTTCCAATAAGGTGCTTCCGATGAGTCCATAGCAGCCTTATATGTTTGTGGTTCTTCATCAACAACGAAGGTCATGTAATCGGGACCAAAGTCTTTGGCAATTTTTCCCCGTTTACTTCTTCTTGGTTCAACTTCATCTTGTTGACTCCTAGAATTGTTATCTATTTCATTTTGAGATGATGGATCTTCTAAAGTTCTTTTCTTAGGATTTAAGATAGCTTTATCTCTATCCTTGTATGGAAAAGAATTTTCAAAGAATTCTGCTTCAGCAGATTCTATGATTGTGTTGTTGTGTATATCCTCTACATTGGACTTGTAAACCAAAAACCTATAAGCTGCACTATTTCTTGCAGGACCAAGATAAATACAGTCTATAGTTTTAGGTCCAAGCTTTGTTCTTTTAGGTAGAGGTACTTGAACTTTCGCAAGGCAACCCCACACTTTCATCCTTTTGTAAGAAGGAAGTTTTCCTTTCCATAATTGATATGGAGATTTATCACTTTTCTTATGAGGAATTTTATTCAATATCGTGTTTGCCGCAAGACATGCTTCACCCCAAAGATTATGAGGTGCACCCGAAGTAATCAACATTGAATTGATCATGTTTTTCAATGTTCTATTCTTGCGTTCAGCCACTCCATTTTGTTGTGGAGTATATGGAGCTGTAGTTTGGTGTACAATACCATGAGTAGAACAAAATTCAGCAAAGTCATTGGATTCATACTCTCCTCCTCTATCGGACCTTAGAATTTTGATCTTTTTGTGTAGTTGATTTTCAACCTCAGCCTTATAAGTTTTAAACATATTCAAGGCTTCATCTTTGGTGTGTATTAAGTACACATAACAGAACTTGTTGCAATCATCAATAAACGATATATAATAATTCTTTCCTCCTCGTGATGGAGTTGCTGTGAAGTCACACAAATCAGAATGGATTAAGCCGAGTATTTCATTGGATTTTTCTACAGATTTATGTGAATGACTTGTGTATTTAGATTCTACACAGATTTCACATTTATGGTTTTTGTCCATTAAAGACTTTGGCAACATTCCCAAGTTCATCATTCTTTGTAAGGAACGGAAATTGACATGGCCTAATCTAGAATGCCATAATGAAGAAGGATCAAGCATGTACATAGAAGCGGTGTTAGTGCCCGCGTTATTATTATTAATAACATTGTCATCAGTTACAACATTGACATCGGTTACAACACTTAACTTGAAGAGTCCCTCATTGAGGTAACCCTTTCCTACATAAGATCCACCCTTAGTAATTACAAACTTATCCGACTCAAACACAACTTTGAATCCTTTGTTACTATGCATAGGACCCGAAATCAGATTCTTGGTAACCATTGGTACATGTAGCACGTTCAAGAGCACGAGTTCCTTTTCGGAAGTCAGCTTCAATACAACCTTTCCTCTTCCTTCCACTTTTGCCGAAGTTCCATTTCCCATGAACATTGGTTCAATTTCAGTCACCTTTTGGTATGATACAAACATGTTCCTTGAGTTGCAAATGTGCCTTGTATCACCCGTATCAAACCACCAATCAACCGAGTTCGTAGCCAAGTAAGTTTCCATTACACCCGCAAATTGATTTGGAGATTCAATAGTATTTGCTTGGTTAGCAGTTCCACCAGAATTCCCACCAGAATTACCGCCTCCAATTTCTTTCTTGTGGCGACAGTCTTTTGCTTTGTGTCCTTGTTTCCCACAAACCCAACAATGGGCTTTAGTTTTGAAGTTTTTGCCCTTTGCATGGGTGTGAGAATTTTTCCCAGACTTGTTAGAATTCTGTCCAGAATTTTGCTTTCCCTTTCCCTTGTAGTTGTTGTTATTTCCCTTTGATTTAGAAGTAGAAGTATCCCCAATCAAATTTGCACTTGGTTCAATTGAGTTTGCATTAGCCTTTTCATTCATTCTGTTATCTTCTTCCACACGGATTCAGAGTACAAGTTGTTCAAAACTCATATCGTCAGTGAGATGTTTGAGATACAACTTGAAATTCTTCCATGAGGGAGGCAATTTTTCAATGATAGAACCAACCAGGAAATTGGAGTTAATGCCCATGCCTTCAACTTCCAATTCGTGAACAATAACTTGGAGTTCTTCCATTTGTTTTGTATCATTCATCTTGAAATTCAGAAACTTTCCCACAACAAACCGTTTAGAACAAGCCACTTCTGTTTTGTATTTCGTTTCCAATGATTCCCATATCTCTCTTGCAGATGCAAAGGTTGAATAAATATCACACAGAGAATCATCCAACGCATTCAGAAGATAGTTTCTACAATTATATTCATTGTTATTCCAAACCGATGCAGCCCTTTCATATTCTGCCATTTGTGCCTCAGTGGGAACATTCTGTCCTTCTCCATTCGGATACACAGGTTCTGGATCCATGAGAACATGGGACACTTTCAGTGATGTCAAATAGAACAACATCTTTTGTTGCCATCGACGAAAATCTGATCCTTTGAATTTCTCAGGTTTTTTCACATGAGTTTTGAGTAAATTCTGATCCATCTTCTCAAAGTTTTCTATCTTAGATTGTTAGGAAATAGATAAACAACAATTATAATAACAATAATACAAACAGGAAGCATGAACAATATATATATATATATATATATATATATATATATATATATATATTTCGTATAGTATATCAGTACATATAAATATGTATATTACAGAATCAAAGTCAATGAATCAGAAACTGACTTGATTATAACGAATTGAATATTACAGCAACGATTGAGGCCTGCAACGCAGTGTCCTAAGACAGAAATTGCTCCGGTAAGCAACTGTCTAGAGGATACAACAATCAATCAAGTTAAAACTTGAATCTAGCGAATTTAATTAAGAGACATGATGGATGATTTTGCTAATGAATTCGTTTCTGGTTTTTTCTGTATCTCTTATCTCCTGTATGAATACATATATATATATATATATATATATATATATATATATATATATATACAGCATATAGACACAACCCTTCATGAATCGTTATATCTATTCAACAGTTGTAACTGTTTGCAAAACGGCACCATAATAACTGAATTCGTTTTTGTGCAATGGGTTAAAACCGGGTCAGCAAAAAGGTGTCTAAATGGGTCGAATTTAATTCACAAGCCCCAAGAGCCCCAAGGCCCATCTTTTGATCCTTTAATATATATGTATTTATATAGCAATCTAGCCCATATCAACCCACACAATCCAATTCCAAGCCCATGGTCTAGCCTTGATCCAAATTGAATATTAATAAGTGTATGGGTTTATAAGGAGATCAAATGTTTAATCTTGCTCCTATGTGGGAACAAATGCTTCCCAAATTAAAGCAAGTTCCAACACCTCCAATATGCCAAAATGAAACTTTCCCTTTTTATACTTTTTCAAAATACACGTTTATTGATAAAACGGACGTGTGACCAATTTTTGACCATTTTAAGCCATTTTGGTGGACAAGTGATATTCCAATTGACTTGGTTTCAGATTTCCAACTTTTACCCACATATTCTATGATACATTTGACACGTGTGTGCGTATTCATCAACATCATACACCCACTCTAACCCATTTTGACTCCTTTGACCCGTTTAGTGTCCATTTGGACACTTTCACCAATTTTAACCCATTTAAATCATTTGACACTTGAATTCACTTCATTTCATCAACCTACCATATTTCTAAACTCATGATCACTAATTTGAACCAAAGTACAACATTTGACACGTTGATCATAATTACTCCAAAACTATGATCAATATCCACCTATTTCAACATCTAGCACTATACATTATACCCATTACCCATTTTGACACCATCATATTCCATTTGACTTTCTCAAGTCAAAGATACACTCTTAAACAATTGACACTTTAATTCATCGACATTATTTCAAATGTGTCTTTTTGGGCGATTTACACAAGTGATAATTTATAACGACAATTCAAAAGGAAGAGAAGCTTGTCTAACCACATTGCAAGATCCAATCAGCTATTTCCTTGTAATCATAATTCATCTAATTGGTTCAACCGAACCAGGCACCTACAACATAAACCACTTAAACGGGTAAGCATAAAGCTTAGTGAGCTTATGAACAATTAAATGAATAATTCACAAATACAATAACATATTTCGTTTATTAAGAATCCACTTATCTGATTCCATAATTATCAACGAAACCATTGTAGAGATTCTCATTTATTTCGTATGGATCCGTGGTCCAATAGATACAAGTAGTGCTAAGCACTTATTTCGTGATCACTGATTATTTCGTAATGATACAATCTCTACAATTCGCTCATTCCACAAAATCCACGAAATCATCATATTACTCCACATAACTATCACTTAGTCAACAACCAAACATCTTAGCACAAAACACAACCATGACATCACTACAATACGTATAATCCATATCCTAATAACACATTTAGAAACAAGATACGAAACCATTAATATTCCGTTAGGTCATGTAAACTTTTGCTCGAAAGCAATCCGGTAATACATAACCATAATAATCCACAATTAAGAAACAAAATAAGATACAAACAAATACCACTTGATTGTATGAACCTCTTACTCGTAAGCAATCCGGCACATATAATCATTACCCATTTAATCCCCATAACACTCACCTTTTCTTTTAAGCAATTACATGATATCATTCTGGAATAGCAAGTCCATCATTCTTGATCACCTAATAGATAACACATCGATACAATAACATATTTAACAACTAATATTATTAAAATCAATACATTAACATCATCAATCCATCACCCTTTTGGATTTGATCATACTACACATAATCCCTTATTTCATAATTCTCTTTATTTCACTATTTCATTATTTACATACTATTTCAATAATTACTTCTTATCATAATTCAAGATTCATCATAAACCAATTCCAAGGTTGTGAGGAATCACCATAATCATCATTAATTCATTATTTCATTACTTATGCCATAATCCTATACATAACTTGATCACTTGTATTCCATTTTGATCATCACTAATGATCACCATAATCCTTTTATCTACTTAATTATAAACAATCTCATAATCATAATTAATCAAATTGCTTAATTCTCTTGATTTAATATTTCAATATCCTTTAATCATATTCCAACAACACCTTTAAACACTAATTAAGGTGTATTAACACAAATTCCTTATCAATTAAGCAAAACCCTCAAGAACACATTAATAGATTCTTAATCTTTAACTCCTTTTTATGTTAATTCATTCACTAGCAAGCTTTACTAACATTATTTCAACATATTAGATACCTAATTTCATATTAAATTCACTAATATCATAATTCCCATGAAAACCCATTTTAATCACTAATCACCATTAATGATTCTTCATCTCTAACATGTAATAAGGTTACTAATCATCATTAATAACCTAAACTAGTATCAGTTTAACAATATCAAGCTTCAATTGTAACACCCCCGAATTTAATGGTTTGCGGAAGCACGATTTGGGTGTTACTAATCAATATACAAAGCACAAAGAGATATAGCAAACGACTCTATATGCGTCGTTTTAACAAAATATAATATTATAGTAAATGTTTACAACATCTAAAGCTATACATAGCTCATGTTCGATTGAGAGAGATTTCAATACATAAATACTTGTACAAAATATATTAATGCAAGAAAATCTCCATTGTTTGCATGCTGACTCGAGCTATAGCAATCCTGCTAGCAGCCAAAACCTACTGCTGGGTACCTGTGATACACGCTAAAATGGGTCAGCTAAAGCTGGTGAGCTCACAGGTTTGAAATCAATTAATATAGTATGAACCGCAAGATTTAAATAATTGAATTGCATCCAGCAATTGATAATGTATATGTATACAACCATGAGCACATAGTTGAGCTTAACTCGAGGGTCGGGTCCCCTATAGAGAATTCCGAGCGAGGTGCCTCCACGAGTGCCTAATCAACACTCGTCTTCCCAAATATTAGTACGTCCGTTTACCCGGTTAGTGCTTGCTAACCCGGACGAGGAGGGTCAATCCTATATGGTACCATATACTAATATTCACGCTACAACGTATTAACAACTATGCTGACGGAGGACTTTAAATGATTAGTTGTGAAAAACTCATGTAGTATATGAAATGTTTGTACTTGCGTTCACATGTTAAAAATGAGCAATATATCACACCCCTGAGTAAAACAGTAAAAAGAGGGGCTATGAGACTCACCTGAGTCGTTGAGTTTATGAAAATAAACTGAGAATGATTAGCCGAGAATCGAAGTCCAAAGACTTGTAACCTGAGGGTGTCCACGACACGCGATGGTTATAATATGCGAAGGTATCTAATAAGACTACCTTTTAGTTGTTCGTCCAACTATAATGTCCAAATGTTCCCAATTCGGTGGATAGTTTAAGTGTTTGAAAACGCGTACGGCCCGTTGGTGATTATTGGAAATAATGATCTTGATGTTATTTTGTTAGTTTCAAAGTGTTATACAAGTTTGATGTTTGGTGTGAAATGTGTCTACGAAATCTAAGTACGGGGGTCCGGGGGCAGAGCCCCTGGCTGGGGTCGAGCTGCCAGGTCAGCTTGGAAAATTTTTATTTCTACTATATTGCTTTGACGAAAAACGCATCTGGATCCGAGTTTGGGTAAAATCAGGTGTTAAAATTTTAGGTCTCGACACTTGGTAAAAATCTGAGTTTTCAAGTTCTGGTTTGTGCGACGTTAGGTGTGACGTCGCAGGTAAGGATTGCGACGTTGAGCATGACGTCGCTAAAGGTGACGTTTCGCAATTTAATGCGACGTTAAGGATGATGTCGCTATACGCGACATTGTTGATTCTAGCGACGTAGTAGGCGACGTTGCTATGTGCGACTTCGCAATTCAATGCGACGTTATGTGCGACGTCGCTAAGGCGACGTTATTGATTTTTGTGCGACGTTATACGCGACGTCGCAATGGCTCCAGGCCAGATGCGACGTTACGGGCTGTTGGCCGGATTTTGTGTCGAAAACGAGTTTTCCGGCGACCATTCGGTCCAAATCTTTTACCCAACCCATAGTTGGACATTTTGAACGTATATAAACAATAAAAACGTAAAAATGAGTAAAAACAGAGAGTTTCGGGTTTTGTCGGAAAACTTACAAAGTGTCGGATTGAAAATCCGAAAAGATGGAAATGTAGATCGTTGCGTGGTGATCGTTTTTTCCTAAAAGAGCTTTGCGATCCGGCGTCGTGTGGTGGTAGTAATTTGTGATTTTGTGTGGTGGTGGTAATGTGGTGTTTGAGAGAAAAAGAAAAGAAGAAAGAGAGAAAGAAAGTGAAAGTGAGGTGAGGGAGGTGGTGACCCTCACCTTTTTGGGCTGATTTCGAGTGGGGTCCACCGGGTGTGGACTTCACCAATTTTGTTTCCTGTAGTCGCGCTCCGTGCAGTGTTCGTTTTCCTCGATTGTTTAATCGTTTAAATAGTTTTATACACGTTTAATTATATGTTTTAAAATGCACATAATTATTCAATATTTTTGTTGAAGTATTTTACCAAAATACATAATACCTGAGTTATAAATCATAACTTTTATTTATTTCATTTTGTTTGCGCGTTAACATTTTATCGCGTTGTTACCAATTGTATTATACGAACTGAATATGAAATATTATCAAAATAATATTTTGGATATAATAGTGTTATTAAATAATGTCACGTTATTTAATAAAATTGATCACCAACGTCCGTAGTTAATTGAACCGAATTACATTCGATTTGAAGAGCGTACGATTTAATCAAATCGCATATTTATATATATTCATCAATATATATTTCGATACATTAATTAGCCTAACACAAAACTAATTACATGTATTAACATAAGATTAGGCACTAATTACTAGTCCTAATTTGGCGGGTGTTACATCAATTTTAACTTAAAACCATTGATTTAATCAAAACCCACATAAAAATCAAATTCTAGGTTACAAGAAGTGAAGAACATAAATTACCTCATGTTAAGGAAGATTAATCAATGAAGAATCCAAGTTTTCTAGCTCTAATTCGATGTTTTGAAACTGATTTTGGGAAGGGGTTTAGTTCTTGCGAATTTTCTTTCTTTCTGTATTTCTATGGAAATGTTTGGAATGAAGAACTGATAGGTACGTACCAGTATAGATAGATACATATGTTTTAATTTCATTCCCCATAATTATTATTGTCTGGAACTTTAAAACTGACATACAATTATTACTATTTTATTTCACCTAAAGTAATAATAAATTAAAACATTTACTATTACTTTATTCACAATATTACTTTTGGATTTTGGGATGTTACATTTAGGATCTCAAAAAGGCTAAAAAGGAGAATGTAAAGCCACTTACTGCATGATCTGGTGATCTTAGTTCATTTATTGTGCATATTATATGATTATATATACTAATTTGGTACTATTTTGCAGGCTTGTAAAATTGTAATAGAATAATATAGATAGAACTTTATCCAATACATGTATCATAAATTAATTGAAGTAAGATGTGGCATCACATGTGTGAATCCTATCACAAAAATAAGTAGGTTGTTTAATCACATAAAATAGTTTGGAAAACTTTGTTGTTGATCCTACTACTGTTTCTATTTCAACTTTTTTTATGCAGGAACCTGCAAGCCATATTATAGATGGATCTCACATGATCCATTACTTGAATCTTTCGAGGTTAGTTATAGGCTTTGTATTTTTATTCGTGTGTGATGGCACCCGAAAGCGTCGATGTCGTTGATGGTAACTAATCGGGCACCAACAGGGGTTTTAAAATTTATAAATAGTGGGGCTTAAATTATACGTACTACCTACTCTGGTTAGTAAGCGGTAAGTATAACCTAAGATCGTTCTATGAATCAAAACGTGTGGGTGATTAAAGCTGGTGCTTTCGGTAGGGAAGTATTTAGGATGGAACAAAGTAGGTAGGTTTTGGGGTTTTAAACTAAAGACAAATAATTAAAGTGCAGGAAAGTAAATTGCAAGGAATTAAAATACAGGAAAGCAGATAAAGATAAATATGTGATTGTTGAGACTTTGATAATTAATGTTTCAGGATGACAGACTAAATAGGGACAGTACTTAATATTGTAAATAAACTATTAGGTGTAAACTCTAGAACCCTACCAACTAATCTTCCCATTGGCATGTCACTAGGAACTAGGTTATCGTGATTCTGATCGGAGCAATACGCAAACTTCCAATATTTATATAGTTGAAAGATAAACAACCTATCTTGGTTTTATACCGAGGTGCATGAATCAGCAGCGTATCGTCTCATAGGTCCGACCGTTCTTAACCCCTAAGATAGTTTACTACTCTATTAGCATGCAGATTAATAACTTTGTATGTTTAGACCATCGATTTTGTAAGACTTAGTATTTTAAGGATTCTAGGTCATTATGACTTTACTCTTATTCCTAAGTCTTGTTATTGTTCATTAAGGTTCTGATTACTTCGACTTATGACTTAAATCTCTCCTTTTCAAACAATTATACATCCCTGGATTATTCGCAGTTTATTAAAACATGTTTCGTATGTAGACCATGCCTTTCAGTAATTAGACAGTGTATTTTACTTGGTAGTTCCACAGCTTCTTACATCCGACACACGGTCAAGAGTAATTAACAATGAGAATGACACTCTAAACTAACTAAATGTAAAGCAGTGCAAAATGTAAACCAAATATATACAACGAGTGGTTTCACTGTGTCTTACTTATTGCATGTCATGGGCACAGATAACTACTTACCATAATTAAGGTTGATCAGGTCCTAATTACTAGGTTGCAGTCATGTGGATAACCAGAAAGGGTACTCCATAAATTAAACTTAAGTTCATAAAGCCTTAACAGTACAAAGGTTACTAATTCCTATTTTATCTTAACGTATTTTATGAACATTACTTTATAGTGCGTTGACTTTCGCAGGATACACCAGTTAGTTGTGAAGTTGTATTATCCTTTCAGAATTCCAACTGTTAAACCAGAGCTGATTCCCATGATCTAACTACCTTCGGTCGTTTATTGACTTCCATACATTAGTACTCCACTTAAAAGCGTTTCCAGTACTATATCAAATAAACAGTCGAATAGGGGCCTTCATATCACTTTACGATTGTCGTACACTAATTATATAATGTCATCCCTACTTATAATTATCTACATCATCAACAATCACAATAATAAACTACTTGCAATTCATGGCAACAAGTAAATCACATACAAGGCAATAATGCATATTGAAATACGAAATAAGACAAGTATGATAAAGGTTTAGATATCACCCAGAAATAAATGCGTAACAGCGTATTATTATGATTGACAACTCTTTCTCACTTACAAAGATCAATCTCCAAATCCCTAGCGTTCGTTTTAGCCTCTATATTAATCCGTAGATTAATTACAATAATCCTAGAATGAGAAAAACTATAAAATACAAGAGAATTTCTAGAGTGAGAAAGTGGAATTTTGTGATTCCAAGAGTGTGTGTTGCAAATGAACCATAGGCTCCTATTTATAGGTGAAATCCAGTGCATTTTAGCAACTTGGGGCACACGTTAGCAAAAGGTGGAAAAATGGCTAGCACATGTACCCTAAAGCGCGTAAAGGTCTAGCATGTGTACCCTAAAGTTGCGTAAAGTGCTAGCACGTGTAGCAAGCGAGTACGGGCAAGGACGAAAAAGCGCCAAATGGACAGGGGGAGGCAGCCGGCGGCGGTGGCCTGGTGGCCGGCGGCGGCTGGCAGGCTGCCGTCCCGGTTCGCCATCTTTTGCTCGTTTCTTGATTCGCGCGTATCTTCTTTGTTATGCGTCCGTTTTCGTCGATTCTTTTTGCGTTTGGTTCATTTTTCAAAAACGAAGATTTTGATGAAAAGAAATCCCTGAGATGTGTCTTTGATCTTTGGATGTCTCGTACGAATCATTTGAATCTTCCGGCGTACGTAGAATGTTCGTTCTTCATCCGATTCTTCTTCTGTTTGATTCGTATTTTGAAAACGAAGACTTTGGGTAAGATAAATCTCAGTGATGGGCATTTTGTCTCTAAATCTTGTTTCGGATGCCTTGAATCTTCAACTGCGTGTGGAATCTTCGTTTCTCGTCCATTTTTAGTGATTTTTCTCGTGCTTCCGTGTTTTCACCTTCTTGGCATAATATCACTAATTTAAGTGATACTTGAGCTTGTATGCCAAGTATTAGTCTTAAATGAAAGAGATATCGGTAGTAAAAACATGACTTTTTACGCGATATCAAGTATCCCACACTTAGACTTTTGCTTGTCCTCAAGCAAACTCATTCATAAAAGGCCTTTAGAAAGATTCTAGTCACATATATCTTTTAATATACTATTTCCAAAGAATATAAAGCTCAGTTATGAAAGAATTCTTATGAGAAACTAAGGGTTTATAGAATTTGATACTTTCTTCAAGCAACTTAGATGGTAATCATGACTAGGCAATCCTCGCAGTGGGTCACTCAAATCACTCAGGTGTTTAGGGTTTCCTACTTGCTAGTGTCAATCACTCAGATAGCCAGTCATGCAGCATTCTCGTCATAGGCTTGATCAAGAATCAAATCTCCATCACTTTGGATGAGAACGGTACTAATCTTTCAAGATATCTTAGAAAGGAATCGGGTTTTTGATTTGGGAGAAGTGAAGAAGGTGTATGAAAAGGAAGATCATGGGTTTTTCTTTCCTTGTATCTTTCTTGAAACTTGGGCGTTTTTCCCGAGAAAGTCTCTTTTGGAATTTCTCAGATTTGAAAAGACTTGATAGTGCAACCCTTTTGTAGATTTGAATCTTTTCTTTTCTGGACTTTTCTGGGTATTGCCGGCATATATGTTTCCTATTTCCTTTCTTTTTCTAATTTTTCTTTTCTTTCTTTTTATTATGCTGGCCTTACCGATGGATATTTTGTCCGAAAAGTTTCGTATGGTATTGGGTTGTGAGGTTGTGTTGGCTTTTCTTGTGGAAAATCTGGGAAATTGAGAGTGTCTCTGAAAATTTTGGAAGACGTGGCTTCCATAGGTTCAGGATGAAAATATAAATGAAGGTTTTGATTGGATAGTAGGTGTGAAGAGTGAGTGGATGTTTGGTGGTAAGTTGTGACACCCGTCAAATTAGGACTAGTATTTAGTGCCTAATCATAAGCAATACATGTAATTAGTTCTGTGTTAGGCTAATTAATGTATCAAGTAATATATATTGTTGAATATATACAATTATGCGATTTGATTAAATCGTACGCAATTCAAATCGAATGTAATTCGATTCAATTAATGCGGGCGTTGGTGAAGAATTTTATTAAATAATATAACATTATTTAATAACGTTATTATATCCAAAATATTATTTTGATAATATTTCGTACACAATTCGTATCGTACAAACAATGACTACACGACCAGAATATTAAACGCGCAAACAATCAAAATAAAGTTAAGTTATATTTTATAACTCAAATATTAAGTATTTGGTGAAATACTTCAACAAAAATATTCATATTTTAAAACATATATTTAAATGTATTAAATAATTATTTAACGTTTGAGCGATCGGGAGAACGAACACCGCACGGAGCGCGAGCACAAAATTAAAAACTGAAGACCCACACTTTGGTGGGCCCCCACCAAAACCGGCCTAAAGGGGTGAGGTCACCACCTCCCCACCCCACTTCTCATTCTCACTCTCTATCTCCATCTCTCATTCTCTCTTTCTTCTCTCAAACACCCACCACCACCACAATCTTAAAATTCACCAAAAAATACCACCAAACGGCCTAGAATCTTCACACCCATTTGGAGAAAAAAAACCACCACGTTGCGATCTACCTTTCTATCTTTTCGGTTTCTCCCGGCGTCAACTTGTAAGTTTTCCGACAAAAACTCGAAACTCTCCGATTTCACTTGTTTTTACTTGTTTGTGGGTTATCTAAGCTTAAAATGTCCAAATATGGGTTGGGTAAAAGAATTGGACCAAACGGAAACCGGAAAACACGTTTTCGACTCAAATTCCGGCCATCAGACTTAAGTGTCGCATAGGCCAAAGCAGCGTAGCGTCACTTAATGCGTCACTTAAGTGTCTCACTAAGTGTCGCTAAAAGCCCTAATTTTGTGTCACTTACCCTAGTGCCGCATAAAACCCCTTTTTTCGGACACTTGCCAAAGTGTCGCAAATTCAATGCCTGACACTTCAGACCGACACTCCAAGCGACACTTGTCTAAGTGTCGCCTATAATTAAATTCCGATTTTATCCGACATTTGACCCTAGTGAGGCTCCAACCCGATATCCGACACTTATGCCCGACACTACCTTAGTGACGCCTTATTATGCATCACTTCACTAAGTGACACCCTTATTACAGAATATCCCATTTTATGATACACTTCTTAAGTGTCGCCTAAACTCTTAAAGTGTCGCATGAAACAGAACCAAGAAAACACAGATTTTACTAAGTGTCGAGACCAAAATTTTATCACTTGATTTCACCCAAATTCAAGTTTCAGATGCGTTTTTCACCAACCAGGGGCTCTGCCCCTTGGACCCCGCCAGGGGTTGCCACCCCTAGAACCCCGCTAACCAGGGGCGCTGCCCCCGGACCCCCGTCACCTAAAGTTTGTAAATACTTTTGAAGTATAACATTTCGAAATCAAAATAATAATGTTGAAGATTATTATTAAAAACAATCAGCAACGGGCCGTACACGTTTTTCAAAACTAAAATCAATCAACCAAATCGTAGTCATTTGGACATTCTAGTTGGACGAACAACTACAAATGTAGTCTTTATAGATACCTACTCACGTTATAACCATCGCGTGTCGTGGACACCCTCAGGTTACAAGTCTTCGGACATCACAATTCGGCTAATCAATCCAAGTTTATTAAGTTAAACTCTCAAGACTCAGGTGAGTCTCATAGCCCCTACTTTACTGTTTTCATCAGTGGTGTGATACATTGCTCGATTTATTTACATGTGAACGCAAGTACAATCAAAATCAAATACTACATGAGTTGTTTTCAACTAATCAATTTAAAGCCCTCCAGAACATAGTTTGCTAATACATCTATAGCGTGAAAGTTAGTATATGATATCATATAGGATTGACAATCCTCGTCCGGGTTAGCAAGCACTAATTGGTCAAACGGACGTATTAGCATTTGGGTAGACGAGTGTAGATTAGACACTCGTAGGAGACACCTCGATCGGAATTCCTTCATTGGACCCGACCATCAAGTTAAGCTCAGACTATGTGCTCATGACTGTATAACTTTTATTTTGTTTTATTGCAACTTAAATTCAATTAAATCTTGCGGTTCATACTACATGTTTTGACATACAAACCTGTGAGCTTACCAGCGTTTCGCTGACCCATTTTAGCATGTATCACAGGTACACAGCAGTAGGTTGGACTGCCCTTAGGATTACTGTAGCTCGAGTCAGCACGCAGATATTAGAGATTTCCTTGCATTAATATATTTTGTAAAAGTATTTATGTATTGGAATCTCTCATTTACAGAACACGAGCTATGTATAGCTTCAAATGTTGTAAACATTTCTTATATCAATATATTTTGTTAAAACGACGCATATAGAGTCGTTTGCTATATATCTTTGTGCTGTGATTACTTGATTAGTCGCGCCCCGACCCGATTCGCTTCCGCATCAGAATTTGGGGGTGCGACATAAGTGGATGTTGAGATTCCTTAGAAAGCATCGAGATAGGTTGTACCTATGCCACATATGGCACTCATTGGTGTGATCTCGAAATGTATTGCAAGAGCAAGTTCTAATTTAAATGCATACATCGGCACACACATGAAACGAAAAGTGAAGCATTTAAAGGATGAATGCTAATCAGGGATCAAACCTCACGAATCGAATGTTTTGGTCAATGTGTGCCTAGTCATGTGTTGCCTTTTTCATCCGTATCTCATTCTAAAACAGTTTTGTTTCTTTGTAAAAACTCGTTTCCTTCTGTAATTTATATTTTCGAAAAATAGAGGTTCTTAAAGAATGTTGCTTTTGAATCTATTTTTAGCCTTATAATGAAAATATTGTTTATGTTACGGACAAGAGGTAAAACTTGCGGTTATAGACCGTATATCCCACACTTAGAGGAACATTGTCTCTAATGTTCGAATCGATGTATTGAACACCTCTTGTCGAAGTATCCCACACTTGGAGATTCTACTTATTTCTGGATTATTACGTAAGTGTAGTGTGGTTTTGGAAATCCCACACTTAGTTTTTGGAATATCAGAAGAGATAATCGGTGCTTTAAATGGATAGAAGGTTTGGAATGGGTTACCGCTTCGTGATACATTGTGCGTACTATCAGCTACATGTCAGAAGATTGCTGGTTTGTAGTTTGCGGCATCCAGCATCCTTCATGGCGTGGTCGACAGCTTTCTCCGTTATGGTCTTCGGTAAATAGTGTTTGGATCACACAAACATGCCACTCAATAATCAAATAATAGCTGCTAATAAGAAAAGTAAAGTGATAGCATAACTAGATAGGGGTGATGTCTACGCATCCACAGTAAATTAAATACAACTGATAATAATATAGTCTGGTAGAAAATAGTAAGAAGTCAGAAAGCGGAGCAATTTATTGCTCGGCTGATAGTGCTCGTGATACTGCTGATGAAGATCTGATGGGTACATAGGAGTCTCGTCTGATGAGGAGTCATCTTCTAGATTATGCTGATATTGTGTACCTTCATCCGATGCATCCTGATCAGCTCCTGTGTCTGCCGTAAAAACTCCATCCTGTATCAACTGGTCAATAAATGGCTCTGCGGGCATATCAAAACAGTCAAGTGGAATGACAGGCGATCCCTGCTGAGTGCGTCCCATGAATAAGTCTGTCTGTCTGTGGGAGGACACTGTAGCCTGTACTACAATGGTGGGATTGGACTGTCTGAGACTCCTGCGGCTCTGAGCAGTGGCAACTCATCTGGAAACTCTGGATCTACCGCTATCTCTCGAAGTCTGTCCCCTAACTGAACCAACTACTGAGGGGACAGGCTATCTCATCATAGAAACCTGTGCTGGAGGTGGCTGTGGTCTAGGTGGAACTGTCTGAGGAGGTAAGCCACGGCCACGGCCTGGATATGGGTGAGGTGTCTTAGCAGGAACTGTAGGGGGATATATGTGTGGTGGTGCTCGACCCAACCCACATGGTATGTCTGGAAGTGGGCTCACTGCTATACCTGCAATCTACTGTCTCATAGATCTGTAACATCTGACCTGCATCTGCATAAGCCAGTACCAATAGTCTGGTCCTGAAGGAGTCCCGTAATGATAAATATACCTGGGCACCTGTACTCTGGGAGCTGGGGTAGAAGGTCCTGCCCTAACAGGCGGTGGTACTACTGGTGTTGGTGCAACTGGGTCTACAGGATCATCCTCATCCTCATCTGAATCTGAATCTGAATCTCTGGGCTCTCCTGACCACTTTCTATTTTTCGTCCCTCTAGGTAGAACTAAATCTGGCACCAGGGTGTCAACACTATCAGGATCTGCTGGTCGTACGCTAATATAGACTGTGCCATCTCTCAAAATCCGGATTATCCCCATCATCCTCAGAAATTCATAGTCTATTGGTTGGGCACTCCACTTGGGTAGACTCTTAAATTTCTCCACTTCTGCTGTTCTAAGCAGTCCCATTTTTCTAATCAACCTTGTAATCACTGGACCCATGAACGATCTTTTTGTATCGAAATTCTTTTCCTCAAGAATCTGCTGAGCAACTAAGTGGGCAACCTGAATGTTCCTCCTGCTGAGGATACATGCAATCAAAGCAACATCAAACTTGGCAACTCGACCATTAGTCATATGCTTCCCATCAAGCGAACAAGCCAATAGCTTGTGTAAAATCTGGAGAACAGGGTCTCTGAGTTGGGTAGCTTTAATACCCGAGAAAAATGGCCTTGGCGACCAATGACTCCATGCCTCAGCGGCAGTAGTCGCGAGGGAAGCCGTGGTGGCTCCACTAGTGAACAGAGGGGAACATATCTCTTCTGGAGTATAGAGATCTAGGTGCTGTGCGAACTGAGCTAATGACAAGGTGAATAGGATCCCCATATACTGAAATGTGATCACTCCATCTCCAGCTCTCATCCCTGGCTTAAATGTATATGTGGCTATGAACTCAGTAATCATCTCCATGTATATTGGCTCGTCAATGCTGAACAGTCTCTTAAAAGACTTAAACTGCTGACCCTCAACCGAATAACAGAGAATGCATTCCAATCTCTGTTTTAGTCCCAATGTTTGCAGCTTATCCCAATCGATGTATCTGAAATGAACGAATGATTTGTCTCTCCATATACGTGCCATCTGGTCGTATGATGGTGTGGCACTAAGGTAGGCAAGAGATCCTGTAAGTGGTCGTGCTGGGTTTAGCTTTGATTTCTTCATTGGCGACATGGTACCTGAGAACACGAGAGATTTAAAGTAATGGATTCTTAAGAAAGAGATAATTTAAAGCATTTTTGAGATCTTTTAAAGAAAATTCGAAATGCAGGCTTTAAATTTGTGATAGTCCAAAGATTACATCAAATATCCAATGTTCCCAAATAATCAGTTTTAATCATACTAAGGCAACATGTAGTGTGGTTGGAAATCAATATATGAAAATGTACAGTCAAGAAATGGTGACATTTTTAACGCAATGCATTATCTATTACAAACTTTGGTTTTATCCAAGTTTGAAATGTCAAATCCTTACAAGTCATTGTCATCCAGTAGGGCTTGACTTTTGAGAGTTCAATTTGAAGTAAGGTTTTTGATAAAAATGATTTGTTTTAAACTTCAATACTTCAAGTTGACTTTATATGTCAAAGCTTACTTTAAATGACAGTTTCAAGTATCCGCATGCCAAGATTATAACCTATTCATGTATATATGATCTCAACTATTTAAGCATTTCCTACTGGGTAAACAAGTTAGGTTATGCACAAAAACATATCCATGTGTTTGGTTTGGTTCAAGACTTTAATTTTCAAAACAAAGATTCTCTAGGTACATTGCTTATTTTGACTAGTCAAACAACTAACAAGCATCCTAGTAAGCAATTCAAGCAAAAATGGTCATTCATTCATCTATTCATGCAAGCTAGTTAACTTTTTGTTGACTTTAGAAGTCAAACTTGCAATTTCCAACTATAAACTAACCACATTGTACAATTAACATGGAATAATCATTCAAGGTTTCACAATTAAACTTAAATACTTAGAGACTAACACTTATTCAAGCAAAATCCTAGACTTAATTAAATGGTCAAAGTTCTAGCATGGCAAAGTGATAGTAGTATGTAGTTTCTAAGCATCTAACCAAGAAAAGTTCTAGTTCCTAGTTACTATCTTAGCTAACTATATGAAATAGGCTCTTTTAAGTTTTAAAGTGAGTCTTGGTGATCATACCTTGGTTTTAGTGAATAAAACGTGAAAACGAATGTACAACCGTGAAGAGGATGCAACAAGGAGCTCAAAAGGACATATGATTACATGTTTTGGTAGAGATTTGATGGTGGTTTCATGGTGGTGGTAGGGTGGTGGACGGTTTTGGAGAGGAGAGGGGAGGAAGAAGAAGTTTTCTTCTTATTTGAATTATGGGGATGTAAGGAGTAAGGGGTGGTCCCCAAGAATATGTTCTAGTGTACAATATTCTTTGACCATGGTCCCTAGTGAAGAGTACAAACTAATTTCTAGATTAAGTCCTATTGTCCTAATAATTGTAGTTACGATCTTAAGTATACTTATTGTAACTAGTTGTTTAATTACTTCTCGTTACATTTCGAAGGGATTTAAGAATCGTGCAAATTTTAAAGGACGATTTTAATTAATCTAAAATATTAATACTTAAATTATTTTTGGGTGTTTTAAAATCTTTGTCTGACGCGGGTCTATGGAGTGTACACGTTTCGGCTAAAAGCTTAAAGTTGTACGTTCTTTTCGACATGCGCGTGTTTTCAGGCAACAATTCAAAAACGTTTTCTTCTAAAGGTTGCTTTCAAGAATTTATTATATTACTATATGTACTAAAATATGCTCATTTAAAGTCGTGATCCTTGACCTTTTCGGAGAGAATTGTTTTATGATTCGTTCCGATCCCTCCAAAGGGCAAGGGTTGAGATTTGCTCCCTTAAGCGAACGTTTTTAGGTACAAAACTTTTTGAAAGCTCCCAAATGACATTATAAACTAAATAGTAATGACTATTCTCTAATTTCCCTAGGACTTTTCGTTCCTCGTATCCTAAATCGACAAGATCACTAATTAACTTATTATATGCCTTCCTTATCTTTTTAGGGTTTGACAAACCGTCGCGTGCTCCTTGGTCTTTATAATTTAGATCGTGAGTGAGTTTATTCATGATTTCCAGAAACGCATTCTGTTCCTGCGAATCAGGTTCTCCGGTTGTGAATTCAATTATCCTAAAGAGTTCACTGATTTTGGCTTTTTGTGTGGAAGTGAAGGGGTATTTGGTAAAGGCGAAGATTCAAATAAGCTTGATGTGAAGGTCTTTTCTTTTAGCGAAGAGAGCTGTGTCGATTCTTTCCTTGGTGGAATCAAGAAAAATGTCTCGCAATTTTGAGATCAAGTAAGAGGCGGG
Source organism: Helichrysum umbraculigerum (assembly GCA_949592205.1). Taxonomy (NCBI): domain Eukaryota; kingdom Viridiplantae; phylum Streptophyta; class Magnoliopsida; order Asterales; family Asteraceae; genus Helichrysum; species Helichrysum umbraculigerum. The sequence continues at coordinate 24,541,411 of CATIUR010000006.1, read as the reverse complement.
GTCAACAAAGAATGGAATTTTACCAGGAATGACGATGGGAATCATCGGGTCCCGTTCTATCCAGAACTCAAGTTTCTTGATCATTGCAGCGACATTGTGATTGATTAATATCATAGATATTAGGAGAAAATCCATGTCGGAAAGTGATTCAAAAAGTAGATCTAAATCTGCTATAAACTTTAGTTCTTGGTCTCTGAAATTTGTGAGAGTGCTTTCGCATTCATGACTTGACAGGCGAAGAAGGAATTCTACTTGTTTTTCTAATTTGGCAATCGTTTCTCATTGATCGTAGGAAAACGGGAGGTCGGCAGAGTTTAATCGCTTAACGAATGCTTTATAGACATCTACCCTACGGGAAGGATTGAAAGAAGCACCGAGGTGGCGTTCTTTAAAACAAGGTTGTTCTGAGTCGACTGATGGAACCTTATCCACCACTCGATAAATGGTGTATTTGTGTTCATATGAAAGGAATGGAAAGATGCCGTCATTACAAGAATTAGACAGGGGTTGGGTATACACTGATGTTTCAGGAATGAGGGTGATTAATTCACGTAATTTCGAAGGTTTGATTTCGTAATCATCTTCAGGAAGATTATCGAAGTGGACAGAATTTGGTAAACTAGGTGAATGAAAAGTTGGAGAGTGATCTTCTAGAGATGATGCAAGGTCAGGTAACTGATCCGTGTCATCAAATTCCAGGCAATGTTTTGGAATGGAAAGTGAGGTCCTAAATTCTTCTTGGGTATCGGAGGTTTCCTTAGTTTTAGAGGAAGAAGGTGAAAAGAAATCAGATCCTATCTCTTTTTCTAAGTAGTTAAAGAATTCCGTATCATCCATTGCCTTAAATTCATCCTTTGAAATGGGGCAAGAAGTGGGTTTTCGAGTTGTCATTTTCAAACTAATATTATGCTAATTAACTAATACTTAATTAATTCTTAATTACTTAATTTAACTTTAGAAAGATACCTGAAAAGTGTTTGTCCCTAACCTTGGATCTTACGGCACCGAGTCAATCTAATCGCTAGCGGAAATAACAATTAGATCACTAACCAATCACACGAATAATCAAACACAAAGAATACGAATCAAAACGTTGTTTATTCGATTATAGTCAATCAGATTACAGAGATTTCGACTAATGGTGTTTAGGGTTTCGTCAACCCTAAAACAGAAAACATAAAACGAATTTATACAAAATCTGGCACCTGCGACGTCGCACGCTACGTCGCAGGCCCAAGCCCATGCGACGTTGGCTACGTCGCAGGCCCAAAACCTGACGTCGCACCTGCGACGTTACACGCTACGTCGCAGGAGTCAGGAATGCTAATTCTAATTACAAACTACGAGCTAGACCAACTGACAGACACTAAACATGTACTAACAAACTCCCCCGTGTCTTCAGCTTGGTCTTCAAAAATCTTCTTTAAACCCAGCCCGCAGGAAACTGGCCGTCGGCATGAATTCCATTAGCTACTCAAACAGTAACAACATTGTAAAACTGCTGTGCTAAACGTCTGTTGAATTCATTCTTCTGACCAACACGAATCCGATTATCATAGAGTTTTCTTAAATCTTTTTCATGAAAATTAATCAAACTCATCGGATCATATAGTCTAAACGTTGCTTGCCTCAGATTCCATATACCTCCAACTTCTGGCCACGGTTCAGAATCTGGAACGAAAGTAATAACCGCTTCACCAGTCTGTGGATCAAGTTCCCATTTTACAAGTCTTCTCAGAAAATAATAAGGAACTGATTCCAGAGGTATCTCAGTCAAACAGTTAGCAGGCGAATAGTGAACTTTAACCAAAGGCTTCCTGGTGACTGGATCAATCTTCTTTTTCCACGTATACCAAGTTCCCAACGTCGGCTTCAATTTCGAATATTTCTTCGATAACACATCCCGACGTAAATTTCTCTGAATGAACTCAGCATAATCATTCTCGAAAGGATTAATCAATTTAAGCTGAGCTAATCGATTAATCTCTCCTTTTGGCAACGTGCTCAATCTATCAAAACGCATTCTCAAGTACTGAACTCCATCTTCTCTCTTTATCATAAACAGATTCCTTTGACACTTCCAGCTTTTAATAACACCGGTATAATTTCGACTAACCCGGTACACTTGACATTTAACTGGAATAGGAACTGGATTTCGTCCCTTAGGCCACCATTTCTTGTTTCTCTCTCTCTTTTCTTCAGCAGTTAACTTCTTCGCTGCCGAGTCCGGTGCCTGTGTCTCTGAAGCTGGAGTTGCAGCGGAACTTGATTCTCCATGTTGAGCTTTATCAGGACTCTCGTCTTCACTTGAATCAGATTCTATAATTGGTGCATCATCATAAGCTTCCCCAGATTGTGCATCATCATACGTTTCATCTGCATTCAACTGTTCCTCTTCAATCGAGACATCCTCGTTCATCTCAAAAACATTCTCTGTTTCTTCCTCAGAGCCAACTCCACTAGCCATTCTTTGAATAAACGACAAGTCCGCAAATGAATAGTCAACAGCCAGTGGTCTCGGTTGCCCTGGAATATCATCAACACAAAAATAATCCAAAAGAGAAATATTTTCATTAACATTTTCAATTACAGGGTTGGGATTTACAGACGCAGGTTCACTTGACTCTAAAGTGGGTATCCCAGACCCAGACTCCCCCGAGGCAAGTAACCTGCCTTCCAAAACATTAACCCTAAGCTTCGTTTCATCAAGCTCCTTAGATTGGACCTCGATCAACGCAGCTTGTTCAGCAATCTTCTCGTCCTGAGCCTCCAGCTTTTGCGTCATCTTCTGCATATCTTCCATAATCTTTTCCAAGAATGCTGGAGTCGGTTGAATCTCAAAATCAGCTTGCTGCTGTGGATTGACTGGAGCTCGTGTTGACGAAGAGCGACGAACACGACGACTCGGTCGATAAGTCTCATCAGCAGGATCATCACCGTCACGTGTACGTTTTCCCTTATCCCTTGGAGGTACATACTTACGTCCTGCCCGGATCCGACGCTGAATTCGCAGATATCTGAATGAATCGGAAAGCCTGATACGTTCCATCTCAGAGGGATGCGGAACAGTACCATCCGAGTGCTCAGGCGTCGGACCCCCATCCTGAGGACCTACATTGGCCGGTTCTTCAGAATCAGAACTCTCGACCGTTTCATGAGATGCAGGATTGTCCGAGTCAACGTGCCCGAACTGCTCAATGTTCTCCAAAATAGCCTCCACATGCTCCCCCGCAGCTTGAACAGGAACGTTCATGAGTGGTTCCTGCGGTTGCTGTGGTGCTGGAACATCCATATACTGAGGATCTGGGGGTGGTACATAATTTTCATCCACAATAGCACCGAATAAGGGAACATCCCTTGGTGCCTCGACCCCTTTCTCATACCCTGCACAAATAGTGAAAATCCGACTCATCATCGGGGAAATCTTGAGCGGCTGATCGATATCACCCTGTGCCTGAAGATCCGGATGATGACGATTGATGTGCAACTGTACAAATCTCGGATATAAAATCCATTTCTGATCCCCGACATTTGCATTATCAACCATAGCCCTGAAGATAAATCCCGAGAAGTTGAACGGCTTGTTGTATACCAATGCTAACATAGCAGAAGCCAGACTTCGGCTCATCCCATCCGTTCCACCTTTCCGATTCCCCAAGCAAACAATAATCACATGCATCAAATATCTCCAGACGCGTGTGAGATTCACTTTTCTATACTGATCAGAGGGAATCCCGGGATATCCTATCCGTTGCATAGCTCCGGTAACGAAAATATGATCAAAACCGACAGGCATATCCGGTTGATCATTCAGCTGTAAAAGTTCCCGAATGCTCTGTTCTGTAATAGTGATCTCCATACCCAGAACGGTAGAGACCAATCGTCTAACGTCGTTTTCAGTAACGACAGTTGCGTTTCTCCAAAAAGGGTTGATCAGATTCCCAAACGCCATAGTGTTATCGGAAATGGCGTGGACTACCCTTGAACGTCTCAAAAACGCGATCATCTGACGATACGGTGCAGCTTTATCAGAAGTGTCAGTAAGGAAAGCAGCCGTATTATGACGAGCTTCAAAAATCAAAGCCATATCTGCAAAAACAGAAACAGATTGCAACTCGAAAAAGATTAGAAAAATAATGTTACATTTTTACAAACTTTTTCAAATTCCCTGGAATTAGCGACGTAGCCCCGTACGTCGCATCAACACAGAGCGACGTAGAACTATACGTCGCTAAAATTCAAAATAAATTGAAAAGCGACGTAAGGCCTGACGTCGCATAAAATTCGAGCGACGTCAAGGGGGACGTCGCATTTTGCAATTTATTGTGAATTTAATCACTTTAATTAAAAGAGCGACGTAGAGTGGTACGTCGCATCGGACGTCGCAGTAAAAGCGACGTAGGGAAGGGCGACGTAGGAAATTAATAATAAATAATTAAAGCGACGTAGGCCACGACGTCGCAGCGTACGTCGCACTGACGAACAGGCGTCCCCAACCCAGAAACCCTAACCCTCGAATTTAGGGGTTTTCAAAATCAAACGCACTACAAGGTGCGGCTAACGATGGTGATCACGAAAACATGATTTATAACCAGTAAATTACACGATAGACCATCTAATTTATCCGAAACCCGAAACCCTTTTAACCCGTAATACATACATAGCCATTAAACATAATATACACGGTTAAAAATGGTAAAATCGGTACCTAAGTGTGCGGAATAACGAGTAGATCAAAACTACGTAGGTGAATCGGAATGAAAACGGCTACAAATCACGAAAATTGCTCGAAAATTGCTACGTCGCAAATCGCCACTGGTACGTCGCAGGCTACGTCGCACGTGAATAGTGAATAGTGTGACGTGTTACGTCGCAGTTGAGACTATATATAGTCTAACCCTTCATGCGACGTAGACTGGGACGTCGCAGGCGACGTAGAGTGGGACGTCGCATAAAATTTTTGATCCAATTTTGAAATTTTTCAAACCGTTTACTCGTTATTTTAGCAAATAATATCCAAATAACTCGTGACTTGGGAAAAATAACGCAGAATAAAAATAAAGCATAAAACTAAAAAATCTTTTTGGTATTTTCTTTAATTTTACAAAAAGTAAAAAATTAACAAAATAAAATAACTAACACTCTATTTTTGGTGACGGAGTTGAGTTGTCTGATTAGGGATCATATCGGAATAACATGCATTTATAAGGAATAGTAAGTGTTATTTCGATCATCAGTATATTTTGTCCACTTTAAATTTACGTGGCACATTTAAAACACCTTTTATAAAAATTATTTCAAGACAATTATTGGTATTGTTTGTCCACCTAAACACGTTACATCCGTGTCTGTGAGTTAAACTTTTATTGTGAGTATGAATATTAATTTTGAGAGACCTATTATATGATATACTGATAAACTTCAGTAAAACAAACACTGCATATTCACACAAGGTAGAGATTACAAGACCAAGTTTATCTCGGTTTTCTCGTAACATACACTTGATATTTATATTTAGGCATACATCAAACCGACTATGAAGATACTAGTGGCCCCAGATCTGTACAAAGTACAACAGAGGGTCCCTTAGTATGAACATAACAAGTTTGAGACTATTTGCATAACTAATGGATTCAGGTCTGTACGTGAGTACAACAATAGTCACCATTAGTTAGGCGAATAATCATATTATCACTATATGCCCATTTTACATTTACATAATTATGACAGTGTATGATAGTACTTCCATTTATCAATTAAGACTTATGTCATACATCATATAACATTTTTCTCAAAGTAATAGACAAGTATTAAAATTACTTCTTAATATCTCAGAGACCGGTGTGTACCATGCCTACCAATACATCGTATGATGAAGATAATTTAGATAAAAACTGTTTTAAGTGTGTCAGATAAACCTACTGACACATCCAAGATAAACCTTAAAATTCCATTTTGTGCATGTCACCCGATGTACTATCATATCCCAAGTTGTTTACAGACACAACTTCAACGTCTATTTTAAAAATGTAGCAACCTTGCGTTTTCTTTAATACTAAAGAGTATAAAGAGTGGCTGTTGCGAAATTTTTTTTTTTTTTTTTTTTTTAATTGAATTTTAAAAACTTAAAAATCCAAGTCACAAATCATTTCTTTGACTGAAAGAACCTTAAACCTATCAGATTGACCAGTTCAATAAAACGTGATCGCAAAAAGGCTTTTGTGAAAAGGTCCGCACACTGCTTAAGGGTCTCTATATGTACGACATCTATAAGGTGTTTCTCAAAGCAATCCCGTATAAAGTGGAACCTAAGTTCGATATGTTTGGTCTTAGAGTGCTGTACGGGATTGTGAGTTATAGATATAGCAGCTGTATTATCTATATAAATAGGAGTCATAGAGAGATTGAACCCGTAATCACGCAGCTGATGCTGAATCCAGAGAACTTGAGAACAGCAACTTGCAGCAGCAACATACTCGGCTTCAGCTGTGGAAATAGCAACCGCAGTCTGCTTTTTGCACTGCCAAGAAACTAAGCGCGATCCAAGGAATTGACATCCTCCAGTGGTTGACTTCATATCTATCTTGCAGCCTCCAAGATCCGAATCCGAATAGGCAGTTAACTCAAAGTTTTTCTCGTTTGAATACCATAGACCCAGAGATGGCCTAAAAGCGAGATATCCAAAAATGCGTTTTACTGCCTTCATATGAGACACCTTCGGATTTGCTTGAAATCGTGAGCAGAGTGAAACGGCAAACACTATATCTGGTCTTGAGGCAGTCAGGTACATGAGAGAGCCTATCATTGAGCGATAGTCTTTCTCCTTGCAATCTTCATCTTCCTCATTAGGTCCAAGATTGTGTCTTGCTTCAATTGGAGTGCCGTAGTGTTTACAGTTGAACAATTCATATCGCTTTAACATGTCAGTGACATATTTTGACTGGTGGATATAAATTCCATTGTCAGATTGCTCAACCTGTAGTCCCAGAAAGAACGTGAGTTCCCCCATAGCACTCATTTCAAACTCAGATTTCATCAATCTTTCAAAATCCTTGCACAACTGATCATTAGTTGATCCAAAGATTATGTCGTCCACATAGACCTGCACAAGTAATAAATCCGCTCCTTCCTGTTTGATGAAAAGCGTGCTATCAATCTGTCCTCTATCAAAACCATTCTTCAGCAAGTACTTAGCAAGTCGCTCATACCAAAGTCGAGGAGATTGATGAAGACCATACAAAGCTTTCTTCAGTTTGCAAACATGATTAGGATGCTTTGGGTCTTCAAAACCAGGAGGCTGACACACATAAATTACTGCGTCGACATCTCCGTATAGAAAAGCACACTTTACGTCAAGTTGATACACGCGGAATCCTTTAAATGAAGCATAGGCTAGAAAAATCCGAATAGATTCCAAACGAGCAACAGGAGCGAAAACTTCATCATAGTCAATACCTTCTAATTGACTATATCCTTGAACTACCAGACGGGCTTTATTTCGAATAACCGCCCCACGATCATCCATTTTGTTACGGAAAACCCAACGAGTACCCGTCAAGTGAGCACCCTTGGGTAGAGGAACAATTTCCCAAACATTCATCTTGTTTATTTGTTGTAGTTCCTCCTGCATAGCCTCGACCCAAGATGGATCTTTTAAGGCTTGTTCAACCTTTTTAGGTTCAATTTGAGACAAATGACATGAATCGATATGAGCAATAAGTCCCAAAAGCTGCTGAGCTGAAGTCTGCTTTGCTTGCTGTCGTGTTTGAACAGATGCATGAGGATCACCAATGATATTATCAATGGGGTGATCCTTATGTATACGAGTTTCTGGTATGGCACCTGGCACAAGATCCACACCCAGATTGTTCAAATCTCCCTCAGTTTCAGGAGTAGCAGCAGACTCAGGAGAGGCTAACTCTTCTTCTTCTACTTCATCTTCATGAGAAAATAAGTGAGAGTAGGCCATTGTTTCCTCCATTTCATCTTCTTCTTGAGGTTCCTCTAAAGGAGGCATGTTTGGATCATATGGAAGCTCCTTTGTGTAGGTATAAACTGTTTTAGAAGGAGCAGACGAAGATGATGGAGTAGGAGATGGTGTTGATGGTGGTGATTTGGTAGTTGTTTGTGGTTGTGTGGGTGGTTGTGTGGGTGGTTGTGTGGGTGGTGGTGAAGGTGTAAGTGTAGTTTGTGGAGGTGTAGGATTAGTCGGTGGAGGTGCGGGTGTTGCATTGGGATTTGGGTTGGATGGTTTATTATTAACAGGTGTATCTTGAGTAAGATCAAGCTCATGAAGTATAGAAACCAATTCTTCCGTTTCATCTTCTTCCGGAATATTGAAAGAGTTGAAGAGGTTTCCATAGTTGAAAAACCAATCCGGACCCGTTCCTTGAGGAGGTTCCGTATACCTTAAACATTTCACTTCAAAATGCTCCTCAATCTGATTCGTTGATTTGTTAAAGACTCTTTTGTTCGGAGAGTTGACTGAATATCCAAGAAAAATCCCTTCAACAGCCTTATCACCAAACTTAGAGACCTTATCTTTTGTTATCATGATCAGGCATGGACACCCAAATGGTTCTAGGAACTGCAGATTTGGCTTACGGTTATTGAAAAGTTCATAACACGTCTTGTTCTTTTTCTTAACCGTGAGTACTCTGTTGAGAACATAACAGGCAGTATTAACTGCCTCAGCCCAGAAGATGATTGGTAACTTGGAGTCAGCTAACATAGTCCGAGCTGTCTCGATAATTGTCCTGTTCTTTCTTTCTGCAACTCCATTCTGTTGTGGAGTCCTCGGAGCACTAAATTGATGCTCAATACCTCTTGTAGCACAAAACAATTCGAGAGTTGAGTTCTTGAATTCAGTTCCATTGTCGCTTCGTATCCTTTTCACCTTCAAGTTGCACAGATTTGCCAACTTGTCCAACAAATACACCAGAATCTCAGGAGTTTCCCCTTTTGTGGTCAAAAAATAAACCCACGAAAACCTTGAGTAGTCATCAGTAACTACCAAGCAGTAAGACCGACCACCAATGCTCTTTGTAGAAACCGGACCAAAAAGATCCATATGTAGTAGTTCCAATGGAGCATTTATAGAATTCACCTGCTTAGACTTATGGGACTTCTTACGTAGCTTTCCTTTTTGGCAGGAGATACAGTCATCCTTTAGAGCAAATGACTGTTTCGGAACTCCTAGCACTAGGTCATTTTTAGTCAAGAAATTCATTTTTCGGAAATGAATATGTCCCATTCGTCTGTGCCAAAGCAGTGATTCCTTTTCAGAAGCCTTAGACAAGAGACACGTATACTCGTTTGAGGTCTCAACAGTTCTCATATTCAGAATGTATGTGTCATTCTTTCTTGGTGCTCTCAGTAACACCCATTCTTCCGGAATGACATACCCAGGCTTCAGTATCACACACTCTGTCTTTGTGAACGCAGTGGTATAATCCTTATCACAGACCTGTGAAACACTTAGCAAGTTGTGCGTAAGCTGTTCCACGTAGTTCACATTTTCAAAACTAACATTGCCGTTAGTTAACGTTCCTTTTCCAGAAATGGTTCCCCCAGTATCTCCAGCAAAAGCAACATATCCTCCTGCGTATGGTTTAATATCCACAAGAAGAGATACATCGCCTGTCATATGTCGCGAGCAGCCGCTATCCAAATACCATTCACTATCTTTAACGCGTTCTGACTGCTGCAACACACAAACGAAGGAGATTAGTGAGAAACGGTGACCCAAGCCTTTACAGACTTAGGTCGACCGTGGTCATCAACAATAATCACGTCAGATAGGATTTTATCTTTAAACAAATTAGAATTTTTATCTGATGTGTTATTGTTGACGACTGAAGAGTCAACATCAGACTCTTTACGTTTCCAAACTTTTGAAGATTCGGAATTGGTAATCGAAGTAATGTTGGGCTTTTGAAATGGCAAAGGTTTTTGCTCAACATTACTTGGTTTCGAAACAGGCTTGGGAGAGTTTGAGTAACGCCTAGGTGGAGATTTGAAAAAGAATTTCTGTAAACAGATGTCCTAGGCATCTCTCTCCCATATCGCTGATTTGACAGCTTTGGACATTCACGGATTAAATGTCCTTGTTTCTTGCAGTAGAAACAAGAACGAGTCTCAACAAACGGTTGAGACTGAGGAATTACCACAGGAGGTGGAGAAACATTTCTAGAACATGAACAATGCGTACATGTTTTAGAAAGTGTTTGTTTTGGTTGAGAGGTTGAAGTTGAAGGTTTATCATACGAAACTCTTTCATTTACTATTTTATTTTGCAAAATCTTTACAGGTGACTGTAAAGTTTGTTGTTTCGAATTAAAAACCTTGGATTTTCCCTTATTTGGTTGAACCTTAATTTCAGGTTCAATCTTTGAAATCACTTTTTCAGGTTTAACCACAACCTTCTTAACCTCAGGATACTCCTGATCCGTAATGTCCTCAATCTCAACAATCTCCTCAATAATAACAGGAGATTCATTCTTTAACTCAACTCTCTCCTTAACACTAACAGGAGATTCATGCACAGACTTAACAAACGTTGGCAAGGGGTACTCTGGCCGCTTGGTTTTCTCCTTTGCCGGTTTGTTATGTTTGGTCTCTTTAGCATCTTTAGCTTTTAAACCATAAAGCTTGGACCAATCAACTGGAATCTCTTCAAAGCCTTCCTTAACAGGCAGGGGACAGTGAGTAGTAGGAGGAGGGACTGAGTTGTATCCCAATCCCTCATTCTTCTTCCCTTTAGTACCATGCTTGCTAAGAATTTCATTAAAAACAACCGTTGAGGAATTTGAACCTAAGATTTTACTCTTATAATTCTCATACTCAGCTTTTAAATCTGTAAGTTCTTTATTTAGTAATTCAATTTCAACAAGATAGCTTTTAATGGCATCTTCTTGACTAAAAACCTTAGATTTATATTTCTGAGTATCTAACCGATGAGCCTCAAGATGTTTTTCATAAAGTTTCTCATTAGCTTTTAAGAAATTATTTGACTCGGTTAGTTTTTCATTCTTTTTCCTCAACTCTACAGTTTCGTTCTGAAATGCCTTTAGAGATTCAGTTAACTTAATACATGAGATACAATTTAATGGTTCATCATGTACCTCATTCACAATGTGAGCCATCAGACACTGTTGGTAATGCTGGGAGACAGGCGTCCAATCTTGACTTGTAGGCTCAAAGGCAATCAGGGCATTATCAGCAATCCCTTTCTTAGAAACTTCCGTTTCTTTGGCCTTTGGAGGAGTAGATGGTGTTGTGAATCCCGATGCTGGCATTTTGGGTTTCTCGCACTCTCTGGCGAAGTGACCCAAATTTTGACAATTGTAACATCGGACCTTACTCTTGTCAAATCCGAAGCCAGTCTTTCCATCACCTTCCAAACTTTTACGCCCTGTCCTCTGCAAGAACTTTTGAATTCTTCTGGTGATCATCGCCACATTCCAAGTTAAATCCATTTGCTCCAGATCATCTTCATCAAGCTGAGCATAGTCTTCCTTAGTCAGCTCCAAAGTAAGATTCGGTTGAGTAACCAAATCCTTGTATGAGCTTAAGAAAGCTGTGTAAATGGCAGCTTGCTCCTGAATAGCAGGTGAGACTTGAACCTGTTGTTGATTTGAAGAAGGTCCAGTCATGAAAACAGAATGAATCCCATCGGAAGCAGAAGAAGAAGTTGATGGAGCATTTGTATTTGTCACGAAGGCGACTCCAGATCCATAAGTCTTTCCAGAGTTGATCTGAACACCATACACACTAGGATTCTGAACAGCAGCACCAGACCTAGTTTCTTTCTTCTTAATCTCCATCGCGTGAGCTTGAAGATCCCCTATCAGCGTATCCAAAGACATGTTTGCAAGTTCTTCATTTTCCTTTAAAAATTGAACTTTAACATCCCAAGAACTTGGCAACACATCCAGTAGCTTCTTATATACTTCAATTGAAGGAAAAGTATAACCCCCTTCAAACAACTCACCAACTAACCGTGAGTACCTAGTGAATAACGAAGTCGTGTCTTCATTTGGAAGGATGTCAAAGATATCGTACTGTTTCTTAATCAGTTCGAGCTTGGCTTCCTTGTACTTATAATTTCCTCCACAACGAGTTTCAATTGCCTTCCATAAATCAAAGGCTGTTTCATGAGTTCTGAAAAGCCAAAGAACATCCTTGGTTAGACACATTTTAATCATTGAAAAAGATTTTCTTTCAGTATCAAAATCTTTCTTCTCCTCGGGAGACGTCGCTTTATAGGTCTTAGCAGGACGAATATTACGGTATTCTCCTTCAGCTAATGGAGGTACATAACGTTCGCGTAATGGTCCCCATAATTCTGGACAATGAAAATCAATGTATTGTTCAACTCGGTCTCTCCAGTATACATAATCCATGTCCGCAGTAAACAATGGAGGTTTATTACTTGAACCTATGTCATTACTTTGTTTAATCATTTCTCTTAGACCTCTAATATCATCTTTATCAGCTGCCATTGTAATTACTTAATCAAAAAACAAACTTCTGATCTTAGCGACGTAGGTGAGTACGTCGCACCAAGATTATGCGACGTTGATAGGTACGTCGCAAAAGCAAAGGATTCAATTAAGAATCAGAAATATGCGACGTTGAGTGGTACGTCGCAGATGACGTCGCAGAGGACATCGCAGAATCACACTATGCGACGTTGAGAGGTACGTCGCAGATGACGTCGCAGAGGACGTCGCAGAATCACACTACGTCGCAACACGACGTCGCACAGACTAATTAAAGTCCAAATCACTACGTCGCACGCGACGTCGCAGCTTACGTCACAATGGTACGTCGCAAAACGCGCTGAGCAGCGGCCACAAACCCTAAAAACGAATTTTTAACCCTAAAAACCAAAACCACGAATGCCGAACGACAGAAACCTTCAATTATCCCAGTAATATTGATCGAAAACCTGTAAAAACACAAAACAAACGTGATAAACACAAAAACACACGAATATCACGTCCTTTTAAATCCCAAACTCGATCCGAATCGCCAAAACGAGCACTTTCTGCTTTGATACCAGTTGTTTGTCCCTAACCTTGGATCTTACGGCACCGAGTCAATCTAATCGCTAGCGGAAATAACAATTAGATCACTAACCAATCACACGAATAATCAAACACAAAGAATACGAATCAAAACGTTGTTTATTCGATTATAGTCAATCAGATTACAGAGATTTCGACTAATGGTGTTTAGGGTTTCGTCAACCCTAAAACAGAAAACATAAAACGAATTTATACAAAATCTGGCACCTGCGACGTCGCACGCTACGTCGCAGGCCCAAGCCCATGCGACGTTGGCTACGTCGCAGGCCCAAAACCTGACGTCGCACCTGCGACGTTACACGCTACGTCGCAGGAGTCAGGAATGCTAATTCTAATTACAAACTACGAGCTAGACCAACTGACAGACACTAAACATGTACTAACAAAAAGATTTCGCTCTGAAGGATCTCCTAAATACTACTACTTAAGGCGGCTTTGAATCGTACGTTAACGATTCCCCGGCAGCGGCGCCAAAAACTTGATGGCACCCGAAAGTGTCGGTGTCGTTGATGGTAACTAATCGGGTGCCAACAAGGGTTTTAAAATTTATAAATAGTGGGGCTTAAATTATATGTACTACCTACTCTGGTTAGTAAGTGGTAAGGATAACCTAAGATCGTTCTATGAATCGAAACGTGTGGGTGATTAAAGCTGGTGCTTTCGGTAGGGAAGTATTTAGGATGGAACAAAGTAGGTAGGTTTGGGGGTTTTAAACTAAAGACAAATAATTAAAGTGCAGGAAAGTAAATTAAAAGAAATTAAAATACAGACTAAATAGGGACAGTACTTAATATAGTAAATAAACTATTAGGTGTAAACTCTAGAACCCTACCAACTAATATTCCCATTGGCATGTCACTAGGAACTAGGTTATCGTGATTCTGATCGGAGCAATACGCAAACTTCCAATATTTATCTAGTTGAAAGATAAACAACCTATCTTGGTTTTATACCGAGGTGCATGAATCAACAGCGTATCGTCTCATAGGTCCGACCGTTCTTAACCCCTAAGATAGTTTACTACTCTATTAGAATGCAGATTAATAACTTTGTATGTTTAGACCGTCGATTTTGTAAGACTTAGTATTTTAAGGATTCTAGGTCATTATGACTTTACTCTTATTCCTAAGTCTTGTTATTGTTCATTAAGGTTCTGTTACTTCGACTTATGACTTAAATCTCTCCTTTCCAAACAATTATACATCCCTGGATTATTCGCAGTTTATTAAAACATGTTTCATATGCAGACCATGCCTTTCAGTAATTAGACAGTGTACTTAACATGGTAGTTCCACAGCTTCTTACATCCGACACGCGGTCAAGAGTAATTGACAGTGAGAATGACACTCTAAACTAGCTAAATGTAAAGCAGTGCAGAAATATAAACCTAATATATACAACGAGTGGTTTCACTGTGTCTTACTTATTGCATGTCATGGGCACAGATAACTACTTACCATAATTAAGGTTGATCAGGTCCTAATTACTAGGTTGCAGTCACGTGGATAACCAGAAAGGGTACTCCATAAATTAAACTTAAGTTCATAAAGCCTTAACAGTACAAAGGTTACTAATTCCTATTTTATCTGAACGTGTTTTATGAACATTACTTTATAGTGCATTGACTTTCGCAGGATACACCAGTAAGTTGTGAAGTTGTATTATCCTTTCGGAATTCCAACTCTTAAACCAGAGTTGATTCCCATGATATAACTACCTTCGGTCGTTTATTGACTTCCATACATTTGTACTCCACTTAAAAGCATTTCCAGTACTATATCAAATAAACAGTCGAATAGGGGCCGTCATATCACTTTACGATTGTCGTACACTAATTATATAATATCATCCCTAATTATAATTATCTACATCATCAACAATCACAATAATAAACTACTCGCAATTCATGGAAACAAGTAAATCACATACAAGGCAATAATGCATATTGAAATACGAAATAAGACAAGTATGATAAATGTTTAGATATCACCCGAAAATAAATGCGTAGCAGCGTATTATTATGATTGACAACTCTTTCGCACTTACAAAGATCAATCTCCAAATCCCTAGCGTTCGTTCTAGCCTCTATATTAATCCGTAGATTAATTACAATAATCCTAGAATGAGAAAAACTATAAAATACAAGAGAATTTCTAGAGTGAGAAAGTGGAATTTTGTGATTCCAAGAGTGTGTGTTGCAAATGAACCATAGGCTCCTATTTATAGGTGAAATTCGGTGCATTTTAGCAACTTGGGGCACACGTTAGCAAAAGGTGGAAATGTGGCTAGCACATGTACCCTAAAGCGCGTAAAGGTCTAGCACGTGTACCTTAAAGTTGTGTAAAGTGCTAGCACGTGTACCAAGCGAGTACGTGCAAGGATGAAAAAGCGCCAAATGGATAGGGGGGAGGTAGCCGGGAGGTGGTGGCCAGGTGGCCAGCGGTGGTGGCCTGGTGGCCGGCGGCGGCTGACAGGCTACCGTCCCGATTCGCCGTCTTTTGCTCGTTATTGATTCGCGCGTATCTTCTTTGTTATGCGTCCGTTTTCGTCGATTCTTTTTGCGTTTGGTTCGTTTTTCAAAACCGAAGATTTTGATGAAAAGAAATCCTTGAGATGTGTCTTTGATCTTTGGATGTCTCGTACAAATCGTTTGAATCTTTCGGCGTACGTAGAATGTTCGTTCTTCGTCCGATTCTTCTTCTGTTTGATTCGTATTTTGAAAATGAAGACTTTGGGTAAGATAAATCTCAGTGATGGGCATTTTGTCTCTAAATCTTGTTTCGGATGCCTTGAATCTTCAACTGCGTTTGGAATCTTCGTTTCTCGTCCATTTTTAGTGATTTTTCTCGTGCTTCCGTGTTTTCACCTTCTTGGCATAATATCACTAATTTAAGTGATAATTGATCTTGTATGCCAAGTATTAGTCTTAAATGAGAGAGATATCGGTAGTAAAAACATGACTTTTTACGCGATATCAGTGTGTCCTTTTATAGGTTGCGGTTGAAAGCTAAAGGAACTTGTATGTAAGAAAATGTTCAAAGTGCTCATTTATGTAAGCTTCATTTATATATCTCTACTCATGGCCTGCATATGTAATCTATAAGTCTATGCTCCTCCTTAAAGGCATATACAGTTGTACATGTGGTTATACTTGAGCTAGTATCATATGTTGTAGGTAAGACACTGAATTGAGTCTGCACATGATGACACACATGCTCATTTTGGTGTTTTGTATAACACCCTCCGAAAATTAATTTTTTTTTAAGACATATCGGAAGCGCATTAATAATAATTACTTCTTAGATTGCATATAATACAAAACCAAAATGGCAATCCACAATTACATGGTTTAAATCCAAATACCATAACATTTACAAACATTTAAGATAAGTGTTATTTAATCCAAAACAAAGTGTTAAACCATTAACATGGTTTTATAACCAGAGTGAGTCGTCAAACATCCCTTAATCCCAAACTTCTTGCAACCCACAACAAAGCTTAACCTGCAAGAAGTGATGAGGAGGGATTAGCACAAAGCTAAGTGAATAGATCTCTAACCATCAATCTAAACATAGCTTAACAATTGTCTACAGCAAAGCATCGTAAACAAACAAATCAAAGAGGATCGGTGGTCCTTGGGGTACCTTCATGCCGCGGTGGCCCCCAAGTAACACTTAAAACTAACTGAAAGCCAAACAGTGGTTAAACCGATAGTTTGGTACTAATACTACATACAACATACTTACAATATATAACACATGTACAAAGCACTTATGTTGTCCAAAGTATTAGTATCCAAACCCAATCCATGTTGACCTCCGACATTCAATTAGTCCACAACCATCATGGCAATATATATATATATATATATATATATATATATATATATATATATATATATATATATATATATATATATATATATATATATATAAGACACAATCAATATCAATACATTAAACCAAGTTTACCCATTGTAACCAACTTGTTACAACTAATCTAGACTGAAAGTCCAAGATCCACTCACCCTTGTTGACCACAGCCTCCACTCAAAGATCTTATTTTATTGAGCCTTCGTTTTATCTGAGAACCAATCAAAACCCGAGTTAGATTCTCATGTTTATAATTTATAGTATAATATTCACATATATAATGACATATAATGCACATACTATACTTTCAATACAAGTTAAATAATATAAGTACACAAGTCACAAGTTGTCAAATTCGTTAGATTTTAACTAACAAACGCGATCCGGGTTAGGAGTGGCTGGATCGCGTTCCACAGTTCAAAACATTCTGTTACCAATTTACACTTGCAAACGCGATCCGGGCTAGGAGTAGCTGGATCGCGTTCCCAAGAACAAAATCAATCCGACTCAAGTTTAACACTGACTAACGCGATCCGGACACTAGGGAGCTGGATCGCGTTTCAAAGAACAAATCGTACTGAGCCTAAATTACACATAGCAACGCGATCCGGGCTATGATGCTGGATCACGTTTCAACGTTTTACAGCAGAGATTCAGACCTGCAACTACACAGCACGAACTAAAACCCCAAATTCACACAATTCATTTGCAATACATGATTTTTATCTATCAAACAACTTCAAACATCAACCATAAACATAATGCAACAATAATCAATCTCATCTAAGCACAAATTCCATACATGCATCAATGGTTCAACCTACTTCTAACCAATTTCAAACATATATATGTAAATGGGTAAAATCAACTTACAAAGAAGATAGTAACAAGATGATTAAACAAACTCATTAACAATCAATCATTCAAGCATAATCATTCATACATGCATCAAGTTTCCTCCTAATTTGATCAAATGAGTTCATGTAGGTTAAACAAGCAACTTCAAGCAAATGGGGAAGAAATAACAAGATCATGATGAAGAAATCATATGTAGATCAAAATCACAGCCACAATTGATTGATAGATGTTTTCCTTGAATTGCAAGTGTAATAGTGTGTGTGTTCTTGAGAGAATGTGAGAAAGAAGAAGATCGTGAAATGGAAATAAAGGTCAGACATATCCATTAAGTCTAATTAACATGCAGTGTAAAATTATACCCGTTCTAAATCTATTGTCTAGAACCTAAAACCAATTTGCGAGAACAATTATTTTATTTTACTTTGAACACTAATAATTTAAAACAAGTAATAATTTATTAATCAAAATAAACCATTTAACCATTTCGACCTATTATTATAATTGACCAAATAATACAAATTATTTCTAACTCAATTAAATAACCAATAAAATAAGGAAAATAACCGAAATTCTCCTAGGCCAAAATCGAGGATGTTACAAATCTTCCCTCCTTAAGGAGATTTCGTCCCCGAAATCTCACCTTGCTCAAAAAGACAAGGATAGCGTGTAACACCCCGCAAAATTTAATCGCGATAATTAACGTTAATCACTTGCATTATTAGGCTAATTCCCTACTTGAGTGAATTCACAACCACTTTTAAAGGTAAGTCTAGCAAAGCCCAACTAGTTAATACGTGTAGTATTACTTATTTGTAATTAGATGTAATTACATATGAAACGATTTGAACAAACGCGACAAAAATATACGACTGTTGGTGAACGAATTTATTTAATAAAACGAAAGTTATTAAATAACGTAAACGCATAATAAATATTATGTCGATAATATTTACAAGTATTTCGTAACGAATAACGTATATCTTGTAAAATTAAAAATAAAACAAAGTTTAAAATTTTATAACTTAATTAAATAAGTTTTATAAAGATATCTTAATTTAAAAATATAATTAAATACGTACTTAAAACTGTATTAGTTAAAATAATTTAAATAATTAACGATCGGATAAACGAACACGGTTAAAATACCACGAAATTTGGGACAAAGTCCCCTCACTTTGGAACAAAACCCACCTCCTCCTTTTCTTTTCTTTCATTTTCATTCTCATCATCTCCACCTCTCTTTCTTTCTTCTCTCTAAAAACCACCACCAACCAAAAACAACCACAAAAACGCCACCAAAACTACCACTAAACGACCTCCAATCACCCCGCTCTTTTGGAGAAAAGTGATCACGACGACAAGCTCTACATATCTATCTTTTCGGATTCTCCGCGCGACGACCTTGTAAGATCCCGACAATCCCGTAAACTTTTAGATTTTGAAGTTATCTTTGAGATTTCGTGTTCAATATACTTAATATAACATGTTTTAGTGTTCTACACAACTGGAAATGTGCAAATCAAAGCTTAAATCTCGTTTTTACAAACCGATCCACGAACAGTCCGTAACGTCGCATCTGGCTTGGGCCAAATGCGACGTCAGTCACAACGTCGCAAAACATATCACGACGTCGCATGGTGCGACGTCATCCTTTACGTCACATTTCATTACCAACGTCGCACTTAGCGACGTCATGCTCAATGTCGCAGTCATGACCTGCGACGTCGCACCTAACGTCGCACAAATCAGAATCTAGAAAACTCAGATTTTTACTAAGTGTTGGGACTAAGATTTTACCACTTGAATTTACTCCAAATTTGGATTTCGAAGGCGTTTTTACTACAGCAACATAGTGTAAATAAAAATTTTCCAAGCTGACTTGGCAGCTCGACCCCAACCAGGGGCTCTGCCCCTTGGACCCCGCTACCAGGGGCGCTGCACCCGGACCC
Organism: Helichrysum umbraculigerum; assembly: GCA_949592205.1. Lineage (NCBI taxonomy): Eukaryota > Viridiplantae > Streptophyta > Magnoliopsida > Asterales > Asteraceae > Helichrysum > Helichrysum umbraculigerum. Next base: position 24,521,641 of record CATIUR010000006.1, on the reverse strand, counting down.
CCGTACCCAATTCTGTACTTTATGAAACTCAAAAGGAATGAAAATGATAAATGCTTTCAAAGGTAATTATTACAAACCATTACCAACAAGTCGTATACAGTTTCACAAACAACGAAATACAAACTTAAACGTTTAACAAACACTTTGGATATAACTCGGTTGTACAAACACTAGCATGGATGATTAGCTTAGATATCCACATACTTATTAATCTCATACGTTTAGGACGTTAGGAGATTCTGGACCATACTTGGGCTTAGGTTTGCTAGCACTCGAACGTACTTAACTCAACGGGTGAGTTCACAGCCCCTACTTTTACTGTTTTAACTGCTTTGAACAGGGGTGGAAAACATAGTCAAATACTTTTACTACATGATAGTATACTTGCTTTACTCGAACGTATGGAGTACATTGAACTGGTAAACCGATACACAAACTGATGATTATGAAATAACGCTTTCATACTATAAATACTGTAAACGCATAAACATGTTTTGAAAACGCTGGAGAACGACCAGCAACACTTTTTGCTTAACTGATTGAGCAACTGAAAAGTCCCTACTGACATGGGCACAGACCGTTGAAAAGTCCCTTCTGACATGGGCACTAGATCCTGCGAACATGGGTCTACTATTGTTGATAAACTATTGAAAAGTCCCTTCTGACATGGGCACTAGATCCTGCGAACATGGGTCTACTATTGTTGTTAAACTGATGAAAAGTCCCTACTGACATGGGCACTGGGTTCCTACTGACATGGACCCACCAAACGATTAGGATACTAACATTCCTACGAGCCATAACTATTAGGATACTGACATTCCTACGATCATCTAATAGGATACCTACATTCCTACTATAACTTGAAATATACTTTTGGGCGACATCCCGACGAAACATACCTACTACTAGGATACGTATATTCCTACAGAACATACTTGGAAATAGGATACTGCTTTCCTACAACTACTAGGATACAAACTTTCCTACAAACAACTATTTGGAAAAGTTATTGGTTTTACGAATTTACACTTTTGGGTGACATCCCAACGATACTGTATAAACAACAAGTGGGTTGCCAACTGTGCTTACAAACTCGAAACAATAAATTGCAAACATAAAACCTGTGAATTCACTCAACCTCGTTGTTGACTTTTACTATGTTTTTCAGGGAGTTAGCTGCGCATGTAAGAATCGCCAACACACATGGAGAATTAGGCGACCCGTGAAGTTTTAGGATGCCAACTTTTTGGAAACATATGGATTTATCTAGTATAACTAAAACTGTTTTAGTCATATTCCAGAAAACTACTTTTGTAAACTTATTACTTTTAACTTGTACGATTCGATGAATCGTAAACTTTGTAATTAATACTTTTGGCATCTTAATATATTATGTTTGTAACACCCTCCCCCAAAGCCCATCCGCAGATGCAAGCCCAAGAAGGAATGTTAATATAAGCCATTGGGCCAGGTCTGCAGCCCAATGCACCCCAACCTATCTCCTGAACATCTCAGGTAGGTTGTTGGATTCGAACATGAATCCCTTTAATACTAAGTCTTACCACCACGTGTCAATTTTTATATATAAACATAGGTTTTTCATTAAGGCGGAAGCTTACGTCCCAAAATACACATATAAATACCTACCGTATTTATATGTGTCAAAATACCAAGTTTACAAAATGCCATACTTAGAGTGATTAGTTACAAACCAACTACTAAAAAAAAAAACATTTAGATATTAGCCGAATATACTTAAAAGCCGAGCATTACAAAATTTCTAAAACCTATTTCCAAAAGTTAATAAAACATCAGAGTTAGCCAGGTAGTCAAACTTCCATTCCCAAAATTGCTAACTTGCCCGTTTCTAATAACAAAACCTGCAACAATGGAATATGGTGGGATTAGCACGAAGCTAAGTGAGAAAATCTATAACTAACAGCATAACTTAATTTAACGTATTTGCCTACAACAAATAAGCATGCCGCACACAATATCAATTACAATACAAGAGGATTGGTAGTCCTTGGGGAACCCTCAGCCGCGGTGGCCCCCAAGAACACTTGTAACCAACTGCAGGCCCCTACAGACGTTTACCGATAGCCTACATTATTTTCCCATCAACATAAAATCCCTAAACAACACATGTACCAAGATCCTATGTTGACCCGACAATAATCCATAAGCCCAAACCCTGTTGACCTCTCATACACATATACGTCAAAGACCATATATGTTAATGCACAAATAAAGTCCCTATACGCCAGATGGCCATATACGACAAATGCACAATTCACAAGGTAATATAAATGACAACGGTCAATAATAATAAAATCATGATCACTTGTTGTAACCGAATCCGTTACACCAAGTTACCCTGATAGTTAGAGATCCACTCACCAAAATACCAGAATTTCCACTCAGATGTCTAATGTTTCTGAGTCTTCGGATTATCTGAGAACATGAACAATAACAAGTCAGTAACTTATTACAATAAATCTTCAAACTATACTTGATAAAATTTACATTTCTATGCTATTCACGTAATGATACATATATTTCACATATCATATTCCATTTCAAAGAATAACATAAAGTCATATTACTAGTCATTATATAGCATGTCTTAATACTACTTTCATACTAATTATAATGATCACTACTTGATTTCATATATATATCATCTTAATATAAATGTAAACATATCTCATTTACAATTATAAAATCAGTTTATACTATATGACACATTTCAAATATATATATATATATATATATATATATATATATATATATATATATATATATATATATATATATATATATATATATAAGCCACACTTATATTTATATCTAAAACTACCATCATAGTTTGCTTAAAGATATCATAATAATCATGTCAATTCTACTAAACTATGTCACAACAACTTAATAGTTATATTTATCAAGTATTACAATTACTATCATACAAAAGTTAAACTCTAAACCAAATATGCAGATAAGTAATAAAACAGAAGCTGGATGCTGCTGTTGCTGTTGAGTCCCCGCCGGGCAGGGGTGTTCCCCGCCGGGGATACCCTCTCCCTTCGACCCCCTGTTACAGCAACTGCATATCCGAACCAAAATCCCCAAAACTCAACTAATAAATGAAATACACAAATTTACCCAAGTTCTATCATACTATAATAAGTAAAATCATGTGGTAGCAATATACCATTACAATCAAATAGAAATTAACAACTTGCACTCAAAATCAATTTACCCCTTTTTGTCTTGAAGAACTATAACAATTTCTCATATGATTTCTTCATGAATTTAACAATATCCTCTTATAATCAGAAACAAGAAATTATTCCATCACAATTTATTTATAACTCATATACTTAGTCTATTATTATCACCAATTCAAGATTATATTGAAAATAGAACTAAGAACACTTACTAGGGAATATAGCTAGATGACGAAGAAGCAAATAATAGATAATAAACCAGAATCACAGCCCTTGATTTCTTTGTTAAATGATTTCTCCCTTTTTATTTTCTAAAGTAGATGAATAAAAAAAGAGGTGTAGAATGAGTCAAAAGTAATAGGTGAGGTGGGTTGTAAAATGGAAATACAGATGTCGATCTTTCTATCAAGTCCAAGTATGAGTCAAAATGGTTGGTGAAGTGTTTTACAGATGGCGACACATAGCATAATTCATTAATGAGTCATCCAAATTTTAATACTGCAATTTACCCTATTGTCTGGAACTCAAAAATACCCGTGAGCCAAAACATTTTTATTTACTGTCAACTTCGATAAATTAAAACAAGTAATAATTTATTAGTCACAATAAATTCGGTGACTCTTTTAGCCATTTATTTTTAAATACCACTTTAAAATATCTAAAACTTTTAGGCCCGAAAATGAGATGTTACAATGTTCTGTTGTAATCATATGCTCTGATACGTATGCGTGCTTTGTTAGTGTGGCACCCCCTGTAACAACTCGCAAATTTTGAACACGATTAATTTCATTAATCACTTGCATTATTAGGCTAATTCCCTACTTGAGTGAATTCACAACACATTTTAGAGGTAAGTCTAGCATAGCCCAACTAGATAATACGCGTAGTATTACGTATTCGTAATTAGTTGTAATTACGTACAGATCAATTTGAAAACAAACGCGACAAAAACGTACGCCTGTTGGTGAACAAAGATATTTAATAAAACGAAGTTATTAAATAACGTCAATTACAATTAGATATTATGTTGATAATATTTACATATTATTTTATAACGCAAAACGCCAAAACGTATAGTTAACATAAAGCAAAGTCAATATTTTATAACTTAATTCAAATTGGTTTTATAAAAAGATTCAAATTAAAAATATAAAGAAATATGTAATTAAAATGTATTAATTTAAAATAAAATAACATTTAACGATCGGATAAACAAACACGGGACGAAAACGCAGGAGATGAAAATGGGGGAACAAAACCCATTTCCACCTCCCAACTTTCTTTCATTTTCATTCTCATCCTCTCTCTCTTCTTTTCTCTTTTCTCCAACCTCTCTCTAAACCACCACCAAAATCACACCAAATCAAAGAAAAATACGCTAAAACGACGCCGAATCACCATACTCTTTTGGAATAAAACGACCACGGCATCCCGATCTACACTTCTACCTTTTCGGATTTCAAATCCGACACTCGTAAGTTTCCGACAAATCCCGCAAATCTTTAGATTTCAAAGTTATAATTGCTACTTAGTGTTTAATATACTTAGATTTACATGTTTTAGTGTTTTATACAACCGAAAACGTCCGAAATCGACCCAAAACTCGTTATTTTCTCGCTGTTCGTCGAACAGGCGACTACGTCGCATTGGGACCGAAAACAGTACTGCGACGTAGGCCTCTACGTCGCATTACCCTTCCTTACGTCGCACATAGCGACGCAGACCACTACGTCGCATTAAATTGCGAGCGTCGCCTATGCGACGCAACCCATGACGTCGCAAAACCAGAATGCGACGTAGACCCGTACGTCGCACCCTACGTCGCATAACAACCCAGCGTCGCACCTTACGTCGCTAAAAACAGGAAGTTTAAAAACTTATTTTCACTAAGTGTCGAACTAACCGGAAACGCATATCTTTATACAAATTCGGTTCACGAGGCTTACAAACAATTTAAACATACTTGTTTTATCGAAATGTTGATTTCAAACTTTCACCAACGAGTCGTATACATTTTCATAAACAACGAAATACAAACATTAAACAAACGATTTGGACGTGACTTGGATGTACAAACACTAGCATGGATGATTAGTTTAGACATCCACATACTTATTAAATCTCGTACGTTTAGGACGTTAGGAGATTTCAGACCGTACTTGGGCTTAGGTTTGCTAGCACTCGCACAACTACTTAAACTCAACAGGTGAGTTCACAGCCCCTACTTTTATTGATTTAATTGCTTTTGAACAGGGGTGGAAAACATAGTCAACTGTTTTATTTATTGCCATAACTGCTTTTACTTACATGATTGTTTATCATACGTGTTTTACTCAAACTGTTAGAGTACTTTGAACTATTGAACTGTTGTACGAACTTTGTTTATGAAATAACATTTTCATACTGATACACTGAACAAATGGGATAACTTATTCGACAAACTGTTTTAACTAGACCGGAGAACGACCGGTACATTTGGTAACTTGTCGGAGAACGACCGACACAAACATAACTTTTAAACTTGTTTGGTATACCGGAGAACGACCGGTACTTTTGTGTAAAACGCTGGAGAACGACCAGCCACGTATTTTAGTGCCAGAGAACGACTGGCCAAGGGACGGGAGAACGACCCGTGCGTCTTGGATGGGAGAACGACCCATGCGTTTGTTGGACGGGAGAACGACCCGTGCGTATTTGGCCGGAGAACGACCGGTACTGTGTATTTATAACTCGCTGGTGAACGACCAGCACGTGTTTTAACTTGAACTTTGGGCGAACAACCCACAAAACTGGTATTTGGATAACATTCTACAAAACTTATACTCGACTATTATGGCAATACTATTTGTGAACATATTTGGATAACAACTGTGATACAAACTTGATTCAACTTGTGTAAACTTAAAACCTGTGAATTCACTCAACCTAGTTGTTGACTTTTACTATGTTTTTCAGGGAATTAGCTGCGCATGTAAGAATCGCCAACACATGGAGAATTAGGCGACCCTTGAAGTTAGGATGCCAACTTTTTGGAAACACATGGATTTCTTTAGTATAACTGAAATGCTTTAGTCATATTTCAGAAATCTACTTTTGTAAACTTACTACTATTAACTAATACGACTCGATGAATCGTAAACTTTGTAATTAACTCTTTTGGCATCTTAATATATATTTTTCTGTTGTAATCATAAGCTCTGATACGTATGCATGCTTTATTATTGTGACACCCCAGTACTTAAACTAACTGCTTCCGCTAAACAAATTTTGAGGGTGTTACAGATTGGTATCAGAGCCAATGGTTATAGCGAACTAGGAAACTTTAGGTGACTTAGAAACCTAGAGACCTAGACTATAGCCTTGGCTAGAACGTACATGCATACATACATTTGCATACATCTAAACTATCGTTACGATACCTCGATACGCGTGAACTGTTCACCACATCCGACTCGTTCATTGTACTCTGATCTCATATGAACCTGATCGTGATTAAACGGTTGATGAAAAGAAGTATGTATTTGGCATCATATAATGACGCCTGGCCAACGTGATTATATCATACTAAGTACATATGGGTGTTTCATAGTCGTAAGATACGTGATGGGGATTCGACAAATTTTGCTTGATACTCGAAAACTTGAAATATGTGAAACTTTATTCCTCACATATTTTTCATTGGCATTGACTTCTGCATCTTTTCATCGCAGAACGTCAGCATGCCGCCTAAACAAAGAAAGACTCGAAACAGTCGACGAAATTCTCCACCTGTACCTCCAGAAACAACCGAACAAATCATCGAACGCCGCGTGGCTGAGGCTATTGCTCAGTACGAGGCTAGCAGAAATCGTGAAAACCCAACCAACAACAGTGGAGCTACCCCCGTCAACAGCGAAACTCCAACTAATACCCAGCAGGGGTGTTCCTACAAAACCTTTCAGTCTTGTAAACCCAGCACCTTCACCGGGACCGAAGGGGCCATTGGCCTGGTCCACTGGATTGAAAAGATGGAATCAGTCATCGACATCAGCGACTGCGCCAACGACAAGATCGTGAAATACGCCACCTGCACTTTAGCCGACAAAGCGCTAACCTGGTGGAACGCTCAAGTCCAGATTATGGGACGCCCAGCTGCTCATTCTATGACCTGGGTAACTCTGAAGCAGATGATGATGGAGGAATTCTGCCCTCCCAACGAGATGCAGAAACTCGAAACCGAGTTTTGGAACATTCAGATGATCGGAGCTGACATTTCCGGTTACACAACTAGATTTCAGGAGCTTGCACGTCTGGTGCCTCATATGGTAACCCCCGAGAGCAAACGCATTGAGCGTTACAACAGGGGTTTGGCACCACAAATCCGAGGCATGGTTATGTCCTCCAAACCCGCCACTTTTAGGAGCGCAGTGGATCTGGCTCACAGCTTAACCGACGACGCGGTCGAAATTGGAACCCTGAAAGCTATCACAGGGAAAACTGAACTTACCCGTACTGATGCGGGCGACTCTGGAACCCTCAAACGCAAATGGAACAGCGAGGGTAACGACCGTCAGGGTCAACAAAACAGAAACCCGGGAAACACCCGAGCCTTTGCCGCAATCACCAACTCTGGACCCAAAACCTATCTTGGCAACAAACCAAAATGCGACAAGTGCGGGATGCATCATAATGGCAACTGTGCTTTCTGCCAAGACTGCAAAAACTGGGGTCATTTGGCCCAAAACTGTAAAACCAACCCTCCTCCTCGATCAAACACGTGTTACGAGTGCGGTGAACCCGGACACTATCGAAACCAGTGTCCAAAACTGAACAACAACCAGAACAACCCCGGAAACAACAATCAAAACAACAACAACCACATCGCAACCATCCCACCGGCTCGTGGCCGCGCATACATCCTCCGTGCACCGGAAACTGTTGCGGACTATGGCAAACACGGTATGTCTTACAACTCTTGCTACGATTTAACGTTTCTTTCATTCGAATGTCAATTCGAACACACCACTTGGTAAACGCTAACCACGAAACGAACTTGAACTATCAAACTATACCGCGAGTATACTAAACAGTTAAAACTATATTGGCAAACATAGATCGCTACACAAACTATTACTATTATTGTAACGACATGACTTATCGGAGAACATACGCCGCGGGCGATCCGACTTGATTTAAATCTCGGGACGAGATTTCTCTAACATGGGGAGAATGTAACAACTCGCAAATTTTGAACACGATTAATTTCATTAATCACTTGCATTATTAGGCTAATTCCCTACTTGAGTGAATTCACAACACATTTTAGAGGTAAGTCTAGCATAGCCCAACTAGATAATACGCGTAGTATTACGTATTCGTAATTAGTTGTAATTACGTACAGATCAATTTGAAAACAAACGCGACAAAAACGTACGCCTGTTGGTGAACAAAGATATTTAATAAAACGAAGTTATTAAATAACGTCAATTACAATTAGATATTATGTTGATAATATTTACATATTATTTTATAACGCAAAACGCCAAAACGTATAGTTAACATAAAGCAAAGTCAATATTTTATAACTTAATTCAAATTGGTTTTATAAAAAGATTCAAATTAAAAATATAAAGAAATATGTAATTAAAATGTATTAATTTAAAATAAAATAACATTTAACGATCGGATAAACAAACACGGGACGAAAACGCAGGAGATGAAAATGGGGGAACAAAACCCATTTCCACCTCCCAACTTTCTTTCATTTTCATTCTCATCCTCTCTCTCTTCTTTTCTCTTTTCTCCAACCTCTCTCTAAACCACCACCAAAATCACACCAAATCAAAGAAAAATACGCTAAAACGACGCCGAATCACCATACTCTTTTGGAATAAAACGACCACGGCATCCCGATCTACACTTCTACCTTTTCGGATTTCAAATCCGACACTCGTAAGTTTCCGACAAATCCCGCAAATCTTTAGATTTCAAAGTTATAATTGCTACTTAGTGTTTAATATACTTAGATTTACATGTTTTAGTGTTTTATACAACCGAAAACGTCCGAAATCGACCCAAAACTCGTTATTTTCTCGCTGTTCGTCGAACAGGCGACTACGTCGCATTGGGACCGAAAACAGTACTGCGACGTAGGCCTCTACGTCGCATTACCCTTCCTTACGTCGCACATAGCGACGCAGACCACTACGTCGCATTAAATTGCGAGCGTCGCCTATGCGACGCAACCCATGACGTCGCAAAACCAGAATGCGACGTAGACCCGTACGTCGCACCCTACGTCGCATAACAACCCAGCGTCGCACCTTACGTCGCTAAAAACAGGAAGTTTAAAAACTTATTTTCACTAAGTGTCGAACTAACCGGAAACGCATATCTTTATACAAATTCGGTTCACGAGGCTTACAAACAATTTAAACATACTTGTTTTATCGAAATGTTGATTTCAAACTTTCACCAACGAGTCGTATACATTTTCATAAACAACGAAATACAAACATTAAACAAACGATTTGGACGTGACTTGGATGTACAAACACTAGCATGGATGATTAGTTTAGACATCCACATACTTATTAAATCTCGTACGTTTAGGACGTTAGGAGATTTCAGACCGTACTTGGGCTTAGGTTTGCTAGCACTCGCACAACTACTTAAACTCAACAGGTGAGTTCACAGCCCCTACTTTTATTGATTTAATTGCTTTTGAACAGGGGTGGAAAACATAGTCAACTGTTTTATTTATTGCCATAACTGCTTTTACTTACATGATTGTTTATCATACGTGTTTTACTCAAACTGTTAGAGTACTTTGAACTATTGAACTGTTGTACGAACTTTGTTTATGAAATAACATTTTCATACTGATACACTGAACAAATGGGATAACTTATTCGACAAACTGTTTTAACTAGACCGGAGAACGACCGGTACATTTGGTAACTTGTCGGAGAACGACCGACACAAACATAACTTTTAAACTTGTTTGGTATACCGGAGAACGACCGGTACTTTTGTGTAAAACGCTGGAGAACGACCAGCCACGTATTTTAGTGCCAGAGAACGACTGGCCAAGGGACGGGAGAACGACCCGTGCGTCTTGGATGGGAGAACGACCCATGCGTTTGTTGGACGGGAGAACGACCCGTGCGTATTTGGCCGGAGAACGACCGGTACTGTGTATTTATAACTCGCTGGTGAACGACCAGCACGTGTTTTAACTTGAACTTTGGGCGAACAACCCACAAAACTGGTATTTGGATAACATTCTACAAAACTTATACTCGACTATTATGGCAATACTATTTGTGAACATATTTGGATAACAACTGTGATACAAACTTGATTCAACTTGTGTAAACTTAAAACCTGTGAATTCACTCAACCTAGTTGTTGACTTTTACTATGTTTTTCAGGGAATTAGCTGCGCATGTAAGAATCGCCAACACATGGAGAATTAGGCGACCCTTGAAGTTAGGATGCCAACTTTTTGGAAACACATGGATTTCTTTAGTATAACTGAAATGCTTTAGTCATATTTCAGAAATCTACTTTTGTAAACTTACTACTATTAACTAATACGACTCGATGAATCGTAAACTTTGTAATTAACTCTTTTGGCATCTTAATATATATTTTTCTGTTGTAATCATAAGCTCTGATACGTATGCATGCTTTATTATTGTGACACCCCAGTACTTAAACTAACTGCTTCCGCTAAACAAATTTTGAGGGTGTTACACCCCCGTACTTAACCTAAAGCTTTCGCTAATCTAAATCAACGAATTTGGGGGTGTTACAGATTGGTATCAGAGCCATTGGTTATAGCGAACTAGATTTCTTAGGTGACTTAGAGACCTTAGAGACCTAGACTATAGCCTTGGCTAGAATGCACATGCATGCACGCATTTGCATACGTCTAACTATCGTTACGACACATCGATACACGTGATTCCTTCGTCGAACCGTACTATGTCTGAAACTGCTTCCTTTCATTCAAAACCCATATGAACCTGATCGTATTAAACGATTGATGAAAAAGAAGTATGTATTTAGCATCATATAATGACGTCTGGCCAACGAGATTATATTATACTAAGTACATATGGGTGTTTCATAGTCGTGAGATATGTGATGGGGATTTTGTCACTTCTTCTTAAATACTCGATAACTGAATTATGTGAAACTTCATCCTTCACATCTCTTTCATTGGCATTGACTTCTGCATTTTCTCGCAGAACGTCAGCATGCCGCCTAAGCAAAGAAAGACCCGCAACAGTCTCCAAACAGATACACCTCCTGTCGCCGAGACAACTGAACAGATCATCGAGCGACGCGTTGCCGAAGCTATCGCTCAATATGAGGCCAGTCGCAACCGAGAAAATGTGGTAAACAACAGTGGAGCCACACCTGTCAACAGCGAAACCCCGACAAATACCCAACAGGGGTGTTCATACAAAACCTTCCAATCCTGCAAACCCAGCACCTTCACCGGGACCGAAGGGGCCATTGGCCTGGTCCACTGGATTGAAAAGATGAAATCAGTCATCGACATCGGCGACTGTGCCACCGACAAAATAGTGAAGTATGCCACGTGTACTCTAGCTGACAAAGCGTTAACCTGGTGGAACGCTCAGGTCCAGATTATTGGACGCCCAGCTGCTTACTCCATGTCCTTGGAGACATTGAAACGAATGATGATGGAAGAGTTTTGCTCTCAAAGCGAACAACAGAAACTGGAAACCGAGCTATGGAACATTCAGATGGTCGGTGCTGACATAACCGGGTACACAACTAGATTCCAGAAGCTTGCACGTCTTGTGCCTCACATGGTAACCCCCAAAAGCAAATGCATTAAGCGTTACAACAAGGGCTTGGCCCCACAGATCTGAGGCATGGTGATGTCCTCCAAACCGACTACTTTTAGGAGCGCAGTTGACCTGGCTCAAAGTTTGACCGACGACGCGATACTGATCGGAACCCTAAAAGCTACCACAGGGAAAACTGAACCTACCCATACTGATGCGGGCGAATCTGGAACCCATAAACGCAAGTGGAACAACGAGGGTAGCGACCGTCAGGGTCAACAAAATAGGAACCCGGGAAACGCCCGAGCCTTTGCCGCAATCACCAACACTGAACCGAAGCCCTACCTTGGAAACAGGCCCAAGTGTGGGAAGTGTGGAAAACACCACGAGGGGGACTGTCTCTTTTGCGAAAACTGCAACTGATGGGGACACAGAACTCAGGCATGCAGAACTCACCCTGCGAACAACGAACGAGGAAACAATGGGTACTTCAGGTGTGGTGAACCTGGACACTAGCGAAACCAATGCCCACAGCTTAACAACCCCAATGATAACAACCGCAACAATCAAAACAACAACCGCGCCGTTAACGGAGACAACGCCCCCGGCCGCGCATACATCCTCCGTGCACCGGAAACAGTTGCGGACCTCGGCTAGCACGGTACGTTTTAGCAACTATTACTACGATTTAACATTTCCTTATTAGAACGTCGATTCGAAACAGATACGTGCTCAACATTGATTATTTATCGAACACACGACTTATCGAACTATACCGCGAGTATAATTAAACTGTTGAAACTTTCATGGCAACAAAGAGCGCCACATAAACTATTGCTACCATTGACAACGCGACTTGATTTTAAATCTCGGGACGAGATTTCTCTAACGGGGGGAGAATGTAACACCCCTCAAAATTTAATCACGATAATTAACGTTAATCACTTGCATTATTAGGCTAATTCCCTACTTGAGTGAATTCACAACCACTTTTAGAGGTAAGTCTAGCAAAGCCCAACTAGTTAATACGCGTAGTATTACTTATTTGTAATTAGATGTAATTACATATGAAACGATTTGAACAAACGCGACAAAAATATACGACTGTTGGTGAACGAATTTATTTAATAAAACGATAGTTATTAAATAACGTAAACGCATAATAAATATTATGTTGATAATATTTACAAGTATTTCGTAACGAATAACGTATATCTTGTAAAATTAAAAATAAAACAAAGTTTAAAATTTTATAACTTAATTAAATGAGTTTTATAAAGATATCTTAATTTAAAAATATAATGAAATACGTACTTAAAAATGTATTAGTTAAAATAATTTAAATAATTAACGATCGGATAAACGAACACGGGTAAAATACCACGAAATTTGGGACAAAGTCCCCTCACTTTGGAACAAAACCCACCTCCTCCTTTTCTTTTCTTTCATTTTCATTCTCATCATCTCCACCTCTCTTTCTTTCTTCTCTCTAAAAACCACCACCAACCAAAAACAACCACAAAAACGCCACCAAAACTACCACTAAACGACCTCCAATCACCCCGCTCTTTTGGAGAAAAGTGATCACGACGACAAGCTCTACATATCTATCTTTTCGGATTCTCCGCGCGACGACCTTGTAAGATCCCGACAATCCCGTAAACTTTTAGATTTTGAAGTTATCTTTGAGATTTCGTGTTCAATATACTTAATATAACATGTTTTAGTGTTCTACACAACTGGAAATGTGCAAATCAAAGCTTAAATCTCGTTTTTACAAACCGATCCACGAACAGTCCGTAACGTCGCATCTGGCTTGGGCCAAATGCGACGTCAGTCACAACGTCGCAAAACATATCACGACGTCGCATGGTGCGACGTCATCCTTTACGTCACATTTCATTACCAACGTCGCACTTAGCGACGTCATGCTCAATGTCGCAGTCATGACCTGCGACGTCGCACCTAACGTCGCACAAATCAGAATCTAGAAAACTCAGATTTTTACTAAGTGTTGGGACTAAGATTTTACCACTTGAATTTACTCCAAATTTGGATTTCGAAGGCGTTTTTACTACTGCAACATAGTGTAAATAAAAATTTTCCAAGCTGACTTGGCAGCTCGACCCCAACCAGGGGCTCTGCCCCTTGGACCCCGCTACCAGGGGCGCTGCCCCCGGACCCCCGTACCCAATTCTGTACTTTATGAAACTCAAAAGGAATGAAAATGATAAATGCTTTCAAAGGTTATTATTACAAACCGTTACCAACAAGTCGTATACAGTTTCACAAACAACGAAATACAAACTTAAACGTTTAACAAACACTTTGGACATAACTCGGTTGTACAAACACTAGCATGGATGATTAGCTTAGATATCCACATACTTATTAATCTCATACGTTTAGGACGTTAGGAGATTCTGGACCATACTTGGGCTTAGGTTTGCTAGCACTCGAACGTACTTAACTCAACAGGTGAGTTCACAGCCCCTACTTTTACTGTTTTAACTGCTTTGAACAGGGGTGGAAAACATAGTCAAATACTTTTACTACATGATAGTATACTTGCTTTACTCGAACGTATGGAGTACATTGAACTGGTAAACCGATACACAAACTGATGATTATGAAATAACGCTTTCATACTATAAATACTGTAAACGCATAAACATGTTTTGAAAACGCTGGAGAACGACCAGCAACACTTTTTGCTTAACTGATTGAGCAACTGAAAAGTCCCTACTGACATGGGCACAGACCGTTGAAAAGTCCCTTCTGACATGGGCACTAGATCCTGCGAACATGGGTCTACTATTGTTGATAAACTATTGAAAAGTCCCTTCTGACATGGGCACTAGATCCTGCGAACATGGGTCTACTATTGTTGTTAAACTGATGAAAAGTCCCTACTGACATGGGCACTGGGTTCCTACTGACATGGACCCACCAAACGATTAGGATACTAACATTCCTACGAGCCATAACTATTAGGATACTGACATTCCTACGATCATCTAATAGGATACCTACATTCCTACTATAACTTGAAATATACTTTTGGGCGACATCCCGACGAAACATACCTACTACTAGGATACGTATATTCCTACAGAACATACTTGGAAATAGGATACTGCTTTCCTACAACTACTAGGATACAAACTTTCCTACAAACAACTATTTGGAAAAGTTATTGGTTTTACGAATTTACACTTTTGGGTGACATCCCAACGATACTGTATAAACAACAAGTGGGTTGCCAACTGTGCTTACAAACTCGAAACAAAAAATTGCAAACATAAAACCTGTGAATTCACTCAACCTCGTTGTTGACTTTTACTATGTTTTTCAGGGAGTTAGCTGCGCATGTAAGAATCGCCAACACACATGGAGAATTAGGCGACCCGTGAAGTTTTAGGATGCCAACTTTTTGGAAACATATGGATTTCTCTAGTATAACTGAAACTGTTTTAGTCATATTCTAGAAATCTACTTTTGTAAACTTATTACTTTTAACTTGTACGATTCGATGAATCGTAAAATTTGTAATTAATACTTTTGGCATCTTAATATATTATGTTCTGTTGTAATCATATGCTCTTATACGTATGCGTGCTTTGTTAGTGTGGCACCCCCGTACTTAACCTAAAGCTTCCGCTAATCTAAATCAACGAATTTGGGGGTGTTACATAGCGCGTCCTCATGCTAGACTCGGTCTCCCACGTAAGGTTTGGTCCCAAACTATGGTTCCACTTAACTACACCATTGGAATTCCTTCTTTCGAAGTTTAGTCACCTTACGGTCTAAAAGCTCTACGGGTTCCTCTATAAGCTTTTGAGTTTGGTCAACACGTAAGTCTTGCAATGGAAGAACTTGGGATTGGTCCTCCACATTGCATTTTCTTAAGTAGCACACGTTGAAAGTATCATGAATACCCGCTAATTCAGGAGGAAGATCTGACGACACAGTTTGATCATTAACCACTTGCCGAATTCTAAATGGGCCAATGTATCTAGGGGCAAGTTTACCACGTTTACCAAACCGAATAACACCCTTCCAAGGTGAAACCTTCAAGTAAACCAATTCACCCTCTACAAAAGAAATGGGTCTGTGACGAGGATCGGCATATTGTTTTTGTCTATCACGGGCAACTTTTAACCTATCACGGGCTATAGCTACCTTATCGGTTGTAATCTGTACTATCTCAAGACCCGCAAATTGTTTCTCACCCGCCTCTAACCAACAAGTGGGTGTTCTACATCAACGACCATACAACATTTCATAGGGTGGCATGCCTATACTAGAGTCAAAAGAATTATTATAGGCGAATTCAACCAACGGCAAGTGAGAATCCTAAGACCCACCAAATTCCTACACACAAGCCCTTAACATGTCCTCGAAAGTTTGAATAGTCCGCTCAGACTGACCATCAGTCTGAGGATGATAAGCAGTGCTCAAATTGACTCTAGTACCCAATTCCCGCTGTAAACTCTGCCAAAATCCAGATGCAAACCGAGAATCTTTGTCAGAAACAATAGACAACGGAATCCCATGCCTTGACACAACCTGATTAATGTACAACTGCACCAGTTTACCCAAAGATGCCGTCTCACTAGTGGCAAGAAAGTGAGCACTTTTGGTCAATCTATCGACAATTACCCAAATCATATCGTTACCCTTAACCGTTTGAGGTAATTTGGTCACAAAATCCATGGTTACATGCTCCCATTTCTACTCGGGAATCTCAAGTTGTTTCAAAGCTCCATATGGTTTTTGATGTTCGGCTTTTACTTGCGAGCAAATATGGCAAGATTCCACAAATCGAGCTACATCCAATTTCAAAGTAGGCCACCAATAAAAAGGTTTTAAATCGTGATACATTTTGGTACTCCCGGGATGAATCGACAATTTAGATTTGTGAGCCTCAAACAAGATTACATCTCGAAGACCACCAAGCAAAGTAACCCAAACTCGAGATTGAAAAGTCTTTAATCCACGTGAGTCATCAACCAACAAATCCTTTCTTTTAAGCATAACCTCGGATTTCAAGTTATCATCCATCGATGCCTCCATTTGAGAGGCTTTTAATTGATCAAACAAATCCGATGAAACCTCTAATCGCATGAAACAAACTCTTTCAGATTTTCCTTTCCGGCTTAAAGCATCCGCCACAACATTGGCCTTACCCGGGTGGTAACGAATCTCGCAATCATAATCCTTAATCAATTCCAACCATCGCCTTTGTCGCATGTTAAGCTCTTTCTGAGAGAACATATATTGAAGACTTTTGTGATCCGTACATATAACACATTTCGTACCATAAAGATAATGCCTCCAAATTTTCAAGGCGAAAACCACAACCGCAAGTTCTAGGTCATGGGTTGGATAATTTATTTCATGAGTATTCAACTGACGTGAAGCACAGGCAATAGCACGGTCTCGTTGCATCAAAACAAAACCTAAACCCGTAGAAGAAGCATCACAATACACAATAAAATCATCGGACCCATCAGGTAATGCTAAAACCGGAGCCCTGTTTCAAAGTCTGAAAAGTTGACTCTTGCTACTCAGTCCACTAAAATTTCACATCCTTTCGAGTTAATTTAGTCAAATGACCCGCAATCTTAGAAAAATCCTTAATGAACTTACGATAGTAGCCAGCCAAACCCAGAAAACTCTTAATCTCAGACGGAGACTTAGGAGCTTGCCAATTCATAACGGCCTCAATTTTTTGATGGATCCACTTTAACCCCATCCTCACAGATAATGTGCCCCAAAAACTAGACCTTACGGAGCCAAAACTCACATTTTGAAAATTTAGCATATAATTTCTCCTTTCTCAAAGTGTCAAGAACCAAATGCAAATGCATCTCATGATCAGATTCTGATTTAGAATAAACCAAGATATCATCAATGAATACGATAACAAACTTATCAAGAAAAGGTCGACAAACTCTATTCATCAAATCCATAAAAACCGCCGGAGCATTAGTTAATCCGAATGGCATAACAAGAAATTCATAATGGCCGTATCTAGTGCGGAAAGCTGTCTTAGGAATATCATTCTCACAAACCCGCACTTGGTGATAACCCGATCTCAAATCAATCTTAGAAAAATAGGAGGACCCTTGCAATTGGTCGAACAACTCATCTATTTGGGGCAAAGGGTACTTATTCTTAACGGTTCTTTTATTCAACTCCCTATAGTCAATACACATACAAAAGGTGCCATCCTTCTTCTTTACAAATAACACAGGCGCACCCCAAGGAGAAGAACTGGGCCTAACAAAACCCTTATCTAACAACTCCTGAATTTGACTTATCATTTCACGAATTTCGGAGGGAGCTCATCTATATGGAGCTTTGGCTATCGGAGTAGAACTGGGGATCAAATCAATTTTATATTCTACTTCTCTAATGGGAGGTAAACCGGGCAACTCATCAGGGAAGACTTCCGAGTATTCCGAAACCACTTGGACATCAGAAACAGTTTTCTTTTCTAACTTAGCATCAATCACATAAGCCAAGAATGATTCACACCCTCTTGCTAAAGACTTTCTAGCTTTCATCATTGAAATCAAAGGAATACTACTCTTCTCCCGTTCCCCTCGAGCCATGACATATGACTCATCCGAGATTGGGATTTTTATCAACTTCTTATGACAATCTATATTAGCTTTATTCTTACTTAACCAATCCATACCCAAAACCACATCAAAACCGGGAATGGGCATCAATAGAAAGGAAACAGGGAAACTATGACCCTCAATCAAAATGCTAGCTCCAGTCACCGATGTGGTAACCGAAACCATTTTACCATTTGCTACCTCAACCTCAATAGGATTAGTAATACATGTCGGAGTCAATTTCAGTCTTTCACAGAATTGCATAGATATAAAAGAGCAATTTGCTCCGGAAATAAATAGAACACAAGCCGGTATAGAATTTATAAGAAAAGTACCAGTTATGACATCTTCAGTTCGGACAGCTTCATCAGCTGTCATTTGGAAAGCCCTGCCAGTTGCAGACGGTGGATTCTTTCTTTTCTGGCCAGAAGATGAACACTCCGTGACCGAACCCGTTTTCTGTCTCCCCGCCTCCGGACACAAACCCGAACGGTGCCCCTCTTTGTGGCAATTCCAACATACATGATTTGGGAACGGGCAATCCTTGATATTATGTCCAAACTGTCCACATTTGATACACCTAGCTGTTTGAGGAGTGCAATGACCGGTGTGCCTAGATTTACAATTCTAGCACCAATTGGATTTATCCACTGTACCACCACTAGCATTTTGTTTTCTGTTCTGATGATTACCTTGCCATTTCTTCTTCCCTTGACTAGCCGTAGATTCACCCTTTGGTTTCATTGGGGACCTCTTCTTAATACTCAAATCTTGAGCCCGAATGTCACCATCCACTGAACGGGCTAAAGAAAATGTTTGGGTAAGAGAACCCGCTAATCTCACCGTGTTTCTATAGCTAGGAGGTAGAGCCTCAACAAACTGCTCCACCTGGGTCCTTTCAGTTGGAACCCACTGTTGAACAAACCTTAACTTTTCAGAGAATTGAGAAATGAGCTCATCGATAGACATACTATCCGTCAAGTGTAAATCCAGAAATTCCCTTCGAATACGTGCCATGTCAAAATCCGAGCAATATTACTTACATACTTCATTGTAAAAGTCAGACCATCGAATTGACGCCCTTTGTTGTGGTGTCAAGACAGAAGTAATGGAATCCCACCATGTCATAGCCGGACCTTTGAGAAGCTGAACTGCAAAAGGAACTTTGCTTTCTTCCTCACACCGGCATACCTCAAATTTTCTTTCTACATCCCTCAACCAATCCAAAGTAACAGAGGGATTTGTACTACCGGAGTAATCAGATGGTCCACAAGATTTAAAAGTCTTAAAAGAACATAATCTCGGTTGATGTTGAGGAGGAAAAATCGGAATCTGATAACCCGATGTTTCGAAGAAGAAAAAGGAGCTGATGTCTGATAATTACCATAATGCTATTGTTGGTGATAATAAGGCAGAGACGTAGGTATCTGCGATGTCACCACGGGAGGTGGTATCGTGCTAACAAACGGTGGTAGAGGTTGTGAGACTTGCTGGGATGATCTAGCTTGTTGCTCTCGCATGAACTGTTGTTCTACACCCCTAAGTCTATTCAATTCATCCTCAAGTTGTAACACATATTCATCTTGGCTTAAATCCTCAGCCGAAATGAAGTACCAGTTTGACCTTGTCTATCATTCTGGTTCGCAGGAGGGGAAACATTTGTTCTAGAAACACTATTTGGAGTAACGGTCGGGTTTTCATCATCTGCCATATCCTGCACCACAACACATCTCACAACTCGTTAATAGTTAGTACCCACATACTAACCAATTCACATATCTTAGCTAAATCCCACTCCCAGGAATGTTTGACTACACAATTAGATTTGGGATTGAACACTCGTCACATGTTCAATTCACCCAAACCTATGCTCTGATACCAATTTATAACACCCTCCGAAATATTATTTTTTTTTAAGACATATCGGAAGCGCATTAATAATAATTACTTCTTAGATTGCATATAATACAAAACCAAAATGGCAATCCATAATTACATGGTTTAAATCCAAATACCATAACATTTACAAACATTTAAGATAAGTGTTATTTAATCCAAAACAAAGTGTTAAACCATTAACATGGTTTTATAACCAGAGTGAGTCGTCAAACATCCCTTAATCCCAAACTTCTTGCAACCCACAACAAAGCTTAACCTGCAAGAAGTGATGAGGAGGGATTAGCACAAAGCTAAGTGAATAGATCTCTAACCATCAATCTAAACATAGCTTAACAATTGTCTACAGCAAAGCATCGTAAACAAACAAATCAAAGATGATCGGTGGTCCTTGGGGTACCCTCATGCCGCGGTGGCCCCCAAGTAACACTTAAAACCAACTGAAGGCCAAACAGTGGTTAAACCGATAGTTTGGTACTAATACTACATACAACATACTTACAATGAATAACACATCTACAAAGCACTTATGTTGTCCAAAGTATTAGTATCCAAACCCAAACCATATTGACCTCCGACATTCAATTAGTCCACAGCCATCATGGCAATATATATACATATATATATATGTATATATATATATATATATGTATATATACATATATATATGTATATATACATATATATATATGTATATATACATATATATATGTATAAGACACAATCAATATCAATACAGTAAACCAAGTTTACCCGTTGTAACCAACTTGTTACAGCTAATCTAGACTGAAAGTCCAAGATCCACTCACCCTTGTTGACCACAGCATCCACTCAAAGATCTTATTTTATTGACCCTTCGTTTTATCTGAGAACCAATCAAAACCCGAGTTAGATTCTCATGTTTATAATTTATAGTATAATATTCACATATATAATGCCATATAATGCAAATACTATACTTTCAATACAAGTTAAATAACATAAGTACACAAGTCACAAGTTGTCAAATTCGCCAGATTTAACTAACAAACGTGATCCGGGTTAGGAGTGGCTGGATCGCGTTCCACAGTTCAAAACATTATGTTACCAATTTACACTTGCAAACGCGATCCGGGCTAGGAGTGGCTATATCGCGTTCCCAAGAACAAAATCAATCTGACTCAAGTTTAACACTGACTAACGCGATCCGGACACTAGGGAGCTGGATCGCGTTTCAAAGAACAAATCATACTAAGCCCAAATTACACATAGCAACGCGATCCGGGCTAAGATGTTGGATCACGTTTCAACGTTTTATAGCAGAGGTTCAGACCTGCAACTACACAGCATGAACTAAACCCCAAATTCACACAATTCAGTTGCAATACACGATTTTTATCTATCAAACAACTTCAAATATCAACCATAAACATAATGAAACAATAATCAATCTCATCTAAGCACAAATTCCATACATGCATCAATGGTTAACCTACTTCTAACCAATTTCAAACATATGTGTGTAAATGGGTAAAATCAACTTACAAAGAAGATAGTAACAAGATGATGAAGAAGATGATTATACAAACTCATTAACAATCAATCATTCAAGCATATCATTCATACATGCATCAAGTTTCCACCTAATTTGATCAAACGAGTTCATGTAGGTTAAACAAGCAACTTACAAGCAAATGGGGAAGAAATAACAAGATGATGATGAAGAAATCAGATGTAGAATCAAAATCACAGCCACAATTGATTGATAGATGTTTTCCTTGAATTTCAAGTGTAATAGTGTGTGTGTTCTTGAGAGAGTGTGAGAAAGAAGAAGATCGTGAAATGGAAATAAAGGTCAGACATATCCATTAAGTCTAATTAACATGCAGTGTAAAATTAAACCCGTTCTAAATCTATTGTCTGGAACCTAAAACCAATTTGCGAGAACAATTATTTTATTTTACTATGAACACTAATAATTTAAAACAAGTAATTTATTAATCACAATAAACCATTTAACCATTTCGACCTATTATTATAATTGACCCAATAATACAAATTATTTCTAACTCAATTAAATAACCAATAAAATAAAGAAAATTACCGAAATTCTCCTAGGCCCAAATCGAGGATGTTACATTTTGAAGTAAGTAGCTAGTGAGTCAGTCATCTAGTTTTATGCATGGGTAGCTTCATGTTTTATTATTTATTTACTTTGTTCCTCTATACTATGGACTCTCTAGTATGTCAGTATGTCTGCATGTATATTATATACCATTTTGTGCTAATATTTCTATACTTTTATTCTAACATACGTAGTCCTTTTTTGTTGTTTGTAATGTTTCTAATTTATCTCATAAAAAAAAGAGACACTGCAACAATACAAGTACATAAATACTTCTATTCTTATGGATATTTCAGATTTTAATGATGCAAGAGCAGATGAATGGCTAGATGAATGGCTGGACTGTTGGCCAATTATAGTACACACAGAAAAAAAAAAGATACATTTATGAATGCATGATTACTTCTTTATGTACTACTAAAAGGATTTTGGTGTTTGCGCAGGGTGGAATGTGGTTTATTTATATGTAACTGGACTTGATATATCACCACTAGGTACTTTTTGACTATTTATCTTTACTAGATGCAACTAAATCTGTGAATTATTATGATGATGATTGACTTGAAACTCATGATTAACGACTATTTTTATTTCTAGCTTGCAGAAAATTCAAGTTTTACCAACCCAACATCAAGTGAAGCTGCTAGTCATCGATAACATGGCTGCTTTTGTTAAATGCACCCGACTCATCGCTCATGCTTCTACAATTTGTGAATTTGTCTTATATGGCAGGTGATAAGGTTGGCTTGACGCTTATAAATAATCCCATACATATTATTAGAGATGACCTTTTTGACCCATTGTTAATAATGGGTCAATTTGGATTCTGTTATATATTTAGCGGGTTGAATTGATTAAATCAATTACTGTAGATGTGTTGGTCAAGATTTATAGTAACAAACCCTGCAATTTTGGAAGCTGAAACTTGGTCCAACAATAGTGTATAATGTGCATATTTACCATCTCATTGAAATCATATTGAATGAGTTGCGCCATTGATATACCTGTTCAGACCTACGTTTCTGTACTTATAATGCAATTGATTACCAAATATATTGTAAGCATGTTAAAACATTCCTTATCTGTCAATATATTGTAACTTCGATACTTTGTATGTTACGACATATATATGTATTTGTGTTGTTGGAGTGTCTCGCAATCGAAACATAATAAGCTATCTCCTAAAACAAGCGATCAGTGGCTGCACATCCTTGGTGTGATCCTGAGAGAGGTACATAATATAACTACTTATTTGTCAATTTCTTAGCATATATGATTCTATCATCTGTAATGTTTAGTGACTGTTTATTTGTATTATATACTTTGACCTGTTACTTTGGATTGACCCCTTTGAACTATTTTTGTTTTAGATAAGCTGTATAAATTTAGGTAGTTGACCCCTTGTTGGAGATTAAAAACGGCCAAACTGACCCAAATATAAGTACCATTGCATGATTACATTAACTAACATAAATAAACTATACACTTAGAGATGCTAGGTTGGTCGATCAATGTGGCTATTGATCTCAGCCCATTTATATGCTAATTTAACGAACATTATTTTTATTGACTACGTAGTAAATCTGTCATATAGCTACGGTTGAAGGGGAGCTTTTAAGCCACACTAAGATTTCTGGTATACCGCTTAAACTATGAATATCCTCCATTATAGTTTACAAATTTTGTGCCTTTGTAGTATTTTCAAAGATCGGGTTTTTGTGGATATGAATTTTGTGCTCTGAATCAGGATTGTATTAGTTTCTATGAATATGAATTTTGACTGCCACATTTCCTATGCGTATATATTGGCTCGACTAAATAACCATACTAATCTTACTTTTGGTGCAGATTGTATAAAACGGTTATGAATCTATGGATGTTCAAGAAATGGAGATGGCAGATGCACTTTAAATTTGAAACATTCTACTGCTTGGTTTGAAATTGTAAACATTGATGTTAGGTTTTGCTTTCTATGATGTTCAGTTTGTAATCTTACACTTTTGATGTTTGGTTAAGTTCTATATGATTAATTTGTGGTTGGTTTAATTTGACGTCTAATAGCTTGATATAGACCATAAACACTTTAGCAGAAAAATAAATCTAAATAAACGAATATAACGTACATGCAACAAGCTAAAGAGAAGTTGGACTTCTAAGACTAGCGACACGAATAAAGACATGAATGCCGACGTTCAAAAATTTGGCGACATATTAAGCGTCTCATATATGTTGTCGTTAAATAATAGCGTCATAGATAGCGACTTCCGTAACGACGTTTGAAAAATTAGCGTCATAAGTCACGACTTCAATAAAGACGTCGCTACAAAATTGGCGACCAATAATGAAATGACGCTACTACAATCGCTAATTAGTGTCGTGGATCTAAATGTCGCTAAAATTTGCGACTCTTTTATACCGTCGTGCCACTAGATGTCTCCAAGCGCGTCGCTAGCCTGAAAAATGTCGCTGAACGCGTCGCGAAACACGTCTCTAAACAACATTTTTCTAGTAGTGGGAGACCAATGATGGAGGTTTTTTAATTACATCAACTATTAATGAATTGCTGGTTTACAAATTGCCAGAAAACACCAACGATGGAGATGGCAGATCGAAGATGACATGTAATTTTAGAGTTTGTAGGGGTTAGGTTAGGGTTTAGGAATTTATGCTTTATTATGTAGTATAGAGATTCATTAATTTTAAGAAATGATGTGAACATAAAAAAATAATGCTTAACTACGTGTAACTACTGTGAACATAAAGAATATATGTTTCATTTCTTCTAACTTGTTGTGAAGAAAAACAAAAATAAAAGAATATTCACACAACAAGTAAATGGTGTAGGAATAACTGAAGTTTTCAATAATTACCAAAATGCCACCGCTATTTTTCTGATTTTTTAATAATTACAAAAATGTCACCTTCAATTTGGACCCTTGATTGTAAATAAATGGCTATGATGTGTTCTCACGAAAGCCATTCTTTGATTTAAAAATCTGATTTTGGAGGTGGTAATTTTGTAAATATTTTGAAGTTTGATTTTGGTGGGTTCACAAAAGGGTTGCTGGGGTGAAGTTTAATTTTTTTGCTTCACAAAAGTTTTAACATGGTAAAGTTTTATTTATTTTTTGTTAACACCATGTTTGAAGTAGTGAATCAATATGTATAAACCTTGACCTCTTCAAAAACTATTGTTAAAAAAAAAAATTAACTTCATCTCATTAAAAACTATGTGAACCTATAAATATAAACATTCATAACTTTAGAACCTTATGTTAAATGAAAAAAACCGCTTCACCTCATCAAACTGATGTGAACCCAAAAAGAAAAAAGCTTCACCTGAACAAAAGTGATATGAACCCTCCAAAATCAGACTTCAAAATATTTACAAAATTACCACATCCAAAATCAAGATTTTTGATCAAAAAATGGATGGCTAGGATATGTTCTCACCGTTCTTACTAAATCTTTGTATTCTCACCAGAACCCAACCGTATATATATATATATATTGATGGTATTTAAGATCGTTACTTAATTAGTTAACATACAACTACTAATGTCAATTTTTCAAATAAGTTTTAGAATTACAATTTAACGCATTCTAAAGCATTATTGTCTGCCGGTCTACCTAAGTTAGGGGTGTACATAAATAGTCCGGAACCGTCAGAACCGATAAACTGAACTGGGACCGGACCAGAACCGAACCAACCCAAAGCATAACGGTCCGGTTCTCGGTTCTATGTTTTAGCCTTAGTGGTTTGTGGTCCAGTTCAGTTCTAGAATCAGTAAAAACGGTTCAAACCGCCAGAACCGTTTATATAGGAAAAGAGAAAAATATACTTGATATATGTATCTTTTAATATCAACATAAATTTAGTTATATTATTAGATTTAATTTATTAAACTTGTAATATTAATTATAAGTATATTTGTCTGTTTATCTTTTATACTCCATACACCCAAAAAATTTAGCTTACAATTTATTTATCTCCTTCGCCGTCCACACACAAGTAACAATTT
Source organism: Helichrysum umbraculigerum (assembly GCA_949592205.1). Lineage (NCBI taxonomy): Eukaryota > Viridiplantae > Streptophyta > Magnoliopsida > Asterales > Asteraceae > Helichrysum > Helichrysum umbraculigerum. The sequence continues at coordinate 24,494,956 of CATIUR010000006.1, read as the reverse complement.
AGTTACTTTCGCATACTTTCCGAAGCATAATTTTTGATAATTTGTTAACACTTGATCCATTCAGTAATTTTTTTGAAAACATGATCTACTATATTCTTTTGTAATCTATATAATGCATGTTATGTTTGAAAACAACATAGATGCGTCCACCTTATGTATGAATTGTAGCAACGTTTTAGTTCTGATTATTAGATGATTGTATGTTTTTCCTGATTCCTTAAATCTTATATTCAATCTGATTATCACATGTTTTTACACATCTTCTTCTTTATAACATATATGCGTGTATATTATTTGGTTCGCGTTTTTGAACCAAAATCTCAAGAACCGAACCGGTACCGGAACCGAATTACATAGTGCGGTTCATGGTTCTTGATATTTTATTTAGTGGTTCGCGGTCCGGTGCGATTCTGGTCTGATTTGGTGCAGTTTTTGAACCACGTACACCCCTAACCTAAGTAAACCTGCATCACTAAAGCATTGTTGTCACATAAAATAAGCATTGGATAATCAGCTGTAATAAAACATGTTGAAGAAAAGATGTTTGGATTTGATTATATATGTTGTTTGTTAACGTAATAATCATATATCATGTAATTAGTTATCCCATTGTATGATAAATTAGATTATTAATTTGAAACTTAATTAACATGTAAAATTAATAAAATGGACATTCATATAAAATATTGAATCGTTTAATATTACCCTATAGTAACTCATTTATATGACTTGTAACAATTCAGAATACCCACTATTTATCAATTTATGATTTACAGCATATCAATCAATAACTATAAAGATGTTAAACAGAAGACAGAAGTGAAAAATGTTGATACTTTGTGGTTTTAGAATCAAAAAAGAAAAGAGAAGAGAAGTGTTTGTTGTGATGAAGATTTCAAGAGCCAAAGTAGTGTCGTTGTTTTGATCTTGAGCCCATTTTTGGAATCTGGTTTGACTGTCAACAGTCGAACATTGTTTTTGCATACATACTTGGTCTATAGATATAGATATAGCTATAGTTATAGTTTGTTTTGTGTAGTTAAAGTTTGGTTAGCAATAGTTGAGATAGTAAGTTTTGCATATGGTTGGGATATCCATTAATATGTCCCGTTAGGTATGCCTAACGTCAAAATGTAAATAACTTTATTTTTATGAATTTTGCCGGATTCCGTCCCTTTGTCCAAAAAAATAAAAATAATAATAACCATAAAGTAGGCCATTATATCTTCAACTAACATAATAGATAACAGAAAAATATAAAAAATCAAAGAAGCAAATACTATGGCAGTCGAACAAACATGACAGCCTGGTGGACTTGAAGAAATTTGGTGCGAAACATTTTAATGTTGTTTTGTGATTAATGTGTTTTGTAGCAGTACCGGGCAACCTACGTACTTCTTAAAAATTGATTTAATGTCGGAGTTGATTGATTTCTAGTTTTTATTTACCAAACATATTAACTGATTATTTACGATTTTTAAACGCAATAATCTAAAATTCATTTCCCAATCGTAATCTCAAACACCACTTTATTATAGACACATAATACATCGACTAATCTTAGTAAGTTTTATAATAAAATTCGTGTAAACACGCGTCGCTAAACTAGTATCTGTGTTAGAAAAGAATGAAGACCGGCAAACCCATAATAGAAAGATGCGGCGTGTTAGAAAACTGAAGGCCAACAGTGTGTAAACCATTATCACCAATAGTCATTATAGAATTTGAGTAGATCATTTGTCATGAAATTATCTGTAATCAACGATGGTTTGTTCAAATTATCATGATAAATAGGCCAAGTTGTTCGTTAACATTGATTATAAAAAAAGAATAAATTGGAGGGTACTTTTAACCCCGTTTGATTATACACGAGGTAACTAAACGGGATGACTCTTATCATTAACGACTGGGATTATGCTTAGTATATTAGCATATTAACGTTTGTACCACATCAAGTATGTTTGACAAAAAAATTAGTTTATTTTCACTATTGGTAGCCACTTATTTTACACGATCAAACAAACCTAAAAAATTTATTCGAATAGACTTCCGATTGCTCTCATTTTCTCAACTTTATACTCCCTTCATCACATTTTGAATATCCACATTACTATTGTTGTTTGTTCCAATTAAATTGCCAACTTGCAAAAATATCTATAAAAAATACAATTAAACTCTCAATTTTACTCTATTACTCACAATCATTTATTTCTAAAAAAAAATTAATCGAGCTTACCTTGAATATAAGTTCAAAACTGACATTTATCTACTATATTTTAAATAAATAAAAAAAATGAAGCGGAAAGTGGGACGAAGGAAGTATTTTTATGTCAAAATTTTATCACTAATGTATTAAGTCGAACACAAAACGTACAATATAATTTCATTTCACCAGTAACTGTTAATTAAAGTTACCTATAATCAGACACTAGTAGTCGTTCCACATCCACTTATATCTATGTGTTATAAAGTGTATGTGGACTGACCTTGAAAAGTAATGATCTAACTAGGCGAAATCAAGCATCATCCGGGCCACAATATCTTCACGTCTCATAAAACCTGTAACATCGTTGATCCATCCAAACCTCTCTAGAAAAGGGTTCATCATCTTTGGAGGAGGCGGATAATTTTCAACAATATCTTTCCATACATTCGCTCGATCCATGTCTCGAGTCACCTCCCAAACACAGTTGTTGCACTCAAAACCTGCACCCAAACTGATCATCAAGATTCTATCACCTTTCTTAAGTCTTTTCTTTGCCTCCATGTACCCTAAAACATACCACAACCCACCACTTGATGTGTTGCCAAACCGATGCAGTGTCATTCGAGCTGGTTCAAGATCATACTCGTTTAGCCCTAAACTCGAACCCACTTCATCTATCACTGCTCTACCACCTGGATGTAGGCAAAAGTGTTCAATTCCAGCTTTCAGGTTAATTTTTGAACCACCTATTCGGCTTGCATAGCGAATTATCTCCCAAAGTGGAAGCACTTTTGGCAGAAGCACTTTTAAATTCTTGGATAAAGATTGAGCAGCAGCTTTCGTGAGGAATTTAGTGAGACGAAACCCTCCATATCCTTGATCATCTTCTACTTGCATGCAGCAATTGTAAGCTTCGTCATTCGAGCCAAAATGGGTTCGAACCAAACACTTGAGCTTCAAAATGGCTTGATTTTCACGAGCCCTATCGTTGGTTAACAACATTGAACAGCCTCCTACACGAAAAAGAATGTTAGACAACATCATAGACCTCTCTCGCCCACAATACCAGTTAGCGGCCATCGCTTCTGAGCTCACAACAATGGCTAGTCTATTCTTGTATTTCTTAAACAAGTGGTGAACCAGATCTATTGCTATTAAACTCGCGCTACACCCCATTCCTGAGAGATTAAACACCTTAATATCATGGCGCATTTTGTAACGATTAATAATCATTGATGTCAAAGAAGGGACTGCTGAAAGTAAAGATACATTCACCACAAGTATATCTACTTGAGACGGTGAAATATTCGATCTAGCAAATATTTGATCAAGTGTATCATAGCTTACTGATTCCATTTCGGATACAGAATCAATATATTTTGGGTGCTCTTCTTCACCCATGATGATGTTTTTTGGACCATAAGCTTCTTCACCAACACCGGATTTAATTACAGTTTGTATCAAGAACTTGTACTCTTCAATACGGAGATTTTTGTTGCGAGAAACAATCTTTGCACACTCTTCAGTGCTTAGCTTCATCTCCTTGTTTCCTTTATAGCATTCGTAGTCGATCATGTAGCATGTTTCGACTCGCTTAAATAACAACTTTGCTAAACAAAATCTAATAATTGAGATTGTGAACGTAAGCATCAATAATGCTAGTAATAATCCCATTGCAAAATAAACAGATTTGGGTTGTGTACTTTGAGCTTTCTAGGATATGATTCTATATATATATATATATATATATATATATATATATATATATATATATATAGCCATTAATTGATTTGGTTTGGGAGAGAAACAAATAATGTACGTGGGGTTGTGTTTTAATTTCCATAACTACTCAAACTGTTTCATCCGTGGATTTAGGTAAGGAACGGTCAAGATTAGTTCTTATTTGTTTTGATTTTTTTCTATTTATAGTTTTCTCAACACCAATGTTCAACCATTTCATATTTAAACCAATCAAAATAGGTTTTAGTGGGTAGGTATAATATGTGATTAGTGAAAATTGTAGTTAGTAAAGAATCCTAAAACTTTGTGCCCAGTCAAAAGGACACTTTGACAGGGACGGAAGGAGTAGCTACTAACAATTATACTTGCAATGATCTACGGTTGGTGTTATCATATTCTCACAAGATGTCTCGCGTTCAAATCAAACTAGCTAACTCCATATTTTGAAGTGGCCTGAGAAAATGTCAGAAATGGTCAAGAAATACAGTTAGATTGTCTTCCCCGATAACCTAAACAGAAAAAAACCTTATCCGTTAATAATATAAAATAATAATAATACTTGCCATGATCCGGGCATTAAAAATAGTTAGGTCAGAAATGGTCACGTTCGGCTTGCGAAGAGGTGCCAATTTTTGTCATATTTAAACGCGCGTATTAATTACGGTATTAAGTGAAGCATATAATAGTTAGGTCAAAATCATATATTTATTATCTATCTATATTCATATATAAAACATCTCCACATTTCAATTTCAACACTACTTAAAATATTCAATCTTCCTAAAATGCCCCTATCCCATCCTCTATTATCTTTTACTATTTATTCTCCACTAACTAAACTTCCATTAATACTCATATCCCATTATCTTTTATTTTTAATTACTACTTATTCTCCACTAACTACACTTTTTATCCATCAAATATTAAATTTACACTTTTCATCAAAAATAGTAATGTCGACATTTTAAATGGGACGGACGGAGTACAATATGTTTTTATTTTAAAACATTTGCTCGCTCCTCCATTCACCGTCGCCATTTTCACCGCTGCATTGCGCGGGTATTGTGCTTCTATACTAATATATAAAGGATCTTGTTAGTTTATTTATGGAAATTCTTAAAATTAAAACTCAACATATTCATATATAGTTGTCTAATTGTCATTCTCATTTTATAATATGGCACCATCATTTTCACATATTTTTCACTCTTAACTTAGTGTATCCCAAATCACAAACTCTACATAAACACAAGTTAATGTTATCAACTCACAATCACGCGTAATCCGAACACGTTGAAGTACTAAACACTAATAAACCAAAAATAAACACTAATATGTTTTGAACCAAATTCCTTTTCAAGTCCACCAGACTGCCATGTTTGTTCGACTGCCATAGTATTTGCTACTTTGCTTCTTTATTCAATTCATTATTATTTTTTTATGTTATCTATTATGTTGGTAAAAAATATAATGGTCTACTTTATAGTAGTTATTGATGATTGATATGCGCTGTAAATCAAATTGTGACAAGTCATATAAATGAATTACTATAGGCAGAACCGGTCCTGAAGGTTTTGATGCCCCGAGCAAGATAAGAGAATGTGCCCCTATAAATTTTTCGTAAGAAGCCAACAAACCAATATTCATCAGTTTGAAATCTAGTCAATTTAAATACTCCGCAGTTCACTTCCATTCTTATATTTATTTTTTGAATGATAAGATGTAACAACTTAAAAGATAATAAACTTCAAATTAGAAATTTCAGAATAAAAAATATACAGTATAAATTTACCATATTAATTTGTCTACACAAACTCAATCTTTAAGCATAATAGTAGTTGGAATGGTTAGTTTTAAAAATTAATTTATAAGTAATAATTCAAACTAATACGAGTATTAGACATAGACACATAGTTGTTAGTCTCGTATGAGACGCGAGACGACTCGTACGAGTCGAGACAGAATATAAGGAAAAAGATACGACTCTTAATGTGTCTCGGAGATTACTCTGACTCGTGTTTTGTCTCGTATTCGTGATGTGAATACTTTTTTACTCAACTATCAATCAAATCACACTTAAACTACTAAAATCAACTTAAACAAATTAAATAATAATAAAATAGACCTGTAAAATATATTTTGGAAAAAGGAAGACTAATTTTGAGGTTTTGATTATTTCAAAGTCGGAGTTTTTTTATTTGAAAAACAAAAGAAAAACCCCAAATAATAGTTTTTTTTTTTTTTTAATCTCAAAGTCACTTTTTTGCTACTTTGTGGTGCTTGAATTATGAGTCTATGACTCGAAACTAGCGAAATTGTAATATTATAGTAAAAATGTGCTTATATTATCAACTAATATTATCTTTTTATGTAAATATCATAAATTTGTATACATAAATTTTTTTATTGTGACTCTTACGAGTCGAGTCACAATACGATACACGAGTCAAAATCGGGGAAAACGATACATGATACGAGTGACAACTATGGTATTAGATAGCCTTGGATTGTATCATTGTAATGTACCCAGTAGATCACTACTGTAGTACTGTTACCTGTTGGTTTATCCATATTCCATAGGGAGCTAAACTGTTAAAGTACTAAAATTGAGGACCTTAACTGTACATGTGTATAATAACAAGGGGCAATAAAAAAACGGCATTTCATAACTAGTAGTCTAGTACTAACAAATCGTCTTCTTCACCAAACCCCTTCTTGTTTGTTGCCCTAGGCGGTCACCCACACAACCCAGCCTCATGGCCGGCACTGACTATAGGTTAACTTTAAATAATTCATTATTCTGTATGTATGTCCGATTTTTCACTTGTTAAAGTTATCAAATAATTAATCTAATTTGTCATACAGTGGAATGACTGATTATTGCATTATCAAACAACATTATCAAATTCAAACACCTTTTCACTTTAAGACCACTCGTAACGCGTACATGTGGCAGGCGTTCTCACGGGTCAGAACGCTAGAACGCCCCTAGTGCGGCGTTCTGGCTAGGCGTTCTCGGCGGCGTCGTGCAGAGAGAACGGGGCGTTTTGAGCTTCAAATCCCATTTTCTTCTTCTTTTCTCATTTTCTTTTTCTCTTCTTTATTTTTTTCTTGAGCTTCTCAATTGCAGGTGAAGAAGATTATGATGGAGGAATGAAAGAAAAAAAGTGAGGGAGTTGCAGTCAATAGAGATGAGAAAGAAAAAGAGATAAGAAAAGAGAAGAAGTGGCAGGTGGAAAAAAGTTGTGGGTTTATAATTTAAAAGTCTTGTTTATTTTTATTAAATAAAAACCATATTGTTTTATATTGATTACAATTTTATTTAATTATTGTATCGTATTTTATTTTAAAATTATTGTGTTGTATTTTATTTTTAAAAAGTATTGTATTTCATTTTATTTGAATTACTGTATGGTATTTAAATTGTATTTGTTTTATGAAATAAAAGAAAATTAAATTTAGTTAGTGGGTGGGTGGGTGGGTTCCAGAATGGGGAAAAAGTGGCGTTCTAATGTTATGATTAGGGGCGTTCTGGTGTTATGCTGACGTGGCACCTGAAAAAGTGATGTTCTGGTGTTACGAGTACGAGTGATCTAACATGTTTTGTTACATCCATTGGCAGATCCATGAATTCTTTATGATGAGGCCAAAGAAAAATTGGCGAAAAAATTATGGATTCGAAAAGTGACATAAATCATCGTCAAAATGTTAATGAAGTTGTCAATATACATCAATAAATATCATATCAGCTTGAAATTACTAACTTTGCGTTTTCTCCTATTAACAAGAAAATATATGTTTCATACCTTAAAAGTAATATTTTTTATTTTTAGGTACTAATTTAATTTTGATTTGTGAATCTGCATTTACGTAAATTGTTTTACTTGCTAATCCATTATTGCTAACTATGAGAACTATATACATATTATAAGTAACTAGTAGCTAAGTTACCCACGTAATCTGGCAGAATAACATTTAAAAATCAGTAAAAAGAAGTGATTGCAATACTATTTCAGGTTAATATGTCGTATGTGCCTAAAAAATTAAATGTAAAGTTATAATCAATTAGTTAATAGTTATAATAGTTAGGTAATTAGATCATTAATTTGTGAAATACATAATACCTATCTTATCTACCTATCTAAGTAATAGATGATAGAAGATGTCTTAGTTGGCGTGCTTCTCCAATTGACATCTAAGTTTTTTTTCAACATGTCATTCTAATGTTCTTCTAAAAAATCCTACATGGCTAAAAAAATAGAGTTTCCCCTAAAAAAAAACCTTACTTGTACGATCCTACATGGCTAAAAAATAGAGTTTCCCCTAAAAAAAACCTAATTGTACATGACTAATAAATTGCCCTCCTAATTTCCCTGGATAAAAAAAATCATATATCATGGCTAATAAAATGCCCTCCTAAAAACTCTGAATAAAAAACTTATATATTTATAATAAACCCCACCTCATATAAATGGCCAAAACACATTTTAGTACTTTGAACTTGACTAACTAAGTCCCCTATTACCCTGAACTATTAAAGGTACACTATAGTACCCTGAATTTGTACAATTGGTAAATTTACTATCCTGACCCATCTAACTCGGTCATGTGCAAAACACATGGTTAAATTCCGTTAAAACTTAACTGGCACAGTAAAAATTCGTTAATTAAGAGGATGAATCATATTCAAGCACCTACAACTTCTTCTTATCATTCATATCATGAAGCCAAGTTGAAATTCATTCCCCCAAATGGGAAAAGATAAAAGTTTTTTCACTGGAAAAATGAAACTAAAGATTTAAGCCTTGCTACTGTGTTAATTACAAGATAGAGGCTTCTGTGTTTACAAGATGCGATTGAACGAGAAGAATGAGTGGCTGTGCTTACTACATCATCCCATCAAAACATAATTAATCATTAAAAATCAACTCTTCAAAAAGTGAAAAGAAATAATTATCACAAATTCACCATCTGATCATATCTTTACTTCTTTAGACCTTCGGGGGCTTCGGTCATCTCAAACCCCCCACCGGCCACCACCACTACAACTATTAAATACATTTAATCGTTATTCATCCAACAGCCTCTTTATTCACCTTATATTTCTACATCACTAGTCACTTTAATCGGTATCTTGAATTTAGGGTTTTTTCTCTTTTGGCCAAGAGAAGGAAAAGTTTCAGGTGCTTGGATTTAATTCAGCTCTCATTTAACGAATTTTGTTGGGCCCGTTAAGTTTTAATAGAATTTAGTCATGTGTATTGCACATGACCGAGTTAGGTGAGTCAGGTAGTAAATTTACCAATTGTACAAATTCAGGGTACTATGGTGTACTTTCAATAGTTCAGTATAGTAGGGAACCTAGTTAGTCAAGTTCAAGGTACTAAAATGTGTTTTGGCCCATATAAATTACATCCCTTTCTTCTCAAATTTGTTAGTCTCGTTGTTTCAATCAAACTCTTCTTCTTCTCCAATGTATATCCCAAATCCCAAATCCCACATCCATCCATCATATATATTATAGCATCATCCATGTTCCGTTTTCAATCAAACAACCAGAATCATCATCATCCACTTCCTACTCCATTTTCAAACCCTAAAACAAGGTATCTCCACATATTCGTTTCAGTCTTTCATGGTCTATTTTATTTAAATAATTAATTTTACTCTTACTTTGACTAACACTATCAAATATGTTTTGGATCTAACAAGATACCAATTGTAGACCTGATTATCTAATGTTGTTTATATTTGAATGTTATAGTGTTTGATTAGATAATAATTTCAATATAGGTTGAATATAGCTAAGAGGTTGGAATTATGTTTTCCACCGATACACCAGACCTTCATAATGGAAAGGAAATGACTGTTTTTTAAATAGGTATAGGTATAGTACATTATTATTTATTATAATAAACAAGATAGTGTATTCCATTCTTTATAATGAAATTACCTACAATGGCTATTGTTATTCTGGTTGAATTATGTAAGTTATTAGCTTTAAAGATAGTGATTCTCTAATGGTTGATGATTAGAATTAAATAACATTAATTAGCTTATTGTTATTCTGGTTGAATTATGTAAGTTATTAGCTTTAAAGGTCTCCCAAAGAATTGAAATCTTATGTGCCATGAGTCCTAACTGGTTACACGTGGTTTGTGTTGTCTCACGTGCACCCAACTATTCTTTTGTTTCCCCCTTCACTCCTTCGGATATTTTTATTTTTCGATCTTCGATTTCAGTTTTTGCTTATATAAGGTTTATTTGAAAGGGTTTCTTGGCTTCGTTTATTACATTCCTCAATAGTCTTTCCCCAAAGACTAAAAACCCACAAATCAAAGTTAGAGTTATTCATGCTTGGACACAAAAAGAAGAAACCGAGGAGTATTTGCTCCTTGAGGAACAGGTTATCTCTGGTATCCTTTTGCATATTAATTCCTTTTCACATTTTACTCATAAAAGAAATTAATAATCAGAACTTTCACTTTATTGCTAACATTGTGATCCTATCAATTATCATTTTGATGATTTAGACATTACATAAGAATTCATCGATATATTACTTTGTTGCTACTAATGATAATTATACATCTTGAATCTAACTACATGACAGATGTGATCGGAAGAGTTGTTGCATGTGAAGCCTTTCCATGAGAGAAGATGTTGAGAACTACTGTATTTGATTCCTTTTCACTTGGCTGATTTGCAGTACGTAAACACAAAATCATCTCACTGATGTAGTATATTTAAGTTTAAACTAATGTAACCTTACCAAGTCATGTTTATCATTTTTCTTGAATCAGGGGTACCAATATCAAATGCACTCTGTTTGATCCATTTGTCAATGATTTCCTTAACAAACTTTCATAAGTTGACAAATCAGTTCACCATATTGGTTTTGCAAGCAGCAAAAGTAAAAGCCTATCAAAGTATGTACAATAACATTGTACTGGCTCAATTTACCATAACAACTTACAATTGCTACTTCCAGAGATCTAATCCAATGTGTATTTATGTCTTCTTATATAAATGAATTAAGCATTCAAAATGCTTTATATGGCACAAGGATGTTTTTGAACGACCAGATTGACGATATCATCAAATTCTCGAACAGGTTCTAAGTTCCTAAACAACAATATTTGATTTTTAAAGTATATAGATCCTATATTATCTTGTAAGGGTGGGGTTCAAATGAGAATAGGAATTTGTGTAAGAATAAGGGAACCAATGATATTGTGACATGTGTACAAAGAGAATGCTCCACATGTACAAAACCCATTTACCCCCAACATCAATTATCTCACAAACGACAAATCGAAAAATTATGAAAATTGCACCATTAAATTCAGCGTTTTATCCTCTTCGATTTGCCGTCCCTCAAGGTATACTTTTGACAACTTTTTTTTTTCATTTTTTGGTGGGTTTTACAAATTAGTAACACATGTGTTAGTGTTGCGTTTAGGGTTTAGGGTTTGGGGTTTAGGGGTTACCGTTTGTGAGGTATTTAATTTTTAAAAATGTGGAGGAGAGAGAATAAAGTGATACATGGCATAAATCTGTTGGTTCCCTCATTCTCACTTAAAGTTGGTGTACTCATTTGAACCTTACTTTATCTTGTAAATATAATTTTCCTAACCATTAATTAATTTGATACAGTTTAAAGGCCAATGGAGTCACAGATACAACCATTGCAAAGCTCACACCAACTCCTAGCAGAACAAATTTTTCATCACTTGATGCCTTTTGTAAAGATGATGTCAAACACATAAACTTGTGTGACATTACTGAACATAAAGAGATACGATTATGAATTCTAGGTGCACATCCTAAAATTTATTATTTACAAATAATATCAATTAACCTGCTACTAAATGTTAGGTTGGTATCTACAACATTATTGGTACCATAGATAGCATTCATACAGAGGATGGCTATTGGTTCAAAGGTTGCAAAATCTGTAAAGGGAAAGCCTATAAAATGTCAGAGAAAGACCAGGAAAAAGTCGATGTTAATGCATTCTCGGAAGGATTAAGATGTTACAAGTGCTTCCCAAAATCTCCTGTGCTCTACCCAAGGTATGAGATTGCCATTCAAGTTCTAAAGAATATAGTTTCCAGTATCGGTTTGTTTCGCAATGACTATAAACGAGAGTTAGGGGCAGTCTCTATCAAACGTCGGATTATTATAAAAAAGCCCATTTTCAGTCATGGGCAATTATACATGGCATTCTCACGAATGACAAGCATAAGCGGTTTGGAAGTATTGATATATAACAAAGATGGATACATTACAAACCACACAACAAATGTGATCTTCAAAGAGGTCTTACAAGCTTTGTAAAACAGTATAGCAATTTAATTACTTTGCACTACAGCATTTAATTACCTATTCAAACTATGTTGCTGTCAACTTTGTAATTACTAAGCTGTTTTAAAATTTTAAAATTTGCTTTCTTAATACATTCAATATATTACTTGATAATTACAACATTTCACATACCATCCACAACATATATTTTCATTAACACTTAGCCGTCCATCGGACGGGTCTGAAAACTAGTTGCTTTATATGTTAGTTCCATACGAGAATATAAGTTTGAGCAAATAGCCCAAAAAAATAATATAAGATCAAAAATTTTTCAATAAAGAGAATGTCACTTTTACCGTCGCTCAAAAATCACCCTTAATTTTAATTTCAAGATTTACTTAATATTAAATCAAGATTTACTTTACAATTTATACTTCCTACGTAATACTCCCTCCGTCCTAATTTAATTGTCCCCAGACAAGAAACATGCAATTTAAGAAAACATCATCTTCTCTCTTACTTTTTGACAAGATGACAATTCTACCCCTTACTTTTTACCTACTTTTTTGTCTTACATATATAAAGTAGGGGTATAAAAGGATTTTAGCTCATCATTTTTATCCATTTTTGGAAGTGGACAATTAATTTGTGACAACCCAAAAAGGAATAGTAGACTATTAATATGGGACGGAGGGAGTATTATACTAACAAACATAACAAGTTTAGTCCTAATTCAATTACTTGTTTTTCTACTTTACTAAAAATCTATAACATTTCTAAAATATTTGGTCTAAACGCTAAACCATTTTTAACAATAATATTAATATTAATTAATAACATAACAATATAAAATTGATTTAACAAGTTTTGTTATAAGCAGCCATGTGTACATCATTGACGCATCTCCTGTTGAGCACAAAAGAACTCAGGGGGAATCTAAAGACACCCCCTGAAGTCTGGATCTACCCCTGGCCTATCATTTCGGTATACTTTTATTTAAATTTGATCCAGTTCAGTACAGAATCAGTTTCAGTTTTAGACTAAACAGAAGGCTGAGATGGGGTATACCTAAAAAATAAAATAAAAAAGGATGGGCCAGGGGTAGGAGCAGAAAAAAGGGTGGGCCAGGGGTAGCTTGAATAGGCCCCAAGAACTCAACCACATCCAAATCAACATCGCTGCTTCTAACAATTATCAAACCCAAAATTTACAGAATTCAAAATATTTTAACGGAAATGAGCTGATTCTAACAATTAGATCATGGAACATGTTCGGTATATTGCTCTCAATACTCAATAGGTCATCCGGTTCCTCCAATTGAACTCACATCTCGAGTTGAGGGAGCATCGCCGGAATTCGTTAAGTTCGTTCGTTCTGTACCTAAGTCGTCCATGTTGACAAGTGACGGGTTAAAACGAAAGGTGTGTTGGCTGACAAGATCGGCTTTGTGTGGGGGTCATCTGGATAATTGTGGCTTTCAGGAATAAATGATGAAAAAAAACATTGATGGTGACTTGCGAGGAAAAGGTTTTCCTATTTACGGAAGAAGACAGAGAACAGAGGAGGGGAGGGTACTTCTTGGAAATAAGAGAGCTGTATGTGGACTTGTGGAGTACACTAGTTTTTGGGATGACCGAAAAAGTCCATTGGTAAGTAGGGATTATAAGTAACGTTAAATAGGCCTACTTAGGCAGACCTACAAATAGGTCTAAAGATAGGGTAGGGTTCAAATGAGAATAGGAATTTGTGTGAGAATGGGGGAACCAATGATATCAAGCCATGTGTACAAAGAGAATGTTCCACATGTACAAAACTCATTTACCCCCAACATCAATTATCTCACAAACGACAAATCGAAAAATTATGAAAATTGCACCATTAAATTCGTCGTTTTCTCCCCGAAACCTCAAACCTCAAACCCTAAACCCTAACCCCTAAACCCTAAACCCTAAACGCTTTACAAAACGCTAAACCCTAAATCTTTCTAAACCCTAAACCTTGAACCCCTTCTAAACCCTAAACCCTTATAAACCCTAAACCAAAAACCCTAAACCTAACCCTAAACCCTAACCTTAACCACAAATTAAATGTACAACTAATCACTAACACATGTGTTACTAATTTGTGAAACCCACCAAGAAATGAAAAAAAAAAAGGTGTCAAAAGTATGCCTTGAGGGACGGCAAATCGAAGAGGAGAAAACGCTGAATTTTATGGTGCAATTTTCATGATTTTTCGACTTACCGTTTGTGAGATATTTAATTTTTAAAAATGTGGAGGAGAGAGAATAAAGTGTGGAGGAGAGAGAATAAAATGACACATGGCATAAATCTGTTGGTTCCCTCATTCTCACTCAAAATTGGTGTACTCATTTGAACCTTACTCCTAAAGATATGATTGGTTGAATTTTTTCTTTCTCTTAATCTCATCCAATCAATTTTTCAAACCCACCAATCACAACTTTAGGCCTATATTACCAATCATTTTCCAGAGATTATCTAATGAGGCCCAAGTAAACACGTGACATGGTTGACCGAATAAGACTCGGGCAATTAAGCCCATTAATGTGTAAGTAAACAGGCTCCCCTTGGTCACCATGTTTTCAAAATTGACCAAACGTTAGTGACTACTTATTTTATAGTAACTATATTAAGATATTAGTGATTAGATAATATCTTCCGTTTCATCACAAGTGTTAACATTACTATTTTGGGTTGCTCTAAATAAGTGTTCATTTCATATTCAACAAATTGAAAAAGATTTTAGTAGGTAAATATGTTATTTCATTGGGGGAATATAAAGTTAGTAAAAGATCCTAAAACTGTGTGAAAAGTCAAAGTTGACACTTTAACCAGGACGGGTGAAGTAAGTCACCACAGTAAAACCGGTCACTAATGAGCTTTTTTTCGTGTAGTGGTTAATGAATACGTAGGTATCAAATTTTCACTAAATGTTCAATTTAGTGAACAATCTAATTTTTTTAACAAAAAAATCACTTAACTTTTAAAACTTGACGTCGAATGTAAAAAAAATCCCGATTAGCAAAGGATTCATCATTTTGAACAATTTTATAAGCTTTATATGTCTTTAAACACATTACGTATGATTACGATTGATTAAAGCAAACAATTTTTTATCATTCCCTAAATTGAACATCTTGTGAAAGTTTGATACATTTTCTATATATTAACTTAATACTAATGATCTAGCTAGGCGAGATCAAGCATTGATCTTTGCCACAATATCTTCACGTCTCGTAGAACCTGTAACATCGTTGATCCATCCATACCTCTCTAGAAAAGGGTTCAGCATCTTTGGAGGAGGATAATTATCAGCAATATCTTTCCATACATTCGCTCGATCCATGTCTCGAGTCACCTCCCAAACACAGTTGTTGCACTCAAAACCTGCACCCAAACTGATCATCAAGATTCTATCACCTTTCTTAAGTCTTTTCTTTGCCTCCATGTACCCTAAAACATACCACAACCCACTACTTGATGTGTTGCCAAACCGATGCAGTGTCATTCGAGCTGGTTCAAGATCATACTCGTTTAGTCCTAAACTCGAACCCATTTCATCTATCACAGCTCTACCACCTGGATGTAAGCAAAAGTGTTCAATTCCAGCTTTCAGGTTAATTTTTGAACCACCTATTCGGCTTGCATAACGAATTATCTCCCAAAGTGGAAGCACTTTTGGGAGAAGCACTTTTAAATTCTTGGATAAAGATTGAGCAGCAGCTTTCATGAGGAATTTAGTGAGACGAAACCCTCCATATCCCTGATCATCTTCTACTTGCATGCAGCAATTGTAAGCTTCATCATTCGAGCCAAAATGGGTTCGAACCAAACACTTGAGCTTCAAAATGGCTTGATTTTCACGAGCCCTATCGTTGGTTAACAACATTGAACAACCTCCTACACGAAAAAGAATGTTAGACAACATCATAGACCTCTCTCGCCCACAATACCAGTTAGCGGCCATCGCTTCTGAGCTCACAACAATGGCTAGTCTATTCTTGTATTTCTTAAACAAGTGGTGAACCAGATCTATTGCTATTAAACTCGCGCTACACCCCATTCCTGAGAGATTAAACTGTGACACTCCTCCAAATTAGGTATATAATTATACTTAATTACATGCATTTCTTACGCTAATTCCCTGCATTTGTGTTAAACTAAACCTATGATGTGATATGAGTCTAGCGAGCCCAAAGCAATAATACAAAAAGTATTACATTATACGTAGTTATTTATAAATTACGTACGAACGTATCGGAACGAAGCCGACAAATAAATAACAAAAGTTTCGTGACACAAAAATAATTAATAATGAAATTATTAATTACGAGTACTTATATATCTATAACGAATAGACAAAAGGGTTTAAATATACGTTTAACATAAAACGTATTATAACACGAACAGAAACAATTCTAAAACGCGCGTACGACGTCGAATCATAAAAATACAAATTTTCTCGTTCGTTTGGAAGAAGTTAGAACATTTCTTCAAAATATGAAATCCTAAATTTACTGAAAATTGGCGCTCAATTGGACGTGCGCAGTAAAATGTACAAAAATGTACAACTATCAAAAATAATGATAATCTCATTATTCTGAAAACATATTACGAACCAGGAAAGCATCTACAAAATAAAAATATAAAATGTTAAATTTTATATTGCTATAATTATACCAGTACACGAAATTAACGGGCTAAAAACTACCAATATAGCACACCTCAAAATATCTGGCGACATAGTGAAGTACCCTCCATACTCCCGTTTGAAATCTTTAACACCAATAATACAACTCACCTAAAATTTTGATCTGTAAAATCTCACACACAACACTTCACTGGTTTTATTTCTTCTGGTTTGGTTTGTGCGTACTGGAGAAGAGGAAACAACAAGCAGAAGCAGGAAGACAACAACACCATTTCATCCCCTTCATTCTCTTAACATCATCACCTTCACAACCTTCAAACTCATAAACAAAATGATCACATAATCATTCTCATCGTCATTGATCGTCATAATCATCATCATCAACATCAGGAATCATCATCATCTTCATCAAGATCATTGTGAGGATAAATTTCTCCATTTTTATCTCATTTATATAATTTCTAAACATTATGATAATTGTTGAAGATTGTTGATAGAACTTGTTAAAAACATGTTACAAAGTGTTTATAGAACGTATTAAGGTGTTTGATCATGTTAAAAATCGGTTACATGTATAAACTCGTATGTTTTTGAAGTAACAGAGTCGAACTAGATGCTGTAAACACTCGGAATACGGCGTATTCTTTCGAATACGGCGTATTCCCCGTTATTAATCATAAGCAATTTTGCAGAACTAGGCGAATCCGGCGTATTCATCTTAATACGGCGGATTCCCCAGCTGAAACATTGATGAATACGGCGTATTCCATAGAATACGGCGTATTCCCCATTTAAAACTCGAACATTTTGAACAACCCAGATGAATCCGGCGTATTCACGGGAATACGGCGGATTCCCAAATTTTGAAACTTCGAATACGGCGTATTCAGTTAAATACGGCGTATTCCCACCTACGACCCGCACACAAACCTTCGGCTAAAACGATGAACGAGTAAAAGACACACTAGATCCGACGGATCATCGGTGAATCCGGTGGATCCTTTTAAACTCGAATGAATACGGCGTATTCACTAGAATACGGCGTATTCCCCTGTTTTCAAATGAATACAACGTATTCACCAGAATACGGCGTATTCCCCTTTGTTTGACTTGAATCCGGCGTATTCATAAGAATACGGCGTATTCCTCACTTATCCAGACCACTGACTTTTGCGATTTATACATGTACAAACTAATAAACGTTAATACAACTTATAGTTATTAATGTTACTACAAATGGTACAAAATTGTGCGACAACGAGACTTAGAACTAGACGGACATATTATTGGAACGATTTAAATTATCTAGTACAAACAATTCGACAAACTATGATTACGGACATTGGACTTATTTAATGCGTACGAACAATAATATATATATGCGAGAGTATATATATATGCAACTATATAAGTATATATGTATATATGCTTACACATTTTGGACGATTCGACAAACAAACATAACTTGGGAAAATATTAATTATTTTCAAACAACAATCATCAACGACATACACAAACTTAAGAAATTAATAATTTCTTTAAACAAACAAATTATTAACGTAAGTAAATAAAATACTTATAGTTAATACATTATTGTGTATAGGTTGACTACGTTTGGGCTACGCTATCTTATCTCGCTAGCATTCACATCCGAGCACCTACAGTGAGTTCACAAACCCCTTTTAAATGTTTTAAAACTTCGGGGTGGAAAACATAGAAATTGTATGTATAATTGCATGCGACAACTGTTTGAATACTTGATGTATTTACTTAAACTATTGAGGAAATGAGATTTCATGTTGTGACTGATTAAATACTGTAAGTATTTGCTTAAACTGTTTATGAAGGGGTACTTCATACTTGAACTATTTGTGAAAGGGTATTTCACACAACTATTTGAACTATGTTTTATGAAATGTTTTTCATAACTATTTTGGGAATTTAGGCAACGAATCTTGGTACAGATCTAGGCTGAACGATGTAGTGCATAAAAGACCTTATGGCTACAGACTATAACCATTAGCTAGGTGACTCTAGCCACTGAGTATACGGATAGTACTATCGCCGTGACGACCCTCCTACGGATTTGGGAGCGTATACTTAATTGTCCAGCATGGCAAACAACAACAGATTAGGGTTGTGGTTTGGTTATAGGGTTAGATCGGGTTACCTTACTTGACAGGTTTAGCTCACCTTTCAAGGGATCACCGTCTAAATATTCCCACTAAACTATTGATTAGGAAAGGATTTCCTACGTACACTGAATTTGGAAATGTTAATCTTTATTTAGGTTAACTTGTGTTTCCTACTGATAACGGATTTAGGAAATGTTATTTGATTAATAACTTGTGTTTCCTATTACAACTACAACTGACTTGGGAAATGTTATTTGTTAATAACTTGTGTTTCCTACTTGACAAACAACGCTTATTGGGAAATGTTATTCTTAAATGATTAACTTGTGTTTCCTACATAACAAACAAACTTGTGAATTCACTCAACAATTTTGTTGACGTTTTACTCTATGTTTTTCAGGGAATTAGCAGCGTAAGTAAGATCTGCATGCATATCAGGACGGACTACCCTGGACTTGTTAGGATGCCACTACTTTTGGGACACATGGATTTCCTCTGTATAACTGCAACTACTGCAGTCATACCTATGAAATCTACTTTTGATATTATGTATTTTATGAAATACTGATTTCAACTACTACTATTACTGTTACCACTTTTCAAGTGGTAACCTTTTGTAAAACTTTAACTAATGGCATCTTAATCTATATTCGTTCTGCGATAATCGTATGCTCTGAGTATGTATGTAACTGTTGGTTGTTTCTACTGCTCGCACCCCCGCCACGTCACTAAGCTTCCGCAAACCACTCTATGTAATTGTAATTACCGTTTGGCGGGGTGTGACAGACTTGGTATCAGAGCCATTGGTTATAGCGAACTAGCAGTCTTTAAGTGACTTGGAACCTTAGAGACCTAGACTATAGCCTTGGCTAGAACATTTGTGCATTCATGCATACATACTTTGCATACAACTAACATACGACTGACACGCCACACTCAATTTCTTTTGTCACAGTATGTCTAGTCAATCACATTACCATGTTTACGCTTCGGATGAAGAGCCGACCGAGGCTACTTTTGAGGGTCCCGCGATTACAGTAGGGGATGAGTCATCAGTTCATGTGAGAGCTATGTCTGATGACACTAGTGATGCTTACTTAGTACCACCTCCGACCGCACCTGTGGTCACTCCTACCCCTACACCACCTGTTGCGAGTACCTCTCGTGTGCCTGTACCTAGGATGACAGCTAGGATCTGTGTTCGGGATTTTCCCAGGGGACCACTCGCGCCGCGCGATAAGGCGCCAGTGACTGAATCTGAGGTTCCAGTTGTCGAGCCGCCACTGAAGAGGCTCCGACCTTCTCATCTGGACTGGATGCCTCGAGTATTGAGAGAGTGGAGATCACTAGAGGGTATTCCCTCGACCTTTGAGATTGGAGAGTCCTCCCACTCACCACCATCTGCATATCTCACTGGTGAGCCTCTGGAGCTCACTGTGCCTACCCTTGTGGCTGTGGTTCACACCATGTTTAGGATATCATCTAGCAGGAGCAGAGATGTGATGGAGTTACTGAGCGATGCCTCCCGTACTGATATGGATATGGCTATGCTCCATCAGAGGATGGATTTTGTGGAGACTCACCGTCTGACAGACTGGCAGAGTCTAGCGTCCACCCGTGCACGCGTTGCAGCTTTAGAGAGGCGTGCTAGGGTGTCAGAGATGGTAGCTAGTGTTTGTGTGATGGCTGCAGCAGTGATGGTTGCGGTTAGGATGTATTTACCCTGGTTCCGTTAGGTCTGTGTATGGCGGTTGTGCCTACACCATATTAGACTATTTATAACACCCCTCATTTATAATCATTTAAATATAGTAATTCGGAAGCGTAAGTCCAAATAACTAGTAATAATTTACCTTATTTTTTTTCAAAATATAAAATTCCACCTTTTCAAAACATAATTTATCAATAGAGGTGTTATATAAAACAAGATAAAACATTGATTTAAACAAATCAATATCAGAGTCACGCCACGTCAAATATTCCATCCAGTCCAACTTCTTGCCCACCCAATAATAATGCTTAACCTGCAAGAAGTGTTAATGTGGGGGATTAGCATAACGCTAAGTGACCAGATAACTAATCAATAGTCTAACTTAGCTCAACAACTTTGCATACAACAATTAACACTAAACCAACAAGTACACAATATCACTATTTAGCAAAGCAACAGGCAACTGTTCAACAAAGCAACTATTCCACAACTAGGACTTAATAATGAGGCATCGGTGGCTCTTGCGATATCATAATACCCGGGGATTCCACAAGAACACTTACCCAACCATATCCGTATGGCCATAACGGACGAGACCGATAGCTAGTGGTTATTCTCAACTAACACAGGAGGTGTGTTAAACCTTGAATAACCGACTAGCCCAACCAACAGTTCAACAACAACTCGTTGACCTCATTAACAACTGATGCCCGAAGGCCAACAACAAGTCCAGTGATCACATAATCAACAAATCACATATTCATCAGGTCAACGTTATTATATCAACCATATTATTACTAATTATAATAATCATCATGGCAACTACAATAGTAATAATATGTTACTTGTTGTAACCAAACTCGTTACAACCAAGTTATACTGAGGATTAGAGATCCACTCACCGACCACCTCAGGCATCCACTCAGTAGTCTAATATCACTGAGCCTTCTGCACATCTGACAATACAGTAGAATGATACAAGTTAGTTACTTGTCTCAAAATATGTACAACATTATTCCAATATTACAATTAACATCTTAACAACATAATTCACAATTACTTATCAAGTTTATGCTCATTAATTCACAACCTCATTTAATCAACTTTTACCATCACAATTAACATGGTTACACCTTCAACAATGTTATTATCATCAAATATCATTAATTCATTCAAAACCCCAACACAAGGTTTCATAAACTCTTATCCACATAAGTGCTAACTTTACCCCTTTGATTATTAATTAAGTGTTCTTAATCACAACTAATATCAAGTTCCTCAAATAACCCATCAATTCATCACAATCATCAATTTTCCAAGAACACTTTATGAACATTTAATCAAATTCTACAATTTCAAGTTAGGGCTTAGATTATAATCACAATTTAAGCACTAACTAACAATTCTACTCATAACTACAAGCTTTAATTCCATATAAATCATCCTAATTCCATCAAGTGCTCAAAACCCATTTCTAGGTTTACATGGAAATCAAGAATCAATACTTATAACATGTTTATGATGATGATGGAATGATTAATACATGTTATTAAAGCTTAACTCATATCAATTCAACTATTTGAAACCCTAATTTCGGATTTCAATCAAGAACACCAAAACCCCAATTTCTAGGGTTTATATAATTCAAGAGATAGAGACTTACAAGATGATTAGAAGGATTAGGAGATGATAATCTATTCTCTTGAAGCTTGAATTCGAATTATGCAACTCCAATATGATGATTTCTTCTTGAATTTAGGGTTCATCATGTATGTATGTATGATATGATACGTACGTATGTATATATGAATAAGAATTAATCAACCGACTCAATATTTAGTAGTATACTGGAAGTGCTTAAATTTCATTCCCCGTACTTTTCATTGTCTGGAACTTAAAAACCATTTACGGGGAAATATTATTTTATTTTACCGTCAACTAAATTAAATTAAAACAATCAATAATTTATTAGTCACAATAAATTATTTGACTCTTTTACCCATTTATTTTCAACTAGCACAACAAAATTACTTTCTGATACATTTAAATAATCATTTGCAGTCAGAAAATATCTAATACTACTAGACCCGTAAACTGGGTGTTACAACTCTCCCCTCCTTAAAGAGATTTCGTCCTCGAAATCTGATCATACCTAATCAATTTATTGAAATAAGATCTCTTACTCACTCTCATTTCAATTCACTAATACTTTAGCTCCCACACACTTCTGATCACATATTTACTCATTATTACATGCACACGAGAGGAGTACGAGTTAAAATAACTTATATATATATATATATATATATATATATATATATATATATACAACCATCATGCATACCCCTAATTACATAACGTCAATGTGTATACATTCCAATCTATTTACCCAAATATGTATTATTTATCAACTCACACACCACCAGGATGTATTTCAATTAAAATCACTCAAACACATATAATGTGTCTTAATTTTGTTATCACAAATTACACTATCCAGCAACAAGGACAACTCATAGTATATGTACACAATTTCAATTCTTCTTTATGCACATATCCACATGCACATGTTTTCTATATACTCCAATGTACAAGCATTACTCCTACATCCTGTCTCTAATAAGTTCAAATGACCATTTACTTGATCAGTCATACTTAATCATGTAAACAATTTAAACACGTAATCACTAGTACTCAATGTAACACATATCCCTGTGAACGTCTCAACTTTACAACAATTACAACAAGTGGTAGTGAATACCACCATATGCACCTTAACAACAAAAGTTCAATTATATTCACAACTAGCAATTTAGCTAATAACCATATATTTCTTTAGCTAACAACTTGCTAGAAATTTTCACTTTCGCAACTAGCTAATTACAACTTTACAACTTGTAATTATAAATACAACTTGATTATATGAAACTCTTATTCGAAAAGAATCACAATTCATATAATCATAATCACATATAGAATAAACAATAAGCAGTATGTAGAGGTCAATTCTTATGGTTAAAACTACTATTATATAATCAACTAGCATCCTATTACACCAATTTGGATGCTAAGACAACACCTGTTAATACCATGCATCATCATCAATGGTATTTTAACATCACAAGGTGTAGTCATTAATCATCTATTCAACATTATTAACAACCAAATAATTCAAAGTCAACTGACCTCTACTTTGCTTAAATCATCTTTTAATTCATACTATTGGCAATGCATCACCTATACACATCACTTGTTCAATACAACATTAGCAACAACAGATTAACAGTCTATTATTCTTTTCTTTTAGTCAATCATTGACTATCACCCAACTGCAAGTCAACATATCCTACCTGTTAATTTACAACCACTTAACTTTTTCTGGTACTTAGTAACCTCAACAATTCCATGTGAAATGGCATAATATAAATACGTTGGCCAGACGTCGTCATATTATGTCAGTCACACTTTATTCTCAGGTCACTTCATACCATTCATTTTCAAAGTTATTACTTTACTCTACCATATATCATAACACTGATATCAACAGTTTACACATATATAGCAACATCGTGCAACAGGTATACAACTATGTATTAACTCGTTACTATTCTCAACTTATCACTTTAAAGGTAAACTACTCATATCATCATGTAGATATTAACAATACAAGCATACAACACCAATGTCTGACACAATACATCAGTCAACTTCTTTATTACCCGATTCAATATCAAGTATTATTTATATAGCTTAATACTTATAGTACATTTAGTACTAAACAATTCATCAATAATATATGTGATATTCAACACATAATCATCAATCTATGTACCTTTAATCAAATCTCAATTGAGTATTTCATGCTCAACTATTACATCAATATAAGCTCCTATGCTTATTTCGTAATTTCTTAAAACGCTTAATTCAACATTTTATCATACTCTAAGTAATTCAATTACTTCATCTCATTTCAATTTGTCCACATAATATAGTTCATATGATTAGCTAATCAATGTTTACTAATTCTTGCTAGTAGCAATCAACAATACCATTTACTGGTATATTCTGCAGTTAAATAAACTACCTACAACTAACTCATACACCATAAAAGGTGTGAACCTTTTAAAACAACTTTTAATATTACATATAGTCACAGGAATGATCTCTGGGCTCAATGAAACAAAAGCCCAATACAAAACGTAAGCTAAAAGTTCAAAATAAGGTCCGAAAAACAATAAAATGCGATTTTCGGGCCCCAAACGACCCCGAAGTGCCGAAAACTGACAGGGCTCATGGCAAAGCGATGAGCTTTGACCGTTGAGCCGTTTCCGAGTGACCCTGTAAATTTCGTCTTAATCGGACACCGAAATTTTCAAAAAAAATTTCTACGTCAAGTATTACGTCGAACGTCGCAAGAATTTTTTTTTTTTTTTTTTTTTTTTTTTTACTAACTAACGCGATCCGGGAAAACGGGTCAGGATCGCGTTCCTCAGTTAAAAATGTTCTGTAACCAAATTAAGCATACAAACGCGATCCGGAGAAGTGAGCGGGATCGCGTTCCCAAGAGAAAACGCATCTTAACCCGAAATACACACACAAACGCGATCCTGGAAAATGGCTGGGATCGCGTTCCCAAGCATAAAAATTCTGTGACAAAATAACACATACGAACGCGATCCAGAAAGATTGTTGGGATCGCGTTCCCAAGTAGAAATCTGAGTTTCAGTAAAATTCATATTTTTAGCCAATTTCAATCGCGTATAACTTTTTACTCGTTTAGAGTTAGACTCTAAAATTTTGCAGGCACGTCCACTATGCCAAAATGAAACTTTCCCTTTTTACACTTTTCCAATTTACACGTTTTACGATAAAACGGACGTACGACTCATTTTTGACCATATTCGACCATTTTGGTTGACACGCTATATTTCAAACGACTTGGTTTCTGACTTCCACCTTTTACCAACATGTTTCTATATACATTAGTGACGTGTGGGCATATTCGTCACCTACAAACATTCATTCTACCTTGTTTTGACACGTTGACCCGTTTAGGGGTCCAAATGGACGCTTTTAAGAAAATAATCACATTGACTACCCAAATCATTTTCATCACCTTTTACTACTATCTTTATGACTTAAAGCCACTTTAACATTCTTTTTAATCAAACCACTACTCACTTTAACCTTTTAACCATCAAGTGACCATTTTGGGCACTTTAACAACCCATTTGGGTTTCAACCAATATGCTCACTAATTTAACACCCATTATACACTTCTTTGACTTTACCAAGTCAAACAACTTTACTTCCACCATCGGTGTCACATTATAACCTCGAAACACCAAATTCACATAATAGCACTATTACAACTTATTCAATAATGTGTATACTCAATTCAACAATATACTACACCTTTTTATGATGTTAAACCTCTCATTTAGTATCTCCTCATCAGATTTACAAGCAACTATTATCAAGGATTCATCACTGAGAAATCATAGCAGTTTGATCCAATTTACTCTACTAATAATCATATCATGGCAAATCAAACAATTCAAGCTTATTAAATACACCAAGCTTATTAGAAAATACCTGATATATCTAGGCCCACAAGTATTGAGGAATCATTGAGAATACCCTTCGGTTTCTCACATTCCTCCGTCTCTGCAACAAAACAACACTTTTGCAACATGTTATAGGTTAGTACTTTTTCAACAACTAATTTCTCATGCAACTATTAATCCCGCACTCCCAGGAATGTTTGACTTGACACTACCATAGATTTGGGATTGAACACTTTGCAATGTTCAATTCGCCCAAACCTATGCTCTGATACCAACTTATAACACCCCTCATTTATAATCATTTAAATATAGTAATTCGGAAGCGTAAGTCCAAATAACTAGTAATAATTTACCTTATTTTTTTTCAAAATATAAAATTCCACCTTTTCAAAACATAATTTATCAATAGAGGTGTTATATAAAACAAGATAAAACATTGATTTAAACAAATCAATATCAGAGTCACGCCACGTCAAATATTCCATCCAGTCCAACTTCTTGCCCACCCAATAATAATGCTTAACCTGCAAGAAGTGTTAATGTGGGGGATTAGCATAACGCTAAGTGAGCAGATAACTAATCAATAGTCTAACTTAGCTCAACAACTTTGCATACAACAATTAACACTAAACCAACAAGTACACAATATCACTATTTAGCAAAGCAACAGGCAACTGTTCAACAAAGCAACTATTCCACAACTAGGACTTAATAATGAGGCATCGGTGGCTCTTGCGATATCATAATACCCGGGGATTCCACAAGAACACTTACCCAACCATATCCGTATGGCCATAACGGACGAGACCGATAGCTAGTGGTTATTCTCAACTAACACAGGAGGTGTGTTAAACCTTGAATAACCGACTAGCCCAACCAACAGTTCAACAACAACTCGTTGACCTCATTAACAACTGATGCCCGAAGGCCAACAACAAGTCCAGTGATCACATAATCAACAAATCACATATTCATCAGGTCAACGTTATTATATCAACCATATTATTACTAATTATAATAATCATCATGGCAACTACAATAGTAATAATATGTTACTTGTTGTAACCAAACTCGTTACAACCAAGTTATACTGAGGATTAGAGATCCACTCACCGACCACCTCAGGCATCCACTCAGTAGTCTAATATCACTGAGCCTTCTGCACATCTGACAATACAGTAGAATGATACAAGTTAGTTACTTGTCTCAAAATATGTACAACATTATTCCAATATTACAATTAATATCTTAACAACATAATTCACAATTACTTATCAAGTTTATGCTCATTAATTCACAACCTCATTTAATCAACTTTTACCATCACAATTAACATGGTTACACCTTCAACAATGTTATTATCATCAAATATCATTAATTCATTCAAAACCCCAACACAAGGTTTCATAAACTCTTATCCACATAAGTGCTAACTTTACCCCTTTGATTATTAATTAAGTGTTCTTAATCACAACTAATATCAAGTTCCTCAAATAACCCATCAATTCATCACAATCATCAATTTTCCAAGAACACTTTATGAACATTTAATCAAATTCTACAATTTCAAGTTAGGGCTTAGATTATAATCACAATTTAAGCACTAACTAACAATTCTACTCATAACTACAAGCTTTAATTCCATATAAATCATCCTAATTCCATCAAGTGCTCAAAACCCATTTCTAGGTTTACATGAAAATCAAGAATCAATACTTATAACATGTTTATGATGATGATGGAATGATTAATACATGTTATTAAAGCTTAACTCATATCAATTCAACTATTTGAAACTCTAATTTCGGATTTCAATCAAGAACACCAAAACCCCAATTTCTAGGGTTTATATAATTCAAGAGATAGAGACTTACAAGATGATTAGAAGGATTAGGAGATGATAATCTATTCTCTTGAAGCTTGAATTCGAATTATGCAACTCCAATATGATGATTTCTTCTTGAATTTAGGGTTCATCATGTATGTATGTATGATATGATACGTACGTATGTATATATGAATAAGAATTAATCAACCGACTCAATATTTAGTAGTATACTGGAAGTGCTTAAATTTCATTCCCCGTACTTTTCATTGTCTGGAACTTAAAAACCATTTACGGGGAAATATTATTTTATTTTACCGTCAACTAAATTAAATTAAAACAATCAATAATTTATTAGTCACAATAAATTATTTGACTCTTTTACCCATTTATTTTCAACTAGCACAACAAAATTACTTTCTGATACATTTAAATAATCATTTGCAGTCAGAAAATATCTAATACTACTAGACCCGTAAACTGGGTGTTACAACTCTCCCCTCCTTAAAGAGATTTCGTCCTCGAAATCTGATCATACCTAATCAATTTATTGAAATAAGATCTCTTACTCACTCTCATTTCAATTCACTAATACTTTAGCTCCCACACACTTCTGATCACATATTTACTCATTATTACATGCACACGAGAGGAGTACGAGTTAAAATAACTTATATATATATATATATATATATATATATATATATATATATATATATATATATATATATATACAACCGTCATGCATACCCCTAATTACATAACGTCAATGTGTATACATTCCAATCTATTTACCCAAATATGTATTATTTATCAACTCACACACCACCAGGGTGTATTTCAATTAAAATCACTCAAACACATATAATGTGTCTTAATTTTGTTATCACAAATTACACTGATATCAGAGCCCACAAGTACAAGCTTATTAAATACACCAAGCTTATTAGAAAATACCTGATATATCTAGGCCCACAAGTATTGAGGAATCATTGAGAATACCCTTCGGTTTCTCACATTCCTCCGTCTCTGCAACAAAACAACACTTTTGCAACATGTTATAGGTTAGTACTTTTTCAACAACTAATTTCTCATGTAACTATTAATCCCGCACTCCCAGGAATGTTTGACTTGACACTACCATAGATTTGGGATTGAACACTTTGCAATGTCCAATTCGCCCAAACCTATGCTCTGATACCAACTTATAACACCCCTCATTTATAATCATTTAAATATAGTAATTCGGAAGCGTAAGTCCAAATAACTAGTAATAATTTACCTTATTTTTTTTCAAAATATAAAATTTCACCTTTTCAAAACATAATTTATCAATAGAGGTGTTATATAAAACAAGATAAAACATTGATTTAAACAAATCAATATCAGAGTCACGCCACGTCAAATATTCCATCCAGTCCAACTTCTTGCCCACCCAATAATAATGCTTAACCTGCAAGAAGTGTTAATGTGGGGGATTAGCATAACGCTAAGTGACCAGATAACTAATCAATAGTCTAACTTAGCTCAACAACTTTGCATACAACAATTAACACTAAACCAACAAGTACACAATATCACTATTTAGCAAAGCAACAGGCAACTGTTCAACAAAGCAACTATTCCACAACTAGGACTTAATAATGAGGCATCGGTGGCTCTTGCGATATCATAATACCCGGGGATTCCACAAGAACACTTACCCAACCATATCCGTATGGCCATAACGGACGAGACCGATAGCTAGTGGTTATTCTCAACTAACACAGGAGGTGTGTTAAACCTTGAATAACCGACTAGCCCAACCAACAGTTCAACAACAACTCGTTGACCTCATTAACAACTGATGCCCGAAGGCCAACAACAAGTCCAGTGATCACATAATCAACAAATCACATATTCATCAGGTCAACGTTATTATATCAACCATATTATTACTAATTATAATAATCATCATGGCAACTACAATAGTAATAATATGTTACTTGTTGTAACCAAACTCGTTACAACCAAGTTATACTGAGGATTAGAGATCCACTCACCGACCACCTCAGGCATCCACTCAGTAGTCTAATATCACTGAGCCTTCTGCACATCTGACAATACAGTAGAATGATACAAGTTAGTTACTTGTCTCAAAATATGTACAACATTATTCCAATATTACAATTAATATCTTAACAACATAATTCACAATTACTTATCAAGTTTATGCTCATTAATTCACAACCTCATTTAATCAACTTTTACCATCACAATTAACATGGTTACACCTTCAACAATGTTATTATCATCAAATATCATTAATTCATTCAAAACCCCAACACAAGGTTTCATAAACTCTTATCCACATAAGTGCTAACTTTACCCCTTTGATTATTAATTAAGTGTTCTTAATCACAACTAATATCAAGTTCCTCAAATAACCCATCAATTCATCACAATCATCAATTTTCCAAGAACACTTTATGAACATTTAATCAAATTCTACAATTTCAAGTTAGGGCTTAGATTATAATCACAATTTAAGCACTAACTAACAATTCTACTCATAACTACAAGCTTTAATTCCATATAAATCATCCTAATTCCATCAAGTGCTCAAAACCCATTTCTAGGTTTACATGAAAATCAAGAATCAATACTTATAACATGTTTATGATGATGATGGAATGATTAATACATGTTATTAAAGCTTAACTCATATCAATTCAACTATTTGAAACCCTAATTTCGGATTTCAATCAAGAACACCAAAACCCCAATTTCTAGGGTTTATATAATTCAAGAGATAGAGACTTACAAGATGATTAGAAGGATTAGGAGATGATAATCTATTCTCTTGAAGCTTGAATTCGAATTATGCAACTCCAATATGATGATTTCTTCTTGAATTTAGGGTTCATCATGTATGTATGTATGATATGATACGTACGTATGTATATATGAATAAGAATTAATCAACCGACTCAATATTTAGTAGTATACTGGAAGTGCTTAAATTTCATTCCCCGTACTTTTCATTGTCTGGAACTTAAAAACCATTTACGGGGAAATATTATTTTATTTTACCGTCAACTAAATTAAATTAAAACAATCAATAATTTATTAGTCACAATAAATTATTTGACTCTTTTACCCATTTATTTTCAACTAGCACAACAAAATTACTTTCTGATACATTTAAATAATCATTTGCAGTCAGAAAATATCTAATACTACTAGACCCGTAAACTGGGTGTTACAACTCTCCCCTCCTTAAAGAGATTTCGTCCTCGAAATCTGATCATACCTAATCAATTTATTGAAATAAGATCTCTTACTCACTCTCATTTCAATTCACTAATACTTTAGCTCCCACACACTTCTGATCACATATTTACTCATTATTACATGCACACGAGAGGAGTACGAGTTAAAATAACTTATATATATATATATATATATATATATATATATATATATATATATATATATATATATATACAACCGTCATGCATACCCCTAATTACATAACGTCAATGTGTATACATTCCAATCTATTTACCCAAATATGTATTATTTATCAACTCACACACCACCAGGGTGTATTTCAATTAAAATCACTCAAACACATATAATGTGTCTTAATTTTGTTATCACAAATTACACTGATATCAGAGCCCACAAGTACAAGCTTATTAAATACACCAAGCTTATTAGAAAATACCTGATATATCTAGGCCCACAAGTATTGAGGAATCATTGAGAATACCCTTCGGTTTCTCACATTCCTCCGTCTCTGCAACAAAACAACACTTTTGCAACATGTTATAGGTTAGTACTTTTTCAACAACTAATTTCTCATGCAACTATTAATCCCGCACTCCCAGGAATGTTTGACTTGACACTACCATAGATTTGGGATTGAACACTTTGCAATGTCCAATTCGCCCAAACCTATGCTCCGATACCAACTTATAACACCCCTCATTTATAATCATTTAAATATAGTAATTCGGAAGCGTAAGTCCAAATAACTAGTAATAATTTACCTTATTTTTTTTCAAAATATAAAATTCCACCTTTTCAAAACATAATTTATCAATAGAGGTGTTATATAAAACAAGATAAAACATTGA
Organism: Helichrysum umbraculigerum; assembly: GCA_949592205.1. Taxonomy (NCBI): domain Eukaryota; kingdom Viridiplantae; phylum Streptophyta; class Magnoliopsida; order Asterales; family Asteraceae; genus Helichrysum; species Helichrysum umbraculigerum. The sequence goes on along the minus strand of CATIUR010000006.1, from coordinate 24,462,673 downwards.
TTTAAACAAATCAATATCAGAGTCACGCCACGTCAAATATTCCATCCAGTCCAACTTCTTGCCCACCCAATAATAATGCTTAACCTGCAAGAAGTGTTAATGTGGGGGATTAGCATAACGCTAAGTGAGCAGATAACTAATCAATAGTCTAACTTAGCTCAACAACTTTGCATACAACAATTAACACTAAACCAACAAGTACACAATATCACTATTTAGCAAAGCAACAGGCAACTGTTCAACAAAGCAACTATTCCACAACTAGGACTTAATAATGAGGCATCGGTGGCTCTTGCGATATCATAATACCCGGGGATTCCACAAGAACACTTACCCAACCATATCCGTATGGCCATAACGGACGAGACCGATAGCTAGTGGTTATTCTCAACTAACACAGGAGGTGTGTTAAACCTTGAATAACCGACTAGCCCAACCAACAGTTCAACAACAACTCGTTGACCTCATTAACAACTGATGCCCGAAGGCCAACAACAAGTCCAGTGATCACATAATCAACAAATCACATATTCATCAGGTCAACGTTATTATATCAACCATATTATTACTAATTATAATAATCATCATGGCAACTACAATAGTAATAATATGTTACTTGTTGTAACCAAACTCGTTACAACCAAGTTATACTGAGGATTAGAGATCCACTCACCGACCACCTCAGGCATCCACTCAGTAGTCTAATATCACTGAGCCTTCTGCACATCTGACAATACAGTAGAATGATACAAGTTAGTTACTTGTCTCAAAATATGTACAACATTATTCCAATATTACAATTAATATCTTAACAACATAATTCACAATTACTTATCAAGTTTATGCTCATTAATTCACAACCTCATTTAATCAACTTTTACCATCACAATTAACATGGTTACACCTTCAACAATGTTATTATCATCAAATATCATTAATTCATTCAAAACCCCAACACAAGGTTTCATAAACTCTTATCCACATAAGTGCTAACTTTACCCCTTTGATTATTAATTAAGTGTTCTTAATCACAACTAATATCAAGTTCCTCAAATAACCCATCAATTCATCACAATCATCAATTTTCCAAGAACACTTTATGAACATTTAATCAAATTCTACAATTTCAAGTTAGGGCTTAGATTATAATCACAATTTAAGCACTAACTAACAATTCTACTCATAACTACAAGCTTTAATTCCATATAAATCATCCTAATTCCATCAAGTGCTCAAAACCCATTTCTAGGTTTACATGAAAATCAAGAATCAATACTTATAACATGTTTATGATGATGATGGAATGATTAATACATGTTATTAAAGCTTAACTCATATCAATTCAACTATTTGAAACCCTAATTTCGGATTTCAATCAAGAACACCAAAACCCCAATTTCTAGGGTTTATATAATTCAAGAGATAGAGACTTACAAGATGATTAGAAGGATTAGGAGATGATAATCTATTCTCTTGAAGCTTGAATTCGAATTATGCAACTCCAATATGATGATTTCTTCTTGAATTTAGGGTTCATCATGTATGTATGTATGATATGATACGTACGTATGTATATATGAATAAGAATTAATCAACCGACTCAATATTTAATAGTATACTGGAAGTGCTTAAATTTCATTCCCCGTACTTTTCATTGTCTGGAACTTAAAAACCATTTACGGGGAAATATTATTTTATTTTACCGTCAACTAAATTAAATTAAAACAATCAATAATTTATTAGTCACAATAAATTATTTGACTCTTTTACCCATTTATTTTCAACTAGCACAACAAAATTACTTTCTGATACATTTAAATAATCATTTGCAGTCAGAAAATATCTAATACTACTAGACCCGTAAACTGGGTGTTACAACTCTCCCCTCCTTAAAGAGATTTCGTCCTCGAAATCTGATCATACCTAATCAATTTATTGAAATAAGATCTCTTACTCACTCTCATTTCAATTCACTAATACTTTAGCTCCCACACACTTCTGATCACATATTTACTCATTATTACATGCACACGAGAGGAGTACGAGTTAAAATAACTTATATATATATATATATATATATATATATATATATATATATATATATATATACAACCGTCATGCATACCCCTAATTACATAACGTCAATGTGTATACATTCCAATCTATTTACCCAAATATGTATTATTTATCAACTCACACACCACCAGGGTGTATTTCAATTAAAATCACTCAAACACATATAATGTGTCTTAATTTTGTTATCACAAATTACACTGATATCAGAGCCCACAAGTACAAGCTTATTAAATACACCAAGCTTATTAGAAAATACCTGATATATCTAGGCCCACAAGTATTGAGGAATCATTGAGAATACCCTTCGGTTTCTCACATTCCTCCGTCTCTGCAACAAAACAACACTTTTGCAACATGTTATAGGTTAGTACTTTTTCAACAACTAATTTCTCATGCAACTATTAATCCCGCACTCCCAGGAATGTTTGACTTGACACTACCATAGATTTGGGATTGAACACTTTGCAATGTCCAATTCGCCCAAACCTATGCTCTGATACCAACTTATAACACCCCTCATTTATAATCATTTAAATATAGTAATTCGGAAGCGTAAGTCCAAATAACTAGTAATAATTTACCTTATTTTTTTTCAAAATATAAAATTCCACCTTTTCAAAACATAATTTATCAATAGAGGTGTTATATAAAACAAGATAAAACATTGATTTAAACAAATCAATATCAGAGTCACGCCACGTCAAATATTCCATCCAGTCCAACTTCTTGCCCACCCAATAATAATGCTTAACCTGCAAGAAGTGTTAATGTGGGGGATTAGCATAACGCTAAGTGAGCAGATAACTAATCAATAGTCTAACTTAGCTCAACAACTTTGCATACAACAATTAACACTAAACCAACAAGTACACAATATCACTATTTAGCAAAGCAACAGGCAACTGTTCAACAAAGCAACTATTCCACAACTAGGACTTAATAATGAGGCATCGGTGGCTCTTGCGATATCATAATACCCGGGGATTCCACAAGAACACTTACCCAACCATATCCGTATGGCCATAACGGACGAGACCGATAGCTAGTGGTTATTCTCAACTAACACAGGAGGTGTGTTAAACCTTGAATAACCGACTAGCCCAACCAACAGTTCAACAACAATTCGTTGACCTCATTAACAACTGATGCCCGAAGGCCAACAACAAGTCCAGTGATCACATAATCAACAAATCACATATTCATCAGGTCAACGTTATTATATCAACCATATTATTACTAATTATAATAATCATCATGGCAACTACAATAGTAATAATATGTTACTTGTTGTAACCAAACTCGTTACAACCAAGTTATACTGAGGATTAGAGATCCACTCACCGACCACCTCAGGCATCCACTCAGTAGTCTAATATCACTGAGCCTTCTGCACATCTGACAATACAGTAGAATGATACAAGTTAGTTACTTGTCTCAAAATATGTACAACATTATTCCAATATTACAATTAACATCTTAACAACATAATTCACAATTACTTATCAAGTTTATGCTCATTAATTCACAACCTCATTTAATCAACTTTTACCATCACAATTAACATGGTTACACCTTCAACAATGTTATTATCATCAAATATCATTAATTCATTCAAAACCCCAACACAAGGTTTCATAAACTCTTATCCACATAAGTGCTAACTTTACCCCTTTGATTATTAATTAAGTGTTCTTAATCACAACTAATATCAAGTTCCTCAAATAACCCATCAATTCATCACAATCATCAATTTTCCAAGAACACTTTATGAACATTTAATCAAATTCTACAATTTCAAGTTAGGGCTTAGATTATAATCACAATTTAAGCACTAACTAACAATTCTACTCATAACTACAAGCTTTAATTCCATATAAATCATCCTAATTCCATCAAGTGCTCAAAACCCATTTCTAGGTTTACATGAAAATCAAGAATCAATACTTATAACATGTTTATGATGATGATGGAATGATTAATACATGTTATTAAAGCTTAACTCATATCAATTCAACTATTTGAAACCCTAATTTCGGATTTCAATCAAGAACACCAAAACCCCAATTTCTAGGGTTTATATAATTCAAGAGATAGAGACTTACAAGATGATTAGAAGGATTAGGAGATGATAATCTATTCTCTTGAAGCTTGAATTCGAATTATGCAACTCCAATATGATGATTTCTTCTTGAATTTAGGGTTCATCATGTATGTATGTATGATATGATACGTACGTATGTATATATGAATAAGAATTAATCAACCGACTCAATATTTAGTAGTATACTGGAAGTGCTTAAATTTCATTCCCCGTACTTTTCATTGTCTGGAACTTAAAAACCATTTACGGGGAAATATTATTTTATTTTACCGTCAACTAAATTAAATTAAAACAATCAATAATTTATTAGTCACAATAAATTATTTGACTCTTTTACCCATTTATTTTCAACTAGCACAACAAAATTACTTTCTGATACATTTAAATAATCATTTGCAGTCAGAAAATATCTAATACTACTAGACCCGTAAACTGGGTGTTACACTATTACTTTTGGGGAAATATATGTATGTATTCGTTATGGACTAGCTGTATGTTGGATGAAACTTTGTTAGTAAAATGGGTATATGTATAGGAAACCCATCATCTTTTGTATAACGCTAACCATAGATGGGTATATTAGAAATCCCATCTCATTTTGTACTAAACTCATGTAACAGCGCTTTGATCTCTAATATATAATGTATGCTTGGTTTACATCTCGTGTTCATTATGCTTATTATCAACCATGTTATTTCATCTTACAACTGTCGACTTGTGATTAAACCTGTACTTTATCGACACTTTGTGACCAACTCTTGTAAACCCTGAAACATTTTACAACTTGATGATTGATTATTCTTGAGAACCTCTGAAATCTACAGTGTTAAACGACAATGAAAAGAAATATGTATTGGACATTATATAATGGCGCCTGGCCAACGTGATTATATTATGCTAAATACATGTGGGTGTTTCAAAGTTGTATGGCACGTGTTGTAAAACCCTATTCATTCATCTTTTCATGTCATTCATTTCTATCAAATGTGAATCTTTGATCTATTCACATTCAATATCTCAACATTAACACTCTGCATTTTATTCATCGCAGAGCTGAATCATGCCTCCCAAACGACGAGTCACTAGAACAAGTCAAAAGACGACTACGCCTCCACCACCACCCACTGAAACCACCGAACAAATGATCGCACGAAGAATAGCTGAATGTATTGCTGAATATGAGGCAAGCCGTAATCGCGAACCCGTAGTTAACAACAGTGGATCTACCCCTGTTAATACTGAGACAATCGTGAATGCTAGCCGAGGGTGTTCATACAAAACATTTCAGGCTTGTAAGCCGATTTCCTTCCGTGGCACCGAGGGTGCAATTGGTATGATTCATTGGATAGAGAAAACTGAATCAGTATTGGAAATTAGTGACTGTTCACCTGACTGTATGGTGAAGTATGCTGCTTGCACTTTGGCTGACAAAGCGCTCACTTGGTGGAACAGTCAGATCCAATCACTTGGTCGACCAGCTGCTTATTCAATGTCATGGGGAACATTTAAGAATCTGATGTTGGAGGAATTCTGCCCTCGCAGTGAGATGCAGAAATTAGAAACAGAATTGTGGAACATCACCATGATTGGTGCTGATATTACTGGGTACACCACTAAGTTTCAGGAACTTGCACGTCTAGTGCCACACATGGTGACACCTGAGTATAAGCGTATCGAGCGCTACATATACGGTCTGGTACCGCAAATCCGTAGTCTGGTAACATCATCTAAACCGGACTCATTCAGGAGTGCTGTTACTCTAGCACAAAGTTTGACCGAGGAGGCAGTCAGGATGGGAAATCTGACTAAGAAAGCTGTGTCGGGAAAAAGTGAACCGAACAGTACTGATGTTAGTAGTTCTGGTGGTGCAAAGCGAAAGTGGAACGGTAGTGGTACTGATCGTCAGGGTCAGCAGAACAAGAAATCTTCTGGGAATGCGAAAGCATATGTTGCCACTACCACCGAATCGAAACCATATCTGGGTAACAAACCCAAATGTGGTAAGTGCAACCGACACCACGAAGGTGGGTGTGGGTATTGTGGAAACTGTAGGGCATGGGGACATAGAACCCGAGAATGCAAAACTAACCCTCCCCCACGAGCAAACACTGAGCGTCAAAACCAGGGATGTTTTGAATGTGGTGAGCAAGGACACTACCGTAACCGATGCCCTAAGCTCAACAACAACAACCGCGGTAACAACAATAACCGAGCCAACAACATCAACAACCAACCGGCTCAAGGAAGGGCATTCGTGATCGGGGCACAAGAGGCACGCCAGGACCCTAACACCGTCACTGGTACGTTTCTTGTAAACAATCATTATGCCTCTGTGTTAATTGATTCGGGTGCTGATTTAAGTTTTGTGTCTACTGAATTTAGACCACTATTAGAACTTGAATCCCGTAAGTTAGACAACATGTATACCATAGAATTAGCCGATGGTGAGTTAATCGAATCAGGAGAAATAGTACCGGGATGTACCTTGGAGTTAGAAGGTCATCTCTTCGAAATAGACTTACTACCGGTTAAGTTGGGAAGTTTTGACGTTGTAGTCGGTATGGATTGGTTATCTAAGAACCGCGCTGAGATCATATGTCATGATAAACTGGTACGATTACCACTGTCAACAGGAGAAACACTTGTGGTTCAAGGTGAGAAACGAAAAAGTACCACAAAAATGATTTCGTGCTTGAAGGCCAGTAAGTATCTCCGAAAGGGGTACCAAGCATTTTTGGCACACATTGTAGAAAAGAAAACTGAGGAGCGACGTATAGACGATGTGCCCATTGTACGCGACTATCCAGGAGTATTTCCTGATGAGTTGCCGGGATTGCCACCCCCACGACAAATTGAGTTTCGCATTGACCTGGTGCCAGGAGCCGCACCTATCGCACGAGCACCTTATCGTCTAGCTCCCTCTGAAATGCAAGAGCTGTCTACGCAACTACAAGAACTTCTAGACTTGGGATTCATTCGACCGAGCTTTTCCCCTTGGGGAGCTCCGGTTCTATTTGTCAAGAAAAAGGATGGATCTATGCGGATGTGCATAGATTATCGAGAACTGAACAAGGTAACTATCAAGAACAGATACCCGTTACCACGCATTGATGATCTGTTTGATCAACTGCAAGGGTCAAGTTATTATTCAAAAATTGACCTACGATCTGGTTACCACCAACTTAAGGTACGAGAAGAGGATGTACCGAAAACTGCTTTTAGGACTCGTTACGGTCACTACGAGTTTCTAGTCATGCATTTTGGGCTGACCAACGCACCAGCAGTATTCATGGATTTGATGAACAGAGTGTGCAAACCCTATTTGGATAAATTCGTCATTGTGTTTATTGACGACATCTTGGTATACTCACAAACGAAAGAAGATCACGAGCAACATCTGAAGCTTGTCCTCGAACTACTACAAAAAGAGAAGCTTTATGCAAAGTTCTCTAAATGCGAATTTTGGATACGAGAGGTTCAATTCCTTGGTCATGTGATAAATGACAAGGGGATTCACGTGGACCCATCCAAAATTGAGGCAATCAACAACTGGGAAGCACCGAAAACCCCAACTGAAGTACGACAATTTCTTGGTCTAGCTGGCTATTACAGGCGATTCATCGCAAACTTTTCAAAGATAGCCCAACCACTTACCACATTAACTCAAAAAGACAAGAAATTTGAGTGGAATGAGAAGCAAGAGAATGCATTCCAACTATTGAAACAGAAACTGAGCAGCGCACCCATATTATCACTACCCGAAGGAGTAGATAACTTTGTTGTTTACTGTGATGCATCGCATCAGGGATTGGGTTGCGTACTGATGCAAAACGAAAAGGTCATTGCTTATGCATCACGACAACTAAAAGTGCATGAGAAAAACTATACGACTCATGATTTGGAATTGGGAGCCGTTGTTTTTGCACTGAAGATCTGGAGACACTACCTATACGGTACAAAGTGTACGATCTTCACTGATCATAAGAGCCTACAACATATATTCGACCAAAAAGAACTTAACATGAGACAACGACGTTGGGTCGAGTTACTTAACGATTACGACTGTGAAATAAAGTATCACCCGGGTAAAGCTAACGTAGTAGCAGATGCCCTGAGTCGTAAGGAACGAATCAAACCTCGAAGAGTTCGAGCTTTGGGATTGACAATCCATTCGAATCTCATTACTCAAATTCGTGAAGCTCAAGAACTTGCTTTCACTCCCGAACGTCTTAAGGATGAATCCTTGAAGGGAATGGAAAAACAACTCGAGAAAAAGGACAACGGGGTGTTGTACTTCATGAACCGAATTTGGGTACCATGCGTAGATGAGTTACGCAAGCTGATTTTGGACGAGGCACATAAGTCCAATTACTCAATACATCCTGGTGCAGACAAGATGTACCATGATTTGAAGGGCTTCTACTGGTGGCCTGGAATGAAACGTGACATCGCCACCTACGTGAGCAAATGCTTAACTTGCTCGAAGGTAAAGGTGGAATACCAAAAGCCGTCTGGACTTTTGCAACAACCTGAACTGCCCAAGTGGAAATGGGAGCAAATAACAATGGACTTCATTACGAAGTTACCTAGAACGGCGTCTGGAGCAAATGCCATATGGGTGATTGTCGATCGATTGACGAAATCAGCCCACTTTCTTGCTATTAAAGAAACGGATGGAATGGAGAAACTAGCAAAAATCTATATTAAAGAGATTGTTTCTCGGCATGGAGTGCCACTATCTATCATCTCTGATAGAGATGCACGATTCACTTCTCGCTTTTGGCAAACATTACAACATGCGATGGGTACTCGACTTGATATGAGTACTGCCTATCACCCGCAGACTGACGGCCAAAGTGAGCGAACGATACAAACGCTCGAAGACTTGTTGCGAGCATGTGTGATAGACTTTGGAGGTAACTGGGATACTCACCTACCTCTAGCTGAATTTTCTTACAACAATAGTTATCACACGAGTATACAGATGGCACCATTTGAGGCGTTATATGGACGCAAGTGCCGATCACCACTCTGTTGGGCAGAGTTAGACGACAGACAACTATCTGGACCCGAACTTGTCCAGGAAACCACTGACAAAATAACTCAAGTATTGAGCCGACTAAAAGCGGCACGAGATCGACAAAAGAGTTACGCTGATAACCGCCGTAAACCTCTTGAGTTCCAAGTAGGAGACAAAGTCCTACTCAAAGTATCTCCCTGGAAAGGAGTAGCACGATTTGGCAAACGAGGAAAGCTGAACCCACGATACATCGGACCATTTGAAATCCTTGCTAGGATTGGTCCTGTCGCTTACAAGCTTAAACTACCGCAAGAGCTTAGTAGCATACACGATACTTTCCACGTAAGCAACCTCAAAAAGTGTCTTTCTGACGAAACACTTATCCTTCCCCCTGACGAAGTCTTCATTGACTCAAAACTTAACTTTGTGGAGGAACCTGTTGAAGTTATGGATTCTAAAACTCAGAAACTTCGACACAAACGAATCAAACTGGTTAAAGTTCGTTGGAACTCGAAACATGGCCCAGAGTTTACCTGGGAACGAGAGGATGAAATGCGAAGGAAATACCCCAACCTATTTGAGAGCGTGACCGAGACTCACGGCTCGACTTAAATCTCGGGACGAGATTTCACTAACGGGGGGAGAATGTGACACTCCTCCAAATTAGGTATATAATTATACTTAATTACATGCATTTCTTACGCTAATTCCCTGCATTTGTGTTAAACTAAACCTATGATGTGATATGAGTCTAGCGAGCCCAAAGCAATAATACAAAAAGTATTACATTATACGTAGTTATTTATAAATTACGTACGAACGTATCGGAACGAAGCCGACAAATAAATAACAAAAGTTTCGTGACACAAAAATAATTAATAATGAAATTATTAATTACGAGTACTTATATATCTATAACGAATAGACAAAAGGGTTTAAATATACGTTTAACATAAAACGTATTATAACACGAACAGAAACAATTCTAAAACGCGCGTACGACGTCGAATCATAAAAATACAAATTTTCTCGTTCGTTTGGAAGAAGTTAGAACATTTCTTCAAAATATGAAATCCTAAATTTACTGAAAATTGGCGCTCAATTGGACGTGCGCAGTAAAATGTACAAAAATGTACAACTATCAAAAATAATGATAATCTCATTATTCTGAAAACATATTACGAACCAGGAAAGCATCTACAAAATAAAAATATAAAATGTTAAATTTTATATTGCTATAATTATACCAGTACACGAAATTCACGGGCTAAAAACTACCAATATAGCACACCTCAAAATATCTGGCGACATAGTGAAGTACCCTCCATACTCCCGTTTGAAATCTTTAACACCAATAATACAACTCACCTAAAATTTTGATCTGTAAAATCTCACACACAACACTTCACTGGTTTTATTTCTTCTGGTTTGGTTTGTGCGTACTGGAGAAGAGGAAACAACAAGCAGAAGCAGGAAGACAACAACACCATTTCATCCCCTTCATTCTCTTAACATCATCACCTTCACAACCTTCAAACTCATAAACAAAATGATCACATAATCATTCTCATCGTCATTGATCGTCATAATCATCATCATCAACATCAGGAATCATCATCATCTTCATCAAGATCATTGTGAGGATAAATTTCTCCATTTTTATCTCATTTATATAATTTCTAAAAATTATGATAATTGTTGAAGATTGTTGATAGAACTTGTTAAAAACATGTTACAAAGTGTTTATAGAACGTATTAAGGTGTTTGATCATGTTAAAAATCGGTTACATGTATAAACTCGTATGTTTTTGAAGTAACAGAGTCGAACTAGATGCTGTAAACACTCGGAATACGGCGTATTCTTTCGAATACGGCGTATTCCCCGTTATTAATCATAAGCAATTTTGCAGAACTAGGCGAATCCGGCGTATTCATCTTAATACGGCGGATTCCCCAGCTGAAACATTGATGAATACGGCGTATTCCATAGAATACGGCGTATTCCCCATTTAAAACTCGAACATTTTGAACAACCCAGATGAATCCGGCGTATTCACGGGAATACGGCGGATTCCCAAATTTTGAAACTTCGAATACGGCGTATTCAGTTAAATACGGCGTATTCCCACCTACGACCCGCACACAAACCTTCGGCTAAAACGATGAACGAGTAAAAGACACACTAGATCCGACGGATCATCGGTGAATCCGGTGGATCCTTTTAAACTCGAATGAATACGGCGTATTCACCAGAATACGGCGTATTCCCCTGTTTTCGAATGAATACAACGTATTCACCAGAATACGGCGTATTCCCCTTTGTTTGACTTGAATCCGGCGTATTCATAAGAATACGGCGTATTCCTCACTTATCCAGACCACTGACTTTTGCGATTTATACATGTACAAACTAATAAACGTTAATACAACTTATAGTTATTAATGTTACTACAAATGGTACAAAATTGTGCGACAACGAGACTTAGAACTAGACGGACATATTATTGGAACGATTTAAATTATCTAGTACAAACAATTCGACAAACTATGATTACGGACATTGGACTTATTTAATGCGTACGAACAATAATATATATATGCGAGAATATATATATATGCAACTATATAAGTATATATGTATATATGCTTACACATTTTGGACGATTCGACAAACAAACATAACTTGGGAAAATATTAATTATTTTCAAACAACAATCATCAACGACATACACAAACTTAAGAAATTAATAATTTCTTTAAACAAACAAATTATTAACGTAAGTAAATAAAATACTTATAGTTAATACATTATTGTGTATAGGTTGACTACGTTTGGGCTACGCTATCTTATCTCGCTAGCATTCACATCCGAGCACCTACAGTGAGTTCACAAACCCCTTTTAAATGTTTTAATGTTTTAAAACTTCGGGGTGGAAAACATAGAAATTGTATGTATAATTGCATGCGACAACTGTTTGAATACTTGATGTATTTACTTAAACTATTGAGGAAATGAGATTTCATGTTGTGACTGATTAAATACTGTAAGTATTTGCTTAAACTGTTTATGAAGGGGTACTTCATACTTGAACTATTTGTGAAAGGGTATTTCACACAACTATTTGAACTATGTTTTTATGAAATGTTTTTCATAACTATTTTGGGAATTTAGGCAACGAATCTTGGTACAGATCTAGGCTGAACGATGTAGTGCATAAAAGACCTTATGGCTACAGACTATAACCATTAGCTAGGTGACTCTAGCCACTGAGTATACGGATAGTACTATCGCCGTGACGACCCTCCTACAGATTTGGGAGCGTATACTTAATTGTCCAGCATGGCAAACAACAACAGATTAGGGTTGTGGTTTGGTTATAGGGTTAGATCGGGTTACCTTACTTGACAGGTTTAGCTCACCTTTCAAGGGATCACCGTCTAAATATTCCCACTAAACTATTGATTAGGAAAGGATTTCCTACGTACACTGAATTTGGAAATGTTAATCTTTATTTAGGTTAACTTGTGTTTCCTACTGATAACGGATTTAGGAAATGTTATTTGATTAATAACTTGTGTTTCCTATTACAACTACAACTGACTTGGGAAATGTTATTTGTTAATAACTTGTGTTTCCTACTTGACAAACAACGCTTATTGGGAAATGTTATTCTTAAATGATTAACTTGTGTTTCCTACATAACAAACAAACTTGTGAATTCACTCAACAATTTTGTTGACGTTTTACTCTATGTTTTTCAGGGAATTAGCAGCGTAAGTAAGATCTGCATGCATATCAGGACGGACTACCCTGGACTTGTTAGGATGCCACTACTTTTGGGACACATGGATTTCCTCTGTATAACTGCAACTACTGCAGTCATACCTATGAAATCTACTTTTGATATTATGTATTTTATGAAATACTGATTTCAACTACTACTATTACTGTTACCACTTTTCAAGTGGTAACCTTTTGTAAAACTTTAACTAATGGCATCTTAATCTATATTCGTTCTGCGATAATCATATGCTCTGAGTATGTATGTAACTGTTGGTTGTTTCTACTGCTCGCACCCCCGCCACGTCACTAAGCTTCCGCAAACCACTCTATGTAATTGTAATTACCGTTTGGCGGGGTGTGACATAAACGCCTTAATATCATGGCGCATTTTGTAACGATTAATAATCATTGATGTCAAAGAAGGGACTGCTGAAAGTAAAGATACATTCACCACAAGTATATCTACTTGAGACGGTGAAATATTCGATCTAGCAAATATTTGATCAAGTGTATCATAGAATACTGATTCCATTTCGGATACAGAATCAATATATTTTGGGTGCTCTTCTTCACCCAAGATAATGTTTTTTGGAGCATAAGCTTCTTCACCAACACCGGATTTTATTATCGTTTGTAACAAGAACTTGTACTCTTCAATACGGAGATTTTTGTTGCGAGAAACAATCTTTGCACACTCTTCAGTGCTTAGCTTCATCTCCTTGTTTCCTTTATAGCATTTGTAGTCGATCATGTAGCATGTATCGACTCGCTTAAATAACAACTTTGCTAAACAAAATCTAATAATTGAGATTGTGAACGTAAGCATCAATAATGCTAGTAATAATCCCATTGCAAAATAAACAGATTTGTGTTGTGTACTTTGAGCTTTCTAGGATATGATTCTATATATATATATATAGCCATTAATTGATTTGGTTTGGGAGAGAAACAAATAATGTACGTGGGGTTGTGTTTTAATTTCCATAACTACTCAAACTGTTTCATCCGTTGATTTACGTATGGAACGGTCTAAGATTAGTTCTTATTTGTTCTGATTTTTCTATTTATAGTTGTCTCAACACCAATGTCCGGCCATTTCATGTTTAAACCAATCAAAATAGATTTTAGTTGATAGATATGAAATGTGATCGATGAAAATTGTAGTTAGTAAAGAATCCTAAAACTTTGTGCCCATTCAAAGGGACACTTTGACTGGGACGGAAGGAGTAGCTACTAACAATTATACTTGCAATGATCTACAGTTCGTGGTATCATATTCTCACAAGATGTCTCGCGTTCAAATCAAACTAGCTAACTCCATATTGTGAAGTGGCCCGAGAAAAGGTCAGAAATGGTCAAGAAATACAGTTAGACTGCCCTCCCGATAACCTAAACAGAAAAAAACCTCATCCGTTAATAATATATAATAATAATACTTGCAATGATCCGGGCAGTAAAAATAGTTAGGTCGGAAATGGTCACGTTCGGCTTGCGAAGAGGTGCCCATTTTTGTCATATTTAAACGCGCGTATTAATTATGGTATTAAGTGTTAATTAACGCATATAAAAGTTAGGTCGAAATCATATATTTAATTATTTATATCTATCTATCTATACTATACTAATATATAAAGGATTTTGGTAGTTTATTTATAGAAATTCTTAAGATTAAAACTCAATATATATATATATATATATACGGAGTAGTTGTCTAATTGTCATTCTCATTTTATAATATAGCCCTATCATTTTCACATATTTTTCACTCTTAACTAACTGTATCCAGAATCACAAACTCTACATACGCACAAATTAATGTTATCAACTCACAATCACACATAATCCGAACACGTTGAAATACTAAACTCCGTTGCATCGCGCAGGTAATAGGCTGGTTATTACATTACAGCCAACTAGCTATTGTACTAAATACATTAAAATATTCAACATTAAGTTTTATCTTTATACATCCTAACTTGAACTATCTTTTTCATCGAAGATTAAAAAAATGGATAAATCATTATGGCACCGAAAAGGATGCGAGAAGCTTATGGTTGATTATTATATTATAAAAAATAGACGAGACAAACATTGAAGATTTTCTGATATATAACTTACTGAACCAATTTTAGAATATAATTGGTTCTATGGTGTAGTGGTTAGCACTCTGGACTTTGAATCCAGCGACCTGGGTTCGACTCCCGGTAGGACCTTTTTATGTTACTGCTGCTACTGGTTCAGAAAGTGTAATTACTGTACTATAAATTCATATTTATAGCACATTCAGTTTGCGTTTTGCATCTATAAACCTAATGAACGATGTTCTTAGATTTGCTGCGCCTGAAACATTCAGTTGAACTCTAATAAATCGATAAGTGATTAGTTGACATATAAATTTTAAAATTTGTTCAAAGTGAGGCTGCATCTATAAACCTGATGAACGATGTTCTTAGATTCGCTGCGCCTGAAAGATTCAGTTGAATTCTAATAAATTGGTGATTAGTGTTGGTCGACATGTACATTTTAAAATTTGTTCAAAGTTATGATACAAACTTGCAGGTGGTTGATGCAATTAACTAGTTATTTTTAATACACTATTATCCGTAAGCATTTGTCTATAAACAAGTTCAACGGAGTACTATTTATAAATCATTTTTGTATGTTTGATTCTTAACATCTTAAAAAAATTACTAATTTACCCGTATTAATAGAAATGACTTCAAATAGGAACGTCATACTTAGCATTTTGATATATTATGTGTTTTTATTCATTCCCTTTAAAATTAGAGATAACTGTATTACTCCCTCCGTCTCAATTTAATTGTCCAGTATTTCATTTTGAGATGTCCTAAAATTATTTTCCACTTTTGATTTCAACCAATCATAAAGTGTTTTAGTAGGTATATATATTACATCTTATTGGTTGATACAAAATCAATGTACTTTTTAATAACTGTGTGCATTTCAGTAATGAACAAAAGAAAATTTGGATGAAGGAAGTACTATTCATCCAAAGATGATATGTTATCTAACGGGAAATAGTATCGGACAATAACTTAATTGTTATCGTCGCATTGTGCGGTCAATATGCTGGTATACATAAATGCGTGTAGTCTTTGGAACACTAATTATGATAACACATGACTTTTTGTAATAGGTACATTGGCCTATTGATAAGAAATGAAACACAGTCCAAAAATTAAAAAGATAGAAATGAAAAAGTCTTTTATATTTATTGTCCAGAGTGGGGACTAAAATGAATGAAATGACAATGGTGAAAATCTCATGGAAACTCAATTTTCTTATGATATATCTCAACTTATCATCCTTCATTATAAAATCATGACATATCATTTACTATACCATGATAATTTGATGATAAAGTTTGTACCAATTGATAATAAAGGATGATACATTTAGTAGTTTTTTTGGCAAATGGCCCACAAAGGTAACCAATTTGTCAAAATTTACCAATAAAGGGAACATGAGTTTTGTTGATGCCCAAAAAGGAGTGACATTTTAAATTCGATGCCCAAAAAGGATTGAAGTTGTCAAAAAAGTTCAATTAAAGGTACAATTATTTTTACATTTTTTGTCGTTCAATTTTTCATCGATTTTAGCTAATGCGAGGCTTAAATATCGAATATTAAATTAATGTGTAACATTTTTTTACCTAGAAAACAAATGATATAAACACTAATGTTACTTTTTAAGAGTTTAAACCCGAATTTCATTTTTAGTGTTAAATCCTTTTAGGGCACGATTTTAAAAAGTTTAATCCTTTTAGGGCACGATTTAAAAGAATTTAATCCTTTTTTGACACTTTTTAAAAATGAAACTGTAATTTTATCCTTAATTGGATTTTTTGACAACTTCAATCCTTTTTGAGCATCGAATTTAAAATGTCACTCCTTTTTGGGCATCAACAAAACTCATATTTCCTTTATTGGCAAATTTTGACAAATTGGTTAACTTTTTGGGTCATTTACCCTAGTTTTTTCACTCGGGTTGTGATATTTTCACCATCTAAAATGATAAATCCACCACATGTATGCATTAACAGGTTGTACATAAATCCACCACATGTATGTATTAACATATTGTACAGTACAACCTATTAATGCATACATGTGGTGGATTTATCATTTTGGATGGTGGAAATATCAATTGCCTTTTCACAAATATGTTCAAAGGTAACTTATGTCTTATATGTGTTTTTTGACGACATCTAATAGTAATTATTACATCAAATGTAAATTTGTTCGTGAAACTTTATTGATTATTCAATAAGAATATAAATATAATTTTATGAAATGGAATACGTGTAATATCTCAATTTTTAGACATGTAACAAAATAATATATTGTGTACAATATTTAAGTTTTAAAGTGTATATTTATATAATTGTTCACATTGTGCAGATCGTTCAAGCTTAATATTTATTGTCATATTATGACCAATATAGATTAATTAAGTAAATTAAAATTGCCTCCACATTATTATTACGTGGATGAAAAGAGCAGATGTCACCATAAGCTTTGGCCAAATAATTAAGGCTATACTAACACTAGACTTGATGACTAAACCTATTCATTACTTTAAGATCATGCCAACAAATAAATTTAGAAAACTAAATATGGCATATTATATATGGTCTAGAGAATGATGAGCGAGTATAATTGCTTTTATATATATATATATATATATATATATATATATATATATATATATATAAAGACTCATTTTCACTTTTGCTGAACACTTGGTCAATCAATATCTATAAACGTTTTAAGAGATGAGAAAATAGTAGCTTATGGTACAAGTGATTAAAGCTAGTTGTACAAGCACAAGAAACATGGATGAATCTTTTGTTCAAATGCCGTTATCTCGAAACCTCAATGTGAGTACCCGTGTTGTTTACGAAAACTGAGATATATGCTATGTACGTGTTTATGTGCTACGTGTTGCATTAGAAATGCTAGAGTTGTATGAATGCATATATTGTCATGTTTGTTAGAGTTGTATATACGCATTTATGATCACGTTTTAAGCATGCGTTTTTATATACACATTATGTATGGTTAATGTGTAACGAGCGTTGAATACGAAATCCAGAGTTTAACACGGTTTAGCGCAAGGCTTACCGATGTTCAAAGAATGAAAGATAAAGAAACGGCTTGGTTACACATTAACGTAGAGATCTCGAAATGTATTTTCGTAAAAAGAGCATTGTCATGGCATGATTGTATGTAATAATTTGATAGAAAATGCACGTGCTCACTAAGCTTTAAGCTTACGCATTTATCGCATATATCTCAGGTTTAATAAGATAGAGTTGCCAAGAAAATATGACGAAGAGATGCATTAATGACGAGATAGAAATTGTATATTTGTAGAGATGTTATATTAAAAATGTAATGTAATAATAATAGCTTCCTCTTTAATATCACGATGTAAACATTAAAAATGGACAGGCGTTACAGAATGCATCAATTAAAAAGTCAAAACAAGAATCATAAAATAAATACAAGCGTTTTCTACAAACTTATATTTTACGTAGTTCTCATTAAACTAACAAGTAAAAAACAAAAACCCGGGTTTAATTCGTGTAAATCCACTAAATGTTAAGTGGGCCTATTGAAACAAAGAAGATGGATGCGATCCATAACAGCCACAAAGGATTATGGGCCCTTCAAAACCTGATCAAGTTTCGAAGCTCAAATCAATGATGGGTTTGATTTATATACGAGGTCGGTGTAGATTTTTTTTTTTATTTATTATTATTTTTTTTTTTAGTAACGCTAAATTAGTACCTACTTTCTTATTGGTTATTCTTCCATCAAACAGGTAAAAAATTAGCTAAATGATGTTGTGACAAGTTTGAGGAGAAGACGTGATATAAGATGTCTACATAATTATGCACAACAATAACTACAAGAACTGCCACAACAAAGCATCACTAGTTAACATTTTAAAGTCGGAGACGATTTATGATTACCAACATTTTGACATCTTTGTCGAGGTAGCCTGCGTGTCCTCCTTCCCCACCCTTCAAGATTTTTCTCTAACGATATTTCCCTACAAATACTCTGCTCGCCACTTGTCATTGCTGCTGCTGCCGTCACCGGTGGTGGTGGTGAGTTGCACAGATAGTCTCCCGCCACCACCTGCCGCCTGCCCCTACCATTTCTAGCAGCAGATTTCCTTTTTGACCAATTAGATTGCCATGAAACACCTGTAGCAGATAATGCCTCTTCAAATATTTGAAGATCTTCGGTCACTTCACGTCTAGATAAAGAAACGATACTTGGCAATATCTCTTTCTGAAAGTCTCTCCTTTGCCTTCCCCTCCTTCCTTGTCCCTTCCTAGTTGTCCTTTTCGACAACGAACTACCCGTTTCTTCTTTCTGCTCCTCCACAATTATTGGTACATAATTGTCATAAACTTCTTCGGTTTCTTCAAGTTGTAGTGTCATGTACTCAAAGTAATCCATGCATGCAGGAATAGAGTCTTTGTTTTTTTTGACATAGTTAGATGTAACAACCTCTGCAAACCACATCAAATTGTCGGAAGATGGTTCAGAAAATGATATGGAGACGATAGCCTTGGCTGCAATGTTAACAAGCTCCAAATGGGTATTATCCATCGAGCCATCATCCGTATCGGATTCAGGAACTGCTGGAGCCTCCAAGTCTATCTCCATCGTAGCAATCTTGACGACTGATTCTGGGAAAGATGGCGGTGTATCTTCTTCATCAAGAGACAAGTTCAAATCGATGTGATGTCTAGTGTCTAAGACATGGTTTTTCTTTACATTTTCCTCTACTGAATCCTTCGATTTACAACAACTTTCAACAACAGGAACCCCAAGGATCTTTGTCATGCTCTGGGTCTCATTTAATTTCATCTTCTTAAACACGTGCGTATCGTTACCTTCTGTCATCTCAGTTTTCTTGAAAAACTGATGAGAGTGGTTCTGCAATGAATCCAAATTAATATGATGAACTAGCGTTTCTTTTGATTTGAACTGTTCGTTCTGGAAACATGGTTTTGCTGTAAGCCAAGGAGGCAGCGTTTGCACAGGGGTTTGGTGGTTCTTCCACATGTCAAGAAACCTGTGCTTTTCCTGAGCACATAGATCTTCAAGAGCTTCGGATACCAAATCTTTGGAGTTGATACCATTTACAAGACTTAACGAGGTTTGTCTCACTGAATTTGTTATTAATCTTGAATTGCCTCCAAAGAGACCCATGTTTTGGCTAGGTAAATCAGACGAGTTAAGCCAATGGTTACGATGAATGGAAGAGTTGGTGTTTTCCCATTGTGAAACAAAAGATAATGCATGGTTTCTTTCGCCGATGTCAACTCCAAACAATGTTCTTTTTGCAGATGAATCCTGTTTTTGTGGTACCTCTGCAAGAGAAACCATTCTGTTTTTTTGATCAAAAAGTGTTGAAAAGGCTGTTTCCTCCACTTGGATTGGTTCATTTAAGTCAGCCAAATTAGAAACTTTACCTTTGTTACTCATATCTACTTCAGCAGGCAGTTCTAAGTCGATCACTTTTCTTTCAGAAACACCGTTTTTTGAAACAAGAGGACTGAAATCTTTAAATGTACTTTTCCCCTTAAAAGAATTGACAGGAGAAAACGTAGTGTCAGTTACTGAAGTAGATGCTCGACTATAGCTCGAGTCCACCAATGAAAAACTGGATGCAAAATGTCTCTCGTTGGAAACATCAGATGGTACGTGACTTAGAAAATGACCAAACTTTGATGTTTCTGTACCCACGGGATTCATCAAATCTCTCTGTCTTTTATACAAGCGGTGAAGTTCTTGGAGCTGGAATGCAAGAAAACACCAATAACACAAAGACTTCAAACATAACTCATAAGTTCAAAGAGGTTTAATACTATAAATAGTAACTTGTTCAACTAGATTTGAGCAAGATACACACACACGCACACACAAAAAAAACCAAAAAAAAAAAAAAAGGAACCTGATGCCTGAAGATTGTTTCATGCTTCAATATAGTTTGTTTAACTTGCTCTTTAGCATATCCAGTGTATCCATCCATTGCTTGTGATGTTAGAAAATAGTCATAACGCTGGCTGTTTACAGGGTTTGAGATCCTGTGACTTTTCTCATCGTGATATGGATCCCAAACGCCATTGTGAAAAGTGTTGTTCAGATCCGTCACAGAACCTGGAAAATACGTCTTAGATTGTACCGTGGCTCCCATTACTGCAACAAGATCAAGAAACAAATTACTTCAAATCATGACAAGTAGTAAATGTGATACATAATATACTTTTTGAACCATCATACTCAATTTCGGAGTTAATAAGCATTATTATTAAGACCGCCAAATATAACAACCTATATTGGACAAATTCGCGAAATGATAATCGCAAATACTTGCTGACAAGCTTCATTGGTTTTTAATTGCAACCAGTAGCATATGTGCTTATGAGGTATGCAATGTGAGTCCCATAAGCTCATATACAAACAAATAGATTTTTCAGATAATACTAGTTAATACTTGAAACAAATGACCAATAATTAAAAAAACATACTTCCAAACATTCGTATTTCGTTTTTGTTACAAATAAACCATCATTTCTGCCTAAAAACGCAAACGAAATTGCTATAAACAAGTAATGTTGTACAAAGTAGATCATAAATAATAATGCCTTTTGCATATAAATCCCCAAATACTATCCAGCATCTCTCATATTCGCAAATTATTGATTTATTTTTACGCTATTAATAACAAAAATCAAACACAGTAGCATTTAGTACAATTTAGTGTCCTTTTTACCTTTTTTTCGCAATTTTGTACGATTACTTATATGCAACAAATTTTTCAGAAAGTGAATATTATATAAAGAAACAAAAATAATAATCGAATCAACAACAAATTCTGAAGTGAATTAATTATATAAAACACTAAAAGTAACGAAAAAAATCATCAATAATCAAGAGATTACAGGAGAAACTACCTTGACTGTTTTAATTCTCAGCTAATCGTAGCAATCGACAGCTCAACGAACTTGATTAGCGTTAGAATGTATATAATTTGAAGATAACAATCAAACAAAACATATTCTTCATGCTTCCGTACAATCAAACAGTCATGTAAACGATAAAACATTAAAATTAACGATCGATTGGGCCACTTTTTGTTATTGTGAACAAAAGATACGAGAGAAAATAGAGATAGATCCGTATATCTATCTTACTATCTATGTATGTGTTGTTTCTCTCTCAAAATCTGTTTGTTTCTCTCTCTAGAAATGTAATGAAATGAAATGAAATGGAATGAGAGTTGAAGTTTATGAATCTGTCGTATTATATTGAAGTTAATTGATTGATAATAAATAATAAATATATGATATGATAATAATAATAATAATAATAATAATAATAATAAATACAAAAGTGGACTTGTGAGGGTAGGCGATTTTAACTGATGATAGCTCAAATTTGCAATACTATATTTTACGTGTACGTATGTAATATGTAGTATTGTGAAAATGCAACGAATCCAAATTGTTAATCACAAAAAGTAAGAGCTAAAATCTTATGACGATTAATTCTTTTAAATTGCATCTGCTTTCAGAACTTTACCTTATACCACTTGCAATGGGGCGTTCAGAAGCCCAATTTTGATTGAGAACGCCCATAGTGAGCGGCGTCATGACGGGGCTTTGTGGGTGGAAAACGGGCGAAAATGAGACGTTGTGTGGGTTCCACTTGCTTTTTCCTATTTCTTTTCGATTTTCTTCCCTCGTTTGTTGTGGGACCTAGGGGAAAAAATGGATGTTCTGATGTTACCATTGCTAGTGGTAAAAATAGTGTTATGGTGTTGTGCTGGTGTGACGCCTAAAAAAAGGGCATTATGATATTACGACTGCAAGTGGTTTTAGAGTGTAGATTGTTGAAACGCCCATAATCTTGAAGAAATTTTTTTTTTTTTTTTAATGAAAATCTCATTACATTTGCCATACATACTATAATATGAGGTCCAAACGCTTAAAGACGCAACGGAAAACGTATCGGGTAAATTTTTGGACAAAAGCTTTTTCACCAGGTGATCCTCATCTTCGCCAGGTGAAACCTACATAAAGTTTTAACAGAAAGCTTTTCGCCAGGTGATCACACCCATCGCCAGGTGACCACCTGCGTTTTTCATAATTTCACCAGGTGATCCCAAATTTCGCCAGGAGACCACCTGTAGCTCAAAAAAACTCAAAGTCCAATTTTGTACGCGCTTAACTTTTAACTCGTTAAGAGTTAGACTCTAAAAATTTGTAGGCACATTTCTATCATCAAAATGAAGATTTCCCTTTTTACACTTTTTCAATTTTCACAAAAACGCGTGATTTGGGCGTATGACTCAATTTCGCCCATTTTAATCACTTTTGGTTGACAACTCATTTCACAAACCACATGCTTATGAGTTCCAACTTTTTTCACACACTTTCTAAATACTAAAACAAACTTAAGGAAATCGACTAAAGCTCCATAGCCTTAGTCTAACTCATTTCACCCACTTGGGTCGTTTGTGAATCATTTTGACACTTATGACCCGTTCATGACTATGGGGCTGTTTTGACCCATTCACTAGTCAACTTAAATTCATAATTGACCAACGACATTACTAGATCACCCATTTCAATGCAAATTGACCCAAAACATGTTTTGACCATGTGACACATCTTATGACAACAAATCACCATTTCCACATACTTTTAGCTAAATATTATCCAACATAACAACCTACCAATATTTACTTGACTCTGACTTTTAAAAGTCAAACATCTACAAAACGACAAGTTCAACACTTTAACATGGTTAGTTTCAAAACATGAGTTGTGGGCGATTTATACAAGCTAGATACATGAGGATAAGTATCAAGAGAAGAACTCGCCATTCATACCCAATAGCAAGCTAATCCACTTTACTCTTTCTTAATGTCCTTCCCTTCCCGATGCCCACTCGTACCTACATAACGAACCACATAAAAGAGTAAGCATATTTGCTTAGTGAGCTTATGAGCAATTAACTAAGCAATGCATGACATAACATCATAATCACTTTTACAACAACATTAACACATAATCCTAAAGACAAAACTATTGGAACAATAGGTAGAGATTTAAACTCTATGTGGATCCACGGCTCTTAACATCATAATAGCTTGATAACATACCATAATAATATGCAAATCAAGCTTAGCATCATAAGGCTAGTAAAACTAGCAAATCTCTACACAATTGTCCATTTCACATAAATCACAACAAGAATTAATAACTGGAAACTAAAACAAGTTACCAATACACAATCACTTGATTGTACAAACCTCTTGCTCGGAAGCAATCCGGAATGCACAACCATCACTTAATTAATCCTCATAACACTCACCTTGATGCTTATGTGATGAAGTTACACAATTGATTGATGATATGAGGTCACGCCTTTAAACACCTAAACACATGGCACATAACAATACAACACATTTAGCATCAAAGAATCATAATCTCTATTATCATTCACTTTTAAACCCCTCCCCCACTTTGATTAATCTTATGAATCTTAACTAATAAATCAAAGCTAAATCTTCTATAATTATATTAATTCACTACACTTCTATATAAATTCTTATTAAACTTCATAACAATACTTAACTAACTTCACTAGTGTCATTTTCACTTAATTGTTATGAAATCATGAAATTTTAGTAAAACTCTTAAAATTTACCAAGAACAAAACTAGTGATTCCATTGCTTTCAATATGCATAATGGTTAACAATGATCATAACTAAGCTACTTAACATCAACTACACCAATTTATTCAACTTACTTGGAATTTAACATAAACCCTAAAATCATCAAGAACACTAAATTGAAATTTAATCATTTACGACTTGGTTTATGTTAACCAATGATCATTACTTCACTAGTTAGCATCAACCTAACTAATTTCAAGCCCTAATTTCGGGTTAATTTCACTAATTATACAAAACCCATGAAAAACCCAATATCTAGGTTATGAAATTTAAAGAATTCCACTTACAAAGATAGAAGAGGATGAAGGAGATGATTAATCAAAGATGAGAAGCTTGAATCAAAGAGTGAGATTGAAGATTTGACTATAGAATTAAGCTCCTGCGATTTACTCTTTTGTTTCTTGAAGTTTCTGGGAAGTGAAATAAGAATGAATGAATATACGTATGTATTGATATTTCTATTAACTTAAAACTTTATTTAATACAGTCTGGAACTGAGGAACCGTTTGCGTTTTATATCGTATCTTATTATTAAAATAATAATACTTCATAGAAATTATATTTTCGCGTACACTAAAATAATACCTCGAAATCTGGGGTGTTACAACTCTCCCCCACTTATTCTGTTCGTGTCCTCACGAACCACTCTTGATGCACTGAAGGGTAGTACATCATCATCCACTCTTCGGGTTCCCAGGTAAACTCAGAACCCTTTCGGTGTCGCCATTGAACCTTAACAATAGAAACCGTCTTATTCCTTAATTTCTTATCTTTTTGATCGAGAATTTTAATCAGTTCCTCCACATAATTTAACTTCTCATTGATTTGGATTTCGGGAAGTGGCACATAAGAAGCTTCATCAACAAGACATTTCCGAAGCTGTGACACGTGGAAAGTGTCATGAATACCACCAAGCTCATCCGGTAATTGCAACCGATAAGCTACTTTACCGACACGATCAAGAATATTAAAAGGTCCAATATATCTTGGACTTAGCTTTCCTCTTTTGCGAAAACGAATAATGCCCTTCCAAGGAGAGACTTTAAGCATAACTTTGTCACCTACTTGAAATTCTATTGGTCGTCTACGTTTGTCGGCATATGATTTCTGTCGGTCCTGAGCCATTTTTAATCTCTCACGTATTTGATCAATTTTCTCAGTGGTTAATTGAACCACATCGGTGCTTCCTAATTCGCGTTGACCGACTTCTCCCCAACAAATAGGAGTACGACACTTCCTACCATAAAGCATCTCATATGGTGGCATTTTAATAGAAGAATGATAACTGTTATTATATGAAAATTCCACCAATGGAAGATGAGTGTCCCAACTACCGCCAAAGTCGATTGCACACGCTCTAAGCATATCCTCAAGAGTTTAAATAGTTCTTTCGCTTTGCCCATCAGTTTGAGGATGGAAAGCCGTACTTATACATAACTAAGTACCCATATCTTCTTGGAATTTCTTCCAGAAGCGAGAAGTAAAGCGAGTGTCTCTATCAGAGACAATAGAAATAGGTACTCCATGTCTGGCAACCACCTCTTTAACATAAATATCAGCTAATGTTTCGGAAGATGCGGTTTCTTTAATAGGCAGAAAAAGAGCACTTTTTGTCAGGCGGTCCACGATCACCCAAATAGCATCATGTTGCCGAGGAGTTCTCGGCAACTTAGTAATAAGATCCATAGTGATGTGTTCCCACTTCCATAACGCTACCTCCAAAGGTTGGAGTTTCCCGTATGGTTGTTGATGCTCTGCTTTGACTTGTAAACAGGTAAGGCAATTTTGTACGTATTTGACAATGTCACGTTTCATACCAGGCCACCAATAATCTCGTTTTAAATCACGGTACATCTTGGTAGCACCTGGATGAATAGAATACTTTGACTTGTGAGCTTCATTTAACAACATGCCTTTAACCTCACTCGTTCTTGGTATCTAAATCCTACCATAACGTGTCTTTAGACCTCTAGAATCATCAATCAATTCAGAAAGTTGACCCGTTAAATGCTGTTTATTTGGATCATTAGAAGATAAAGCTTCCACTTGTGCAGCTTTAATGGAATCAAACAATTGAGGAGATACAATCATGCTAAGGGATTTCACAGAAAGAACATAATGAGTAGCCTTTCGGCTAAGAGCATCCGCCACGACATTAGCTTTACCAGGATGGTAAAGAATGTCACAATCATAATCTTTGACCAAGTCAAGCCATCTTCTTTGTCGATTATTGAGGTCACGCTGATCAAAGAAATATTTCAAGCTTTTATGATCCGTATAAATGGTGAATTTAACACCATAGAGATAATGCCGCCAGATTTTTAATGCAAAAACCACAGCTGCTAACTCAAGATCATGTGTGGGGTAGTTTTGCTCATGTGATTTGAGTTGACGTGAAGCATAAGCAATTACTTTCCCACGTTGCATTAAAACACATCCCAGACCAAGCTTTGAGGCATCACAATAAACAACTAAATCCTCTGTACCCTCAGGTAGAACAAGAACAGGAGCTTGGCTGAGTTTCTCTTTTAACAGCTGAAAAGCTTTAGATTGCTCCTCACCCCATTTCCATTGAATATTTTTCCGAGTCAATTGCGTTAAAGGAGTAGCAATCTTCGAAAAGTCTTGAATGAAACGACGGTAATAACCAGCAAGACCAAGAAAACTCCTGACTTCAGTGGAACTAGAAGGTGGATCCCACTTCATAACTGCAACTATTTTGGAAGGATCAACTTGAATACCATGGATATTGATCACATGTCCAAGAAACTGGACTTCACGCAACCAAAACTCACACTTAGAAAATTTAGCATAAAGTTTCTCACGTCTAAGCATTTCAAGGACTTGTCTCAAATGAATTGCATGATCATCCTCATTCTTAGAATAGATGAGGATGTCATCAATGAAAACAATAACAAATTTATCCAGCATGGGGAGACATACACGATTCATCAAGTCCATGAAAGCAGCTGGAGCATTAGTCAAGCCGAATGGCATGACAACAAACTCATAGTGACCATAACGAGTACGGAAAGCAGTTTTGGAAATATCTTCCTCCTTTACCTTCAATTGATGGTACCCCGATCGAAGATCTATTTTAGAAAAGAAACTGGCACCTTGCAATTGGTCAAATAAATCATCGATTCGGGGTAAAGGGTAACGATTCTTAATAGTCACTTTATTCAACTCCTGATAGTCAATGCACATACGTAAAGACCCGTCTTTCTTTTTAACAAATAGAACTGGAGCTCCCCAGGGCGAACTACTGGGGCGAATGAACCCTTTATCAAGTAACTCTTGCAACTGATTCATCATATCTTGCATTTCGGTGGGAGCTAAACGATAAGGAGTCTTAGCAATTGGTGCAGCTCCAGGAATAAGATCTATTCGAAATTCCACTTGTCTATCGGGTGGAACACCCGGAAGTTCATCAGGAAAAACATCAGGGAATTCATTAACAACTGGAATCTCTTAAAGCTTTGGAGTAGATTTAGAATCATCAACCACGTGTACCAAAAAGGCCCAACACCCGTGTGACAACAATCTTTTGGCACGAGCATAAGTACTGACAGGAATGGACCAATTGGAACGTTCACCATACACTGTTACTTCTTTCCCACTAGGTGCTTTAAGAAAAACAACTTTTTCATGACAATTTATAACACCTTTATTTTTACCCATCCAATCCATACCTATAACTACATGAAACTCTCCCATTTGCATGGGAATTAAGTCTATTCTAAACTTTTCATCACCTATTTCTATAACACACCCCTTATATACATCATTAACAATCATTGTTTTGCTATCAGTAATTTCTATTTCTAAGGGGCAATCAAGCTTAGAAATAGGAGCATTTAAGAAAGCACAAAAGGATAATGATACAAACGACTTGGTGGCTCCAGAGTCGAATAGAATGTGGGCAGGTGTAGAGTTTATAATAAAGGTACCTGTCACCACATCGTGTGACTCTTTTGCCTCATCAGCAGTTATCTGAAATGAACGGTTCTTTGGTCTTGAACCGGATGAAGTTCCCTTTTTCTCGGCTTCCTTCCTTTGCTGATTCTTTAATCTATCCTCCTTCTCTTTAGGACAATCAGCTCGAAGATGATCATCCTTAAAGCAGTAAAAACATAACCTGTATGGACTTGGGCAATTTTGTGCCATATACCCAGTTCTTCCACAATTGAAGCATCTACATTCGCCTCGGTGCCTCTTTCCACATTTATCACAAGGGGGTATATCTCGAGTTTGTGATTGAGGTTGTGTTTGTGATTGACGTTGTTGTTTTTGTTGTTGGGATTGTGGTGATTGTTGAGATTTTGATTCGAATCTAATCTTCTTAAATGGAGACGATTGAGAAGTATTCGACTGTTCCGCTTTTCTCTTACTTGCAAACTCAGCAGCTTTAGTTTGCAAATCTTTTTCCCTCACTAGAGCCCGGTTCAACATTTTTGGAATATCGTCATAAAGAACCGGATCAATAGACTCACGAATATTGATATTCAAATGACGGTAGAAATGATCATTCAACAATTTCGGATTTGAAGTATATTCAGGACAAAAGCGAGATTTTTCGTGAAAGGATTTTGAATATTCTGCCACCGACATCTTCCCTTGATTAATAGCGAGAAATTCTCCTTTAAGTTTCTCCATTTCAGCAGGCGGGGAGAATTCTCCTTTAAACATTTCT
The DNA here is from genome assembly GCA_949592205.1 of Helichrysum umbraculigerum. NCBI lineage: Eukaryota > Viridiplantae > Streptophyta > Magnoliopsida > Asterales > Asteraceae > Helichrysum > Helichrysum umbraculigerum. Next base: position 24,433,208 of record CATIUR010000006.1, on the reverse strand, counting down.
TTAAACTTTTCCCATGAAAATTGGGAAGCTGTTTCAAAACCATAAGTATCAATCTTAGAATTCCACCACTCATGAGCATCTCCCTTGAGTTGATGCGCCGCAAATAACACTTTCATTTGATCGGGACATTTACACAACATGAACGTTTCCTCTATTCCTCTTAACCATCTCAAGCTAGCAACAGGATTTAATTCTCCTTCAAATTCGGGTGGTTTACAACCCGCAAATTTCTTATAGTCAAAACTTTCTTTCTCCCTATTTATTGCATCTTGAGCGGCTAGAAGTTGCGCATTTGGTGGAGGATTCATTAAGATAGGATGTTTTTGTTCAAATTCCGTTAGTTTAGCAGTCACTACTTGATCAACTTTAGTGGTCACGATTTGGTCGACCTTAGCATACACAGTAGGGGCAAAGTCTTGAAAAGCTTGCCCAATAACTCATTTTATTATCAACTCATCCTCAGGGTTTAAGCTTCTATCGTCTACATCCTCCTCGTGTAGGGGAGAATGTCCCTGAGATTCTTGACCCTTTTGATTTGTTGGTGCTTCCATTTACTATAAGAATTAACAATTAAATTAATTTACTCGACTACTCATAGTATAAACAACAATTAAACTCCCTACTCGGACTATCAAAAACAATTCCTTACCATAACCATTTCACGTTTAAAGGCTTTGAATCACCCATGTGTTCCAGTGTAATACAACTGCGTTGGCCAGACGTAGTAGTATTAAACCATTCACACATTTCTATTCATTACTCTTAAACATAATCAGGCTAAAGCAAAAACCGTTCTTGAAGTCCTCACATAATCAAATAAAAATTAAACTACTAAAATACAATTATAACATAACATCATATATTCAAAATAGTTTAAGATTAGGCAATCCTAAAGTGGATTACATAATTCTCTTAAACTATCGCTCTGATACCAACTTGAAACGCCCATAATCTTGAAGAAATTTTTTTTTTTTTTTAATGAAAATCTCATTACATTTGCCATACATACTATAATATGAGGTCCAAACGCTTAAAGACGCAACGGAAAACGTATTGGGTAAATTTTTGGACAAAAGCTTTTTCACCAGGTGATCCTCATCTTCGCCAGGTGAAACCTACATAAAGTTTTAACAGAAAGCTTTTCGCCAGGTGATCACACCCATCGCCAGGTGACCACCTGCGTTTTTCATAATTTCACCAGGTGATCCCAAATTTCGCCAGGTGACCACCTGTAGCTCAAAAAAACTCAAAGTCCAATTTTGTACGCGCTTAACTTTTAACTCGTTAAGAGTTAGACTCTAAAATTTTGTAGGCACATTTCTATCATCAAAATGAAGATTTCCCTTTTTACACTTTTTCAATTTTCACAAAAACGCGTGATTTGGGCGTATGACTCAATTTGGCCCATTTTAATCACTTTTGGTTGACAACTCATTTCACAAACCACATGCTTATGAGTTCCAACCTTTTTCACACACTTTCTACATACTAAAACAAACTTAAGGAAATCGACTAAAGCTCCATAGCCTTAGTCTAACTCATTTCACCCACTTGGGTCGTTTGTGACCCATTTTGACACTTATGACCCGTTCATGACTATGGAGCTGTTTTGACCCATTCACTAGTCAACTTAAATTCATAATTGACCAACGACATTACTAGATCACCCATTTCAATGCAAATTGACCCAAAACATGTTTTGACCATGTGACACATCTTATGACAACAAATCACCATTTCCACATACTTTTAGCTAAATATTATCCAACATAACAACCTACCAATATTTACTTGACTTTGACTTTTAAAAGTCAAACATCTACAAAACGACAAGTTCAACACTTTAACATGGTTAGTTTCAAAACATGAGTTGTGGGCGATTTATACAAGCTATATACATGAGGATAAGTATCAAGAGAAGAACTCGCCATTCATACCCAATAGCAAGCTAATCCACTTTACTCTTTCTTAATGTCCTTCCCTTCCCGATGCCCACTCGTACCTACATAACGAACCACATAAAAGAGTAAGCATATTTGCTTAGTGAGCTTATGAGCAATTAACTAAGCAATGCATGACATAACATCATAATCACTTTTACAACAACATTAACACATAATCCTAAACACAAAACTATTAGAACAATAGGTAGAGATTTAAACTCTATGTGGATCCACGGCTCTTAACATCATAATAGCTTGATAACATACCATAATAATATGCAAATCAAGCTTAGCATCATAAGGCTAGTAAAACTAGCAAATCTCTACACAATTGTCCATTTCACATAAATCACAACAAGAATTAATAACTGGAAACTAAAACAAGTTACCAATACACAATCACTTGATTGTACAAACCTCTTGCTCGGAAGTAATCCGGAATGCACAACCATCACTTAATTAATCCTCATAACACTCACCTTGATGCTTATGTGATGAAGTTACACAATTGATTGATGATATGAGGTCACGCCTTTAAACACCTAAACACATGGCACATAACAATACAACACATTTAGCATCAAAGAATCATAATCTCTATTATCATTCACTTTTAAACCCCTCCCCCACTTTGATTAATCTTATGAATCTTAACTAATAAATCAAAGCTAAATCTTCTATAATTATATTAATTCACTACACTTCTATATAAATTCTTATTAAACTTCATAACAATACTTAACTAACTTCACTAGTTTCATTTTCACTTAATTGTTATGAAATCATGAAATTTTAGTAAAACTCTTAAAATTTACCAAGAACAAAACTAGTGATTCCATTGCTTTCAATATGCATAATGGTTAACAATGATCATAACTAAGCTACTTAACATCAACTACACCAATTTATTCAACTTACTTGGAATTTAACATAAACCCTAAAATCATCAAGAACACTAAATTGAAATTTAATCATTTACGACTTGGTTTATGTTAACCAATGATCATTACTTCACTAGTTAGCATCAACCTAACTAATTTCAAGCCCTAATTTCGGGTTAATTTCACTAATTATACAAAACCCATGAAAAACCCAATATCTAGGTTATGAAATTGAAAGAATTCCACTTACAAAGATAGAAGAGGATGAAGGAGATGATTAATCAAAGATGAGAAGCTTGAATCAAAGAGTGAGATTGAAGATTTGACTATGGAATTAAGCTCCTGCGATTTACTCTTTTGTTTCTTGAAGTTTCTGGGAAGTGAAATAAGAATGAATGAATATACGTATGTATTGATATTTCTATTAACTTAAAACTTTATTTAATACAGTCTGGAACTGAGGAACCGTTTGCGTTTTATATCGTATCTTATTATTAAAATAATAATACTTCATAGAAATTATATTTTCGCGTACACTAAAAATAATACCTCAAAATCTGGGGTGTTACAACTCTCCCCCACTTATTCTGTTCGTGTCCTCACGAACCACTCTTGATGCACTGAAGGGTAGTACATCATCATCCACTCTTCGGGTTCCCAGGTAAACTCAGAACCCTTTCGGTGTCGCCATTGAACCTTAACAATAGAAACCGTCTTATTCCTTAATTTCTTATCTTTTTGATCGAGAATTTTAATCGGTTCCTCCACATAATTTAACTTCTCATTGATTTGGATTTCGGGAAGTGGCACATAAGAAGCTTCATCAACAAGACATTTCCGAAGCTGTGACACGTGGAAAGTGTCATGAATACCACCAAGCTCATCCGGTAATTGCAACCGATAAGCTACTTTACCGACACGATCAAGAATATTAAAAGGTCCAATATATCTTGGACTTAGCTTTCCTCTTTTGCGAAAACGAATAATGCCCTTCCAAGGAGAGACTTTAAGCATAACTTTGTCACCTACTTGAAATTCTATTGGTCGTCTACGTTTGTCGGCATATGATTTCTGTCGGTCCTGAGCCATTTTTAATCTCTCACGTATTTGATCAATTTTCTCAGTGGTTAATTGAACCACATCGGTGCTTCCTAATTCGCGTTGACCGACTTCTCCCCAACAAATAGGAGTACGACACTTCCTACCATAAAGCATCTCATATGGTGGCATTTTAATAGAAGAATGATAACTGTTATTATATGAAAATTCCACCAATGGAAGATGAGTGTCCCAACTACCGCCAAAGTCGATTGCACACGCTCTAAGCATATCCTCAAGAGTTTAAATAGTTCTTTCGCTTTGCCCATCAGTTTGAGGATGGAAAGCCGTACTTATACATAACTAAGTACCCATATCTTCTTGGAATTTCTTCCAGAAGCGAGAAGTAAAGCGAGTGTCTCTATCAGAGACAATAGAAATAGGTACTCCATGTCTGGCAACCACCTCTTTAACATAAATATCAGCTAATGTTTCGGAAGATGCGGTTTCTTTAATAGGCAGAAAAAGAGCACTTTTTGTCAGGCGGTCCACGATCACCCAAATAGCATCATGTTGCCGAGGAGTTCTCGGCAACTTAGTAATAAGATCCATAGTGATGTGTTCCCACTTCCATAACGCTACCTCCAAAGGTTGGAGTTTCCCGTATGGTTGTTGATGCTCTGCTTTGACTTGTAAACAGGTAAGGCAATTTTGTACGTATTTGACAATGTCACGTTTCATACCAGGCCACCAATAATCTCGTTTTAAATCACGGTACATCTTGGTAGCACCTGGATGAATAGAATACTTTGACTTGTGAGCTTCATTTAACAACATGCCTTTAACCTCACTCGTTCTTGGTATCCAAATCCTACCATAACATGTCTTTAGACCTCTAGAATCATCAATCAATTCAGAAAGTTGACCCGTTAAACGTTGTTTATTTGGATCATTAGAAGATAAAGCTTCCACTTGTGCAGCTTTAATGGAATCAAACAATTGAGGAGATACAATCATGCTAAGGGATTTCACAGAAAGAACATAATGAGTAGCCTTTCGGCTAAGAGCATCCGCCACGACATTAGCTTTACCAGGATGGTAAAGAATGTCACAATCATAATCTTTGACCAAGTCAAGCCATCTTCTTTGTCGATTATTGAGGTCACGCTGATCAAAGAAATATTTCAAGCTTTTATGATCCGTATAAATGGTGAATTTAACACCATAGAGATAATGCCGCCAGATTTTTAATGCAAAAACCACAGCTGCTAACTCAAGATCATGTGTGGGGTAGTTTTGCTCATGTGATTTGAGTTGACGTGAAGCATAAGCAATTACTTTCCCACGTTGCATTAAAACACATCCCAGACCAAGCTTTGAGGCATCACAATAAACAACTAAATCCTCTGTACCCTCAGGTAGAACAAGAATAGGAGCTTGGCTGAGTTTCTCTTTTAACATCTGAAAAGCTTTAGATTGCTCCTCACCCCATTTCCATTGAATATTTTTCCGAGTCAATTGCGTTAAAGGAGTAGCAATCTTCGAAAAGTCTTGAATGAAACGACGGTAATAACCAGCAAGACCAAGAAAACTCCTGACTTCAGTGGAACTAGAAGGTGTATCCCACTTCATAACTGCAACTATTTTGGAAGGATCAACTTGAATACCATGGATATTGATCACATGTCCAAGAAACTGGACTTCACGCAACCAAAACTCACACTTAGAAAATTTAGCATAAAGTTTCTCACGTCTAAGCATTTCAAGGACTTGTCTCAAATGAATTGCATGATCATCCTCATTCTTAGAATAGATAAGGATGTCATCAATGAAAACAATAACAAATTTATCCAGCATGGGGAGACATACACGATTCATCAAGTCCATGAAAGCAGCTGGAGCATTAGTCAAGCCGAATGGCATGACAACAAACTCATAGTGACCATAACGAGTACGGAAAGCAGTTTTGGAAATATCTTCCTCCTTTACCTTCAATTGATGGTACCCCGATCGAAGATCTATTTTAGAAAAGAAACTGGCACCTTGCAATTGGTCAAATAAATCATCGATTCGGGGTAAAGGGTAACGATTCTTAATAGTCACTTTATTCAACTCCCGATAGTCAATGCACATACGTAAAGACCCGTCTTTCTTTTTAACAAATAGAACTGGAGCTCCCCAGGGCGAACTACTGGGGCGAATGAACCCTTTATCAAGTAACTCTTGCAACTGATTCATCATCTCTTGCATTTCGGTGGGAGCTAAACGATAAGGAGTCTTAGCAATTGGTGCAGCTCCAGGAATAAGATCTGTTCGAAATTCCACTTGTCTATCGGGTGGAACTCCCGGAAGTTCATCTGGAAAAACATCAGGGGATTCATTAACAACTGGAATCTCTGAAAGCTTTGGAGTAGATTTAGAATCATCAACCACGTGTACCAAAAAGGCCCGACACCCGTGTGACAACAATCTTTTGGCACGAGCATAAGTACAGACAGGAATGGACCGATTGGAAAGTTCACCATACACTGTTACTTCTTTCCCACTAGGTGCTTTAAGAAAAACAACTTTTTCATGACAATTTATAACACCTTTATTTTTACCCATCCAATCCATACCTATAACTACATGAAACTCTCCCATTTGCATGGGAATTAAGTCTATTCTAAACTTTTCATCACCTATTTCTATAACACCCCCTTATATACATCATTAACAATCATTGTTTTGCTATCAGTAATTTCTATTTCTAAGGGGCAATCAAGCTTAGAAATAGGAGCATTTAAGAAAGCACAAAAGGATAATGATACAAACGACTTGGTGGCTCCAGAGTCGAATAGAATGTGGGCAGGTCTAGAGTTTATAATAAAGGTACCTGTCACCACATCGTGTGACTCTTTCGCCTCATCAGCAGTTATCTGAAATGAACGGTTCTTTGGTCTTGAACCGGATGAAGTTCCTTTTTTCTCGGCTTCCTTCCTTTGCTGATTCTTCAATCTATCCTCCTTCTCTTTAGGACAATCAGCTCGAAGATGATCATCCTTAAAGCAGTAAAAACATAACCTGTATGGACTTGGGCAATTTTGTGCCATATGCCCAGTTCTTCCACAATTGAAGCATCTACATTCGCCTCGGTGCCTCTTTCCACATTTATCACAAGGGGGTATATCTCGAGTTTGTGATTGAGGTTGTGTTTGTGATTGACGTTGTTGTTTTTGTTGTTGGGATTGTGCTGATTGTTGAGATTTTGATTCAAATCTAATCTTCTTAAATGGAGACGATTGAGAAGTATTCGACGGTTCCGCTTTTCTCTTACTTGCAAACTCAGCAGCTTTAGTTTGCAAATCTTTTTCCCTCACTAGAGCCCGGTTCAACATTTTTGGAATATCGTCATAAAGAACCGGATCAATAGACTCACGAATATTGATATTCAAATGACGGTAGAAATGATCATTCAACAATTTCTGATTTGAAGTATATTCAGGACAAAAGCGAGATTTTTCGTGAAAGGATTTTGAATATTCTGCCACCGACATCTTCCCTTGATTAATAGCGAGAAATTCTCCTTTAAGTTTCTCCATTTCAGCAGGCGGGGAGAATTCTCCTTTAAACATTTCTTTAAACTTTTCCCATGAAAATTGGGAAGCTGCTTCAAAACCATAAGTATCAATCTTAGAATTCCACCACTCATGAGCATCTCCCTTGAGTTGATGCGCCGCAAATAACACTTTCATTTGATCGGGACATTTACACAACATGAACGTTTCCTCTATTCTACTTAACCACCTCAAGCTAGCAACAGGATTTAATTCTCCTTCAAATTCGGGTGGTTTACAACCCGCAAATTTCTTATAGTCAAAACTTTCTTTCTCCCTATTTATTGCATCTTGAGCGGCTAGAAGTTGCGCATTTGGTGGAGGATTCATTAAGATAGGATGTTTTTGTTCAAATTCCGTTAGTTTAGCAGTCACTACTTGATCAACTTTAGTGGTCACGATTTGGTCGACCTTAGCATACACAGTAGGGGCAAAGTCTTGAAGAGCTTGCCCAATAACTCGTTTTATTATCAACTCATCCTCAGGGTTTAAGCTTCTATCGTCTACATCCTCCTCGTGTAGGGGAGAATGTCCCTGAGATTCTTGACCCTCTTGATTTGTTGGTGCTTCCATTTACTATAAGAATTAACAATTAAATTAATATAACATCCTTCTCGAAATTACAAGGATATATATATATATATATATTTTTTTTTTTTTATAAAAGGAAGCGCAAGATTTAAATACAAACCATTGGATTGCATATTTACATTTCAAAATGGCAATCCAAATACATACAAACTTTAAACTAGATTATCCTAGACGTTACATACGATAAGTTTAGTGTTATAGAAATTCACATCATAATGTCATAACATTAACCAAGTTAACAAAACAGAGTGAGCTTGTCAAACATTCCATTCCTATAGTACTTCTTGCCCCACCCACATACCAAAGTAAACCTGCAAGAAGTAATGAGGGGTTAGCACGAAGCTAAGTGAATAAATCTCAAACTATCACCTAACTTAGCTTAACAAATGAATACAGCAAAGCATAGCAACAGTTAATCATGAAGGATCGGTGGTCCTTGGAGTACCCTCATGCCGCGGTGGTTCCCCAAGTAACACTTAAAACCAACTGAAGGCCAAATCAGTGGCTAAACCGATAGCTTGGTACTATTACTACTTACAACATAATTTCAGTGAACAACACATGTACAAAGCACTTATGATGTCCAAAGTAATAGTACACAAACCCAACACACGTTGACCCCCGACATTCATATAGTCCACAACCATCAAGGCAATCAAGGACACCAATTATTAAGCTAAATATAACCATCATGGCAAAATATTAACTTAACAATGAAACAGTAAATTCACATTTACCCGTTGTAACCATATTGTTACAACCAAATTAGACTGAAGTCCAAGATCCACTCACCCTTGTCGACTGTAGTCTCCACTCAAAGATCTTATCTTATTGAGTCTTCTGGTTATCTGAGAACACGATCAAAACCCGAGTTAGACTCTAATGTTTAGAATTTATAGTATAACATTCACATAAACAATGCCGTATAATGCTCATACTATACTTTCAATACTCGTTAAATAACATAAGCACACAAGTCACAAGTTGTCAAATTCGTCAAAGTAAAACTGACAAACGCGATCCGGGTAGAGTATGGCTGGATCGCGTTCCTTAACACCAAAATATTCTGTTGCCAAAATACACTCGCAAACGCGATCCGGGACAAGGAGCTGGATCGCGTTCCAAGGAACAAAATCCGTTTGACCCAATTTAACACTATCTAACGCGATCCGTATGATAGGGACTGGATCGCGTTCATACGTACAAAATCATCCTGGGATCAAAATACACATAGCAACGCGATCCGGGTAAGGGTTTCAGGATCGCGTTCCAATGTTTTTCAACAATGGTTCAGACCTGCAACTAGTTTCAGCTCGAACCAAAAACCCAAATTATCAAGTTTCAGCTACAACATGCGAATTTAGCAATTAAGTGACCTATACTAACATGTATAAACATATTGCACCAACAACTAACATCATCAAACACTACAAATCATACATGCATCAATGCTTCAACCTAGTTCCAACAAAAACCCAATTCATTCAACTTCACATATGAACACATAATTGATTCATCTTAATTGAACATGAAATCAGTTTATAATCAACACACAACACATTCAAACATGAATTTACTCTATTTCATCATTCCATCCTATTAATCCAATCAATTCAACCAACTCAAGTTTATACATAAAATGGAGGTAATTTCACTTACAATGGAGATGATGAAGATGATACAATGAAGTGGAAGAACACAAGGGAATCAAAATCACACCCTTAACTTGATGAAATCAGATTGTAGTTAATTGATTGAGAACTCATGAAATCTTTGAAGTGAAAATGAGAGTTTGAGAAATCAAATGAAATGGTGGCAAAATGAAGTCTCCAGGTGTCGACATATCCTATGACTCAGCCCCTTTGTTTTGGTTAAAATTATACCCGTCCTAAATCTATTGTCTGGAACCTAAAAACCATTTGCGAGAAATAAGTTTTTATTATAGCGTCATCTAAATAAATTTAAAACATGTAATAATTCATTTATCACAATAAGCCAATTGACCAATTGACCTATTAATTTAGCTATCAAATACACCAAGTATTTAAAAATACAATTTAAATAGCAATTAAATTAAGGGAAATACCGTATTTCAACTAGGCCACTTTTGAGGATGTTACAAATCTTCCCTCCTTAAGAAGATTTCGTCCCCGAAATCTCGCCACGCTCAAAAAGATTGGGATAGCGCGTCCTCATGCTAGACTCAGTCTCCCTAGTAAGATTCGGACCCAAACTATGATTCCACTTAACTAATACCATAGGGATTTCCTTCTTTCGAAGTTTAGTCGCCTTACGGTCCAAAAGCTCTACGGGTTCTTCTACAAGTCTTTGGCTTAAGTCAACACACAAATCTTGCAATGGAAGAACTTGGGATTGGTCCTCCACATTGCATTTTCTTAAATAGCACACATTGAAAGTATCATGAATACCCGACAATTCAGGAGGAAGATCTAATGACACCGTTTGATCATTGACAACATGTCGAATTTTAAACGGTCCGATGTATCTAGGAGCTAGTTTACCACGTTTCCCAAACCTGATAACACCCTTCCAAGGTGAAACTTTCAAATAAACCAACTCACCTTCTACAAACGAAACTGGTCGATGACGTGGGTCAGCATACTGTTTTCGTCTATCACGGGCAGCTTTTAATCTATCTCGGGCAATAGCTACCTTATCGGCTGTAATCTGAACTATGTCAGGACCCGCAAACTGCTTTTCACCCGCCTCTAACCAACAAGTGGGTGTCCTACACCTACGACCATACAACATTTCATAGGGTGGCATGCCTATACTAGAATGGAAAGAATTATTATAGGCAAACTCAACTAATGGTAAATGGGAATCCCACGACCCACCAAATTCTAATACACATGCCCGCAACATGTCCTCCAAGGTTTAAATGGTGCACTCCGACTGACCATCCGTCTGAGGATGATAAGCCGTACTCAAGTTGACCCTAGAACCCAATTCACGCTGCAAATTCTGCCAAAGGCCCGACACAAAGCGACAATCTCTGTCTGAAACAATCGACAACGGAATCCCATGTCTAATGACCACTTCATTAATGTACAATTGCGCCAATTTACTTAATGATGCCGTCTCACAAGTAGCAAGAAAATGAGCACTCTTGGTCAATCTATCGACAATTACCCAAATCATATCATTACCCTTAACAGTTCGAGGTAATTTGGTCACAAAATCTATGGTAATATGTTCCCATTTCCACTCGGGAATCTCGAGTTGCTTCAAAGCTCCATAAGGTTTCTGATGCTCGGTCTTTACTTGAGAGCAAATATGGCAAGATTCAACAATTCGAGCGACATCCAACTTCAAAGTAGGCCACCAAAACAATGGTTTTAAATCTTGATACATTTTGGTGCTTCCGGGATGAATCGACAATCTGGATTTATGAGCCTCCATTAATATCACATCCCGAAGTCCACCAAACAATGGGACCCAAACACGAGACTGAAATGTCTTTAATCCACGAGAATCTTCTACCAATAAATCCTTCCTTTTAAGCATGATTTCTGATTTCAAGTGATAATCCAATAGGGCCTCCATCTGAGCCAATTTCAATTTATCGATCAAGTCTGAAGAGATTTCCAAACGCATTAAACAAACCCTTTCAGATTTACTCTTTCGGCTAAGCGCATCCGCCACCACATTTGCCTTACCCGGATGGTATCGAATCTCGCAATCATAATCCTTAATCAACTCTAACCATCGTCTTTGCCTCATGTTAAGTTCTTTTTGAGTAAACATATACTGAAGGCTCTTGTGGTCCGTACAGATAACGCATTTGGTTCCATACAGGTAATGTCTCCAAATCTTTAAGGCAAAAACTACAGCTGCAAGTTCCAAGTCATGGGTAGGATAGTTAATCTCATGAGGTTTCAACTGACGTGAAGCATAGGCAATAACACGGTCTCGTTGCATCAAAACACAACCTAAACCCGCATGTGAAGCATCGCAATATACGATAAAATCCTCGGATCCGTCAGGTAAAGCTAGAACCGGAGCCTGACACAACAATTGTTTCAAGGTCTGAAAAGCCGATTCCTGTTGATCACCCCACAGAAATTTCACATCCTTACGAGTTAATTTAGTCAAAGAACCTGCAATCTTGGAGAAATCTTTAATAAATTTTCTGTAATAGCCTGCCAAACCCAGAAAACTCTTGATCTCTGACGGAGATTTAGGTGATTGCCAATTCATGACAGCCTCAATTTTAGATGGATCAACTTTAACCCCATTTTCACAAATGATGTGCCCCAAAAACTGAACTTCACGAAGCCAAAATTCACATTTCGAAAACTTAGCATACAATTTCTCTTTTCTCAAGGTGTCAAGAACTAAACGCAAATGTACTTCATGATCAGATTCAGATTTAGAATAGACTAAAATATCATCAATGAATACAATGACAAATTTATCAAGAAAAGGTCTACAAACCCTGTTCATCAAATCCATGAAAATTGCTGGAGCATTAGTCAACCCAAAAGGCATTACAAGAAATTCATAATGACCATAGCGAGTGCGAAAAGCTGTTTTAGGGATATCCTCCCCACAAACCCGGACTTGGTGATAACCCGATCTCAAGTCTATCTTAGAGAAAAATGAAGACCCTTGCAATTGATCAAACAATTCATCTATTCGGGGCAAAGGATACTTATTCTTTACGGTCCTCTTATTCAACTCTCTATAATCAATACACATACGAAAAGTGCCATCCTTCTTTTTAACAAATAACACAGGAGCACTCCAAGGAGAAGAACTGGGTCTAACAAAACCCTTATCTAATAATTCCTGAATTTGATTCATCATTTCACGGATTTCGGAGGGAGCTAATCTATAAGGTGCCTTAGCTACCGGAGTAGAACCAGGAATTAACTCAATTTTATATTCTACTTCTCTAACTGGAGGTAAACCAGGCAATTCATCAGGGAAAACATCCGAATACTCAGAAACAACTCGGACATTACTAATGGCTTTCTTTTCTAGCTTAGCATCGACAACATAGGCTAAATAAGAATCACACCCTTTAGCTAGAGATTTTCTAGCTTTCATCATAGAAATCAAAGGTATACTACCCCTCTCCCTTTCCCCTCGAGCCACGACATATGACTCGTCTGAGATTGGGATTTTTATCAGCTTCTTATGACAATCTATATTGGCTTTATTCCGACTCAACCAATCCATGCCTAACACAACATCAAACCCATGAATAGGCATCAACAGAAAAGAAGTAGGGAAGCTATGACCCTCAATCAAAATACTAGCTCCAGTAACCGATGTGGTAACCGAAACTACTTTACCATCCGCTACCTCAACCTCAATAGGTTTTGGAATACATGTAGGAGTCAATTTAAGTCTATCACAGAATAGCAAGGACATAAAGGAACAATTTGCCCCTGAATCGAATAAGGCGCATGCCGGTACTGAATTAATAAGAAAAGTACCAGTTATGACGTCCTCGGCTACCACAGCTTCATCCACAGTCATTCGAAAAGCCCGACCAGTTGGAGCTGGAGGATTCTTTCTTTTCTGGCCAGATGATGATGATGACCCTCCGACCGTTCCCGATTTGTTGCTTCCCTGCCTCTGGACACGCACTCGAACGATGCCCTTCCTTGCGACAATTCCAACACACTGGCTTAGAAAAAGGACAATCCTTGATGTCATGACCGAACTGACCACACTTAATACACCTAGCAGTCTGAGGTGTACAATGTCCCGTGTGCCTAGACTTGCAATTCTGGCACCAATTTGATCTATCCACTGAACCACCAACAACATTCGGTTTACGGTTATTATTATTACCTTGCCATTTCTTCTTCCCCTGACCTGACGTAGATTCACCTTTGGGTTTCATTGGGGACTTGTCTTTAATTTCCAAATCATGAGCTCTAATATCACCGTCCACAGAACGGGCCAAATCAAAAGCTTGGTTAAGATCGCCTGCAAGTCTCACAGTAGTCCGATAAGTATGGGGTAACATTCCAACAAAATGGTCAATCTTTGTCCTTTCATCCGGTACCCATTGATGTACAAATCTCAACTTATCGGTAAACTGAGAGATAAGGTCCTCTATAGTCATACTGTCAGTCAATTGCATATCCAAGAATTCACGCCTAATACGAGTCATGTCATACCCGGAGCAATACTTCTTACAAACCGCGTTATGGAAATCGGACCATATAATGGAAGCTTTTTGCTGAGGTGTTAAATGAGATGTGATAGAATCCCACCATCCCATTGCCGGACCCTTTAAAAGTTGCACTGCATAAGTTACCTTGATCTCATCCTCACATCTGCAAACCTCAAATTTTCTTTCGACATCCCTTAACCAATCCATGGTCACAGAAGGATTTGTACTCCCAAAGAAATCTGAAGGTCCACTAGACTTAAAGGTTTTAAATGAACATAGTTTTCGCTGAGATGGAGGAGGAAATATCGGAAACTGAAATCCCGAAGGTCCTGAAGAAGAAATAGGAGCTGATGTCTGGTAGTAAATAGGCGGTGGCATAGAAAACTATGATGTCACTAATGGAGGTGTAATCGTACTAACAGCTGGAATCTGCCGGGATGTTCTAGCTTGTTGCTCATATAATTCCTTATATTTGTTTAACTCATCCTCTAAATACAAAGTGTACTCATCACGACTCAATTCACTTGCAGGGAGTGTAGTATTTTTTTGACCTTGGCTTTGAGACTGAATTTCTGGAGGAGAGTCTCTCGCTCCAGAAGCATTGATCGGGGTACTGGTCGGAGCGTTATTTTCTGCCATATCCTGTATCACAACACATCTCATAACCCGTTATTTGTTAGTACCTAGCAATACTAACCAAATCATATTCACTAGCTCAATCCCCTTCTCTGGAATGTTTGACTAACACAAATAGATTTGGGATTGAACAATTAACCCATGTTCAATTCACCCAAACCCTTGCTCTGATACCAACTTATAACACCCTTCTCGAAATTACAAGGATATATATATATATATATATATATTTTTTTTTATAAAAGGAAGCGCAAGATTTAAATACAAACCATTGGATTGCATATTTACATTTCAAAATGGCAATCCAAATACATACAAACTTTAAACTAGATTATCCTAGACGTTACATACGATAAGTTTAGTGTTATAGAAATTCATATCATAATGTCATAACATTAACCAAGTTAACAAAACAGAGTGAGCTTGTCAAACATTCCATTCCTATAGTACTTCTTGCCCCACCCACATACCAAAGTAAACCTGCAAGAAGTAATGAGGGGTTAGCACGAAGCTAAGTGAATAAATCTCAAACTATCACCTAACTTAGCTTAACAAATGAATACAGCAAAGCATAGCAACAGTTAATCATGAAGGATCGGTGGTCCTTGGAGTACCCTCATGCCGCGGTGGTTCCCCAAGTAACACTTAAAACCAACTGAAGGCCAAATCAGTGGCTAAACCGATAGCTTGGTACTATTACTACTTACAACATAATTTCAGTGAACAACACATGTACAAAGCACTTATGATGTCCAAAGTAATAGTACACAAACCCAACACACGTTGACCCCCGACATTCATATAGTCCACAACCATCAAGGCAATCAAGGACACCAATTATTAAGCTAAATATAACCATCATGGCAAAATATTAACTTAACAATGAAACAGTAAATTCACATTTACCCGTTGTAACCATATTGTTACAACCAAATTAGACTGAAGTCCAAGATCCACTCACAATTGTCGACTGTAGTCTCCACTCAAAGATCTTATCTTATTGAGTCTTCTGGTTATCTGAGAACACGATCAAAACCCGAGTTAGACTCTAATGTTTAGAATTTATAGTATAACATTCACATAAACAATGCCGTATAATGCTCATACTATACTTTCAATACTCGTTAAATAACATAAGCACACAAGTCACAAGTTGTCAAATTCGTCAAAGTAAAACTGACAAACGCGATCCGGGTAGGGTATGGCTGGATCGCGTTCCTTAACACCAAAATATTCTGTTGCCAAAATACACTCGCAAACGCGATCCGGGACAAGGAGCTGGATCGCGTTCCAAGGAACAAAATCCGTTTGACCCAATTTAACACTATCTAACGCGATCCGTATGATAGGGACTGGATCGCGTTCATACGTACAAAATCATCCTGGGATCAAAATACACATAGCAACGCGATCCGAGTAAGGGTTTCAGGATCGCGTTCCAATGTTTTTCAACAATGGTTCAGACCTGCAACTAGTTTCAGCTCGAACCAAAAACCCAAATTATCAAGTTTCAGCTACAACATGCGAATTTAGCAATTAAGTGACCTATACTAACATGTATAAACATATTGCACCAACAACTAACATCATCAAACACTACAAATCATACATGCATCAATGCTTCAACCTAGTTCCAACAAAAACCCAATTCATTCAACTTCACATATGAACACATAATTGATTCATCTTAATTGAACATGAAATCAGTTTATAATCAACACACAACACATTCAAACATGAATTTACTCTATTTCATCATTCCATCCTATTAATCCAATCAATTCAACCAACTCAAGTTCATACATAAAATGGAGGTAATTTCACTTACAATGGAGACGATGAAGATGATACAATGAAGTGGAAGAACACAAGGGAATCAAAATCACACCCTTAACTTGATGAAATCAGATTGTGGTTAATTGATTGAGAACTCATGAAATCTTTGAAGTGAAAATGAGAGTTTGAGAAATCAAATGAAATGGTGGCAAAATGAAGTCTCCAGGTGTCGACATATCCTATGACTCAGCCCCTTTGTTTTGGTTAAAATTATACCCGTCCTAAATCTATTGTCTGGAACCAAAAAACCATTTGCGAGAAATAAGTTTTTATTATACCGTCATCTAAATAAATTTAAAACATGTAATAATTCATTTATCACAATAAGCCAATTGACCAATTGACCTATTAATTTAGCTATCAAATACACCAAGTATTTAAAAATACAATTTAAATAGCAATTAAATTAAGGGAAATACCGTATTTCAACTAGGCCACTTTTGAGGATGTTACAATTAATTTACTCGACTACTCATAGTATAAACAACAATTAAACTCCCTACTCGGACTATCAAAAATAATTCCTTACCATAACCATTTCACGTTTAAAGGCTTTGAATCACCCATGTGTTCCAGTGTAATACAACTGCGTTGGCCAGACGTAGTAGTATTAAACCATTCACACATTTCTATTCATTACTCTTAAACATAATCAGGCTAAAGCAAAAACCGTTCTTGAAGTCATCACATAATCATATAAAAATTAAACTACTAAAATACAATTATAACATAACATCATATATTCAAAATAGTTTAATATTAGGCAATCCTAAAGTGAATTACATAATTCTCTTAAACTATCGCTCTGATACCAACTTGAAACGCCCATAATATTGAAGAAATTTTTTTTTTTTAATGAAAATCTCATTACATTTGCCATACATACTATAATATGAGGTCCAAACGCTTAAAGACGCAACGGAAAACGTATTGGGTAAATTTTTGGACAAAAGCTTTTTCACCAGGTGATCCTCATCTTCGTCAGGTGATCACACTCATCGCCAGGTGACCACCTGCGTTTTTCATAATTTCACCAGGTGATCCCAAATTTCGCCAGGTGACCACCTGTAGCTCAAAAAAACTCAAAGTCCAATTTTGTACGCGCTTAACTTTTAACTCGTTAAGAGTTAGACTCTAAAATTTTGTAGGCACATTTCTATCATCAAAATGAAGATTTCCCTTTTTACACTTTTTCAATTTTCACAATAACTCGTGATTTGGGCGTATGACTCAATTTCGCCCATTTTAATCACTTTTGGTTGACAACTCATTTCACAAACCACATGCTTATGAGTTCCAACCTTTTTCACACACTTTCTACATACTAAAACAAACTTAAGGAAATCGACTAAAGCTCCATAGCCTTAGTCTAACTCATTTCACCCACTTGGGTCGTTTGTGACCCATTTTGACACTTATGACCCGTTCATGACTATGGGGCTGTTTTGACCCATTCACTAGTCAACTTAAATTAATAATTGACCAACGACATTACTAGATCACCCATTTCAATGAAAATTGACCCAAAACATGTTTTGACCATGTGACACATCTTATGACAACAAATCACCATTTCTACATACTTTTAGCTAAATATTATCCAACATAACAACCTACCAATATTTACTTGACTTTTAAAAGTCAAACATCTACAAAACGACAAGTTCAACACTTTAACATGGTTAGTTTCAAAACATGAGTTGTGGGCGATTTATACAAGCTAGATACATAAGGATAAGTATCAAGAGAAGAACTCGCCATTCATACCCAATAGCAAGCTAATCCACTTTACTCTTTCTTAATGTCCTTCCCTTCCCGATGCCCACTCGTACCTACATAACGAACCACATAAAAGAGTAAGCATATTTGCTTAGTGAGCTTATGAGCAATTAACTAAGCAATGCATGACATAACATCATAATCACTTTTACAACAACATTAACACATAATCCTAAACACAAAACTATTGGAACAATAGGTAGAGATTTAAACTCTATGTGGATCCACGGCTCTTAACATCATAATAGCTTGATAACATACCATAATAATATGCAAATCAAGCTTAGCATCATAAGGCTAGTAAAACTAGCAAATCTCTACACAATTGTCCATTTCACATAAATCACAACAAGAATTAATAATTGGAAACTAAAACAAGTTACCAATACACAATCACTTGATTGTACAAACCTCTTGCTCGGAAGCAATCCGGAATGCACAACCATCACTTAATTAATCCTCATAACACTCACCTTGATGCTTATGTGATGAAGTTACACAATTGATTGATGATATGAGGTCACGCCTTTAAACACCTAAACACATGGCACATAACAATACAACACATTTAGCATCAAAGAATCATAATCTCTGTTATCATTCACTTTTAAACCCCTCCCCCACTTTGATTAATCTTATGAATCTTAACTAATAAATCAAAACTAAATCTTCTATAATTATATTAATTCACTACACTTCTATATAAATTCTTATTAAACTTCATAACAATACTTAACTAACTTCACTAGTTTCATTTTCACTTAATTGTTATGAAATCATGAAATTTTAGTAAAACTCTTAAAATTTACCAAGAACAAAACTAGTGATTCCATTGCTTTCAATATGCATAATGGTTAACAATGATCATAACTAAGCTACTTAACATCAACTACACCAATTTATTCAACTTACTTGGAATTTAACATAAACCCTAAAATCATCAAGAACACTAAATTGAAATTTAATCATTTACGACTTGGTTTATGTTAACCAATGATCATTACTTCACTAGTTAGCATCAACCTAACTAATTTCAAGCCCTAATTTCGGGTTAATTTCACTAATTATACAAAACCCATGAAAAACCCAATATCTAGGTTATGAAATTGAAAGAATTCCACTTACAAAGATAGAAGAGGATGAAGGAGATGATTAATCAAAGATGAGAAGCTTGAATCAAAGAGTGAGATTGAAGATTTGACTATGGAATTAAGCTCCTGCGATTTACTCTTTTGTTTCTTGAAGTTTCTGGGAAGTGAAATAAGAATGAATGAATATACGTATGTATTGATATTTCTATTAACTTAAAACTTTATTATAATACAGTCTGGAACTGAGGAACCGTTTGCGTTTTATATCGTATCTTATTATTAAAATAATAATACTTCATAGAAATTATATTTTCGCGTACACTAAAATAATACCTCGAAATCTGGGGTGTTACAATTGTTTGTTGCATTCATTGGTTTTTCCATATGGTATATATGGGTTTGGTGCTATAGGCAAAACTGGATTTTATAATATATATATATATATATATATATATATATATATATATATATATATATATATATATATATATATACTATAAAATATTAGCATAAGACCCGTAGCAACGGTAAGCGTCGGTTTCCGTCGGTTGAAACCGACGAAACCGAC
Organism: Helichrysum umbraculigerum; assembly: GCA_949592205.1. Classification (NCBI taxonomy): domain Eukaryota; kingdom Viridiplantae; phylum Streptophyta; class Magnoliopsida; order Asterales; family Asteraceae; genus Helichrysum; species Helichrysum umbraculigerum. The sequence goes on along the minus strand of CATIUR010000006.1, from coordinate 24,413,095 downwards.
ACCGGTGGCACGGCGCCGTCGGTTTGATCCGTCGGTTTCTTCCGTCGGATTTCCGACGAGGTGTTTTGGTGAAAAAGGTGGGGCCGGTGGGTCCGTGAGGTAATTAAAAAAATATATTTAATTTTCTTTTTTTAAAAATGAGCCGTCGGAGATTTAAAAAAAACAAAAAACAAAAAAACAAAAAAAATTTTAAAAAACGGTAACATTCAAACGGATACCTTTTTTTTTATTTATTTAAAATTCTATATAAATACTACACATATCTATCACATTTTCCACACTCAAACATCACCAATTCTCTCTATCTTTTATCATTTTCACTTCCAAAAAATGTCAAACAACAACACCAATAATTCCAAATCCAAAACCAAATCGAAATCCAAATCCAAATCAAACCAAAATGAGCAAGAACAAGTTGGCTACGATATGTGGCAAAACTTGATGAATAACCCGCTACCAAATCCAAATAATTTTCAACCTCCACCGACGGGTTTTGCGCATTTTGCACCAATTGCAAACCCGTATCATATGCCACCCAACGACCCACGAAGAAATTACCAACATCCCGGGTGGTATCAAAACCCGCAATTCACACCTTCCATGGATTATTCACCAAACACATACCACGGCACCGCCTCATCAAACCCACACGGCTACCAAGCAACACCTACCCGTTACTCTCAACCTCAAAATTTCGTCGTACCCGAAACCCAACATCAACACCTTCTCGACAGCTCCGAGTCCGAGCCCGAAATTCAAATCCAACCCGAACAAGAACCCGAGTCCGAACTCGAAACCCAACCCGAGGCCCCTAAGAAAAAGGGTAAAAAATCAAGAAAAAATCCGGACGCACCACTTCGGGTTCAAGTTAGGTGGTCCGACGAGGAAGCGAGAATCTTGGCCGAACGGTGGATACATTGTTCCGAAAACGGCGTCATCGGAAACAATCAAACAAATGAAAGTTTTTGGCGAATTGTGAAATCGGATTACAATTCGATTGTCCCGACGAAACGTAACCTCAACCAACTAACGGGCAAATGGAACAAAATAGCTGGCGACGTGCGAACTTTCGAAGGCCATCACAGAAAGTTTAGGGAGGGTTGCCATCAAAGCGGTGCCGGGGATAAAGACGTGATGGATGCGGCCAAGAAAGCTTTTCTCAACCAAAAGCGAAGGAAATTTGGCTACGAGAGTTGTTGGGACGTTCTAAGACATTACCCAAAGTTCTTCACCGAGCAAGGCGTGATGAGCAACAAACGCCCGTTCCAACCCGAAACCGAATTCTAAGCCACTGATCTTGGCTCGAACGACATCCCGTCATCTCTAGAAGCCAACATGAGGACCTTGTTCCGCGACGACCCGATACGTCGTCCACCGGGTCGAAAAGCGTCAAAGACTTCTCAAAGTTCGGATGCCGGTTCTTCGTCACGAAGTAGTGTTGTGTCCGAAAAACTTGAAGCCATCGAAGCGGTTAAATCACAAGCCCTAAAAGCCGCGGACACACTTGAAACGATTAAGAAAAACAACATGAAAAAGGCGGCGTTTAAGGCTTTGAGTTTCCTTTGCAAAAGTCTTCCGAAACGGGCCTCCAAAAAGGAATTAAAAATTATTAAGTTGGCACGCAAAGAAGTCGTTGAAGAATTTGGAAATGTCTACAAAAGGACAAATGAGGATGAAGATGAAGGTGAAGACGAGAACAAGAATGAGGCCGCGGACGAAGAATTGAGCTCGGATTAGGCTAGTTTACATTTAAATAAATGTACTTTTAATTTTAGTGTAACGTTTTTATTTTTAGGAGTTTAATGTTTTTATTTTTTAGGATTGTATTTTTTATTTTTTTTAGGATTGTAATGTTTTTAATTTTTAGGATTGTAATGTTTTTAATTTTAATGAAATGTGTTTTTATTTTAATTATTGTGTATTATTTAATTAAGTTTATTGGTGTGGGTCCCTAAAAAATGAAACTGACAGGAAACTGACGGATGACTGTTGGGACGGGCCTGTCAGTTTCTGTCAGTTTCTGTCAGTTGGGTGAAAAAACTGACGTGGCGCGTCAGTTTCAGTTTCCGTCACGGTTGGGAGTGGTCTAATACACGTACTATGTAGCGGGGTTTAGTATTTTTATTGTAAGACCACTCCCAACAGTGACAGAAACTGACAGAAACTGACGCGTCACATCAGCGCCACGTCAGCTTTTTCACCAAACTGAGAGAAACTGACAGACCCGTACCAACAGTGGTCCGTCACTTCATCTTTTCAGGGACCCACAACTATTTAATTATTTTTTTCCTTTTTGTTTTTATTTCTAACGGCTCTTTTTTTTTAACATTTTATGTTTTTTTTTTTTCTTCGCTTCCTCGCATGAAAAATCAAACGGACGAGCCGTCGGCCAGCCGACGAGGGCAACCGACGAGGCAACCGACGCCTCGGTGCCAACGGCGTCACCTTCGTCGGTGCAAACCGACCCCCCAACCGACGGACCGTTGGGAAGGTTCTAACCGTGGTTCAATCGTAGTCGTATATTATTTGCAGATGGATTCTCCGTGATTGTGAGTTGATAAAGTAGTTTAGTCATATGTAGAGTTCGAGATTCACGATATACTTGGTGAAAAGTGAAAAATATATAATAGGGTTATATTGTGAAAAGTTGTTGAGAAATAAAATTTAAAAGTTTCTAAAATTAAGATATCAAGATGTTTTATATATCTCTAAAATCTAATACATATAAGGGTTTTTCTAACTTATGCCCTAAGAGCACATATTAGTGGGCATTAAATGACAACAAGATTCATCTTGAAAATATAATAAGAAATTAATTAAATCCACTTTATATTTTATACCCAATTTACCCTTCTAATATTCAAACTATATATTAATTAAATCAGTCATTTAACAATGGAATTAATAACATTTAGTTCATCTAAATGGAACACTACGAAATATGTTTTTACTGTCAAATAAACAATTTGTTAATTTATGTAACATATACATTTAAATAAAATGGTATACAGATGATTGTATTCAATAAATTAAACATTTGTTTAACTGATTCCGTTTATCTTTCTATTAATGGATTCATTTCATCATTATTAGGCTACTTATTTTTTAAATAGTAGGTAATGATATGTAAAACAATTCACAATTTCACGTCCTACTTCTATGTGTTTTTTTTCCTTCAAAATTTCTCTTAAAATCTAGTCACATAAAATTTTGTCATTAATTTTTCGAAGAAAAAATAAATAAGAATGGATCATAAATAATTTCTCTTACTTTTTTTTAATAAAAAGTAAACCATTAAGAAAAGAAGGTATATTTTGAATCAAACCTTGAATTTTTCTTCTTCATTGGACTATGGGTGTCAATGGGGCAGATCTTGATCTAGATCCGACCCGGCCCGCCCCATTTATGTGACTCAATGAGTCTAAAAAATGATCCATGGACCCAATAAAGGATCTAATGGGTCTACCCATTTAGATGGATCTCTACTTGGGTCGACCCATAACCCGTCTGGGTCGACTCATTATAGATAGAAAAAACAACAATTTTTAAGAAAATAAAATTTGGTACAACTATTTCTACAAATAATATATTTCTTCATTATGTGACAATTGTTATATATATATATATATATATATATATATATATATATATATATATATATATATATATGAAAATTGAAACCGATGTTTATGTCAATTTTCATGCTTTATTTACCTATAACTAGCCTTTCAAATCGGTCCGATGAATGACTAAAGTTCTAATTAAAGTATATATTTTTGTATAAGTGTGAAAATGAATGGGTCGGGTCGGGTCATATGTCTATATGGGTTTGGGTCTAGATGGGTTATTTAAGAGGATGAGTCTAAACGGGTCCGGGTTAAATGGGTCTCGGGTCGGGTCGACCCATCGGGTTTCCACCAATTTTTTTTTTATTTGAGCGAAAAATGAAAAAAAAGAAATGTGGTGAAAAAAAAAATCACCCGCTATACCCATCTAGACCCGTTGGTTAATTGTTATACAATTGGTTAATTTTACAGATCTCTATATGTATACAATCTCATTTTTTTTTGTTCATCGAAGAAACTACAACTAATCTGCAGCTAGCTTTGTTGTTGTTATTAACGATCTCCCTCAAATAAATACAATATTTTTTTATAGAATATTAAATTTGATATTATTTATACACAGAGAAGAAGACTGTAATAAATCCGGAGCTATGGCAAACATGTGCCGGACCTTTGGTGAATTTACTGGTCGCCAGAACTCATGCTTCCTAAGGGCACAGTGAACAGGTTATATTTAATTTATTAATAATATCAAATTTAATACTCCGGAACTCATGTTGTTTAATATCATGTTTTTGTTTCGTTAATGTGATATTTTGATGATTATGGCACCGGATTGTAAAGAAAGATTTTTGAGAGGTTCGTGTTTATGGTTACATTGAATATCTCAATTTATTTGAAGCTTTTATCTAATGTTAAAGTAAGGATTCAATTGGTTTTATAATTCAAAGAGTCTTAGAAGATGTTGAGGACCAAGACGGTTCCAAAGATTCTTTCTAATTTCGAAAAGTAGGATGCCAATGAAGGCGGTGGTGGTTGTTGTTGTAATTGTTTCAGAAACTGTTGCCTATCAGGTGTTCGATCAAATGCTTGGCTAAGGTACCTTTGTATGCTTTATAAAAGTCCAACTTTCCTTTTGCTTTATTGAATTGTCAGAATATTACAGCAATGGTAAGTAAAGTTTCAATGCAACCAAACACTGCATCGAGTTCTCTGCTCCTGAGGTATGTTACTATAATTTAGATTGGATTCTAATGAATAGTTTTGATCAGATTGTCATACTTTTTCTGTGAGTTTTGACTAATTGTTATTATGAAGGTTTGATTTAATATACTAGAACTGGCTAATTGTTAATATATGAGAACACTTCTTTTGAGGTGTTTTGATAGAATTATTAATTAATATGGAGTAGTTATTTCATCCATACATGAGTTGGAACTATGCTTGAATTATAGTTCTATTGATTGATATGGGATTTGGGAATATCGTATGAATTTATGCACATTTTATATGAAACATTTGGATTGATGTTGGATATTTGTTAAAAGTTTTCTATAAAGTTTGGTAGATTAAGCGTTTTATCTTGGTAATAAACTTGAATGGAGGTTTAGTTATATTGTTTTATGTTTAGATATTTTTAATTTAATCTTCACTTCATATTTAAAAGATTCATCTATTTTGTGTTAGTTTTGAAGGTTTCGAGCAGAAAAAGACTGTGAATGGGTTGCGTGCACACTGGAGTGTGGACTGAAATAAGGTACTTATATAGCCATTTGACATTAGGCTTATGTAATTATTCAAATGTGCTAAACTTTTCGCAGCAAGCTGTGATTATTGATATATTTATCTTGACCTTTGGATACGTGGCCCAAATCAGTTGGTATACTTTGAAATGCTATTGCAAACTTATTTATTATATATTTTATATATATATTTTTCATGTGATCAAAGGTATCTCATTCATATTTAAATTGCTCAATTATGCATTTTTAGAGATGCTATGTGCTTGAAATGCTGATTATATATTTCTCAGAGTCTTCGATTGTTCTAATTGTGGCCAAATTTGGTTAATCTGCTACTTGGTTGGTCGAGCTTTTGTTTCAACCCATAGCAAAAAGCCTGTTACCCAAGCCCATTTTGCCATGTCTACAGATAATACAAGAAATAGAGAACAAGCACGTAGATACACCTGCCAGATATGACCAGACAGCTACATCTGCAACTGATAAACTGTGACCAACCAAGAAAGTGCGGTGCAGCAAATATCCAACAATTCTGTTATGCTATTTTTATTTTACTATGCAGATAAATAAATGAAGATGACGTTACTCAAGAATCAAATTGGTGGATTTAAATTGGGACCAATGGGTGAAGGAACCGCAAACAGTGGGATGCAGGAGGTTGTGATCAGGTGGGTATTTGGGCTGTAAAATGTAGTGGCTGCATTCTGTGATTTGTTGCCACTAAGTGTATATAGCTTCAAACCTTCCAAGGAAAGTTGAGAGTGATGGTTTAGTTGGAATGTATTTATTAGTGAGTGAGTAAAAAACTGATGTGATTGTTTTTGCTGTAGTGAGGCTGGTGTGGTTGTACATATGTAACATTGGTGTAATTTTTTAGTGTTTAGTAATATATTCTGCTTATTTCTAAAAAAAAAAAAAAATGAGATACTATTCTGCTGCATTCGAACATGTATTTATTTACCTCGAGTATACATGTATTTTGGAAAAGGTTCTGTTTACTTTAACATTTTGGCGACTAGAAGCTACATTTTTTAAATATGGTCTTTACTTGAGGTTTTTGCAATGTGTGTTATACATATCATTTATAGATAAGTAGACATATGACATATATACTAATTCTAATCATATTGTGCAGTGCGTTATGGGGGTAATCGACATATCCATCATAATTCTCTTTATCACAATACTGGTGTAAGGCACATCTCACCAAACTAGACGTATGTTGTCTGTTTTCTATAGGTACTTAGAGTTAATATAATTAACTATTTTCAAAATTGGTGAAATAAATTATTCATTTCAAATGTACATTGTACATTCTAGGTGGTAAATATTTAAAAGGTATGTCTTACTGAGTTAATGATCAACACTTAATAATAATTAAAACAAAATGAAAATTTTTTGGTGGGTTCCACATTAGTAACACATGTGTTAAAGTGTTGCATTTAGGGTTTAGGATTTAGGGTTACTTTCACATTTAAGTATTGTGTTAAAGTGTTTACTGTACAATGTACGTCGGTAATTCTTCCTCACATATTTAAATATTTATGGTTAACTTGGTGTTATTACTAATAACATAAAAGCACGATAAAAGAGATTTATCATATAAAACTATTTATATCGTAATTATAGAGATATAATATAGAAAATAATCTTATAAAATTTTCTAATGAAAACCCGTGTTTTCACGGGTCTTAAAACTAGTTGTTATACAATTGGAGGTTATATTAAATACTCATTTACGCCCATCCAAAAAAATGGGGGAGACCCAACCAATACACATCCCCTCATAAATATTATCCAAGTTGACCCATAAATAACCAATGGGTCTAAAATTGCCACCTCTAATATTTTGTGCGATATGAGATGTTGTAATTAAAACGGATTATATTTCTCAACGAATGGATAGTTCTAATAAAAGTACTTATTTTGTACGACATGAGATGACGTAATTAAAAAAGATTATATTTCCCAATGAATGGATCAAAGTAGATTTTGTGCACAGAAGTGGTAGATGTATGCAAAGTTTCTGTAACCATAATTTTAAATTAATTTAACAAAATTGATAATATGTGCATGCATGTTACTTGTATGATCATTAAGATTTTTTATTACAGTAATTATAGTTTTACGTTATTCATCGTAAAATTTAATTTTAGTGTAGGATGGACGTAGAAAAATTAATAAACACTAAGTATCCCAATTTGTCAACCGATTCATGTATAATTGAAAATTATTCGATTGATAAAGCTAACTAATTGAATGATCTAAATGTTTAGTATATACTTTTTTTGCAATATTTTGAAACTATCGGTTGAATGTAAGTGAATAAATGAAATTTTCTAAAGATATAAAAGGTTATTTTGTGTTAACATTGCTTATTAAAATTGATATAATATGAAATAAAAATAAGAATTTTCCTAATTTTTTTTAGATTAAATGGGTCGACCCAGATCAAGATCCATTGATTTAGTTGGATCTTGAATCTGATCATGATCCATTAACTAATGAGCCAGATCTAGACCCATTTAAATGGATCTTGTGACCTATTGGATATTGTCAAAATCCGACCCACCCCGCCTCATTGACAGGCCTACATTGGACCACATTATTAAGAAAAAACATTAGTATTCAGTAGTATTATATTTGTATCTAACTTTATGAAGAGTGATCTGTATAAACGAAAAAATGGGCAAGAGCCAGAAAGGAAAATTTTAATCTTAAATCAAATGCTGTATTATTTGATATTATTTGTTAATTATTTATAGAGTTATATTCTTGCTATCTATATTTACAAAAAAGTTATTATCATTAATTAATTGTTAGAATATAAAACGGTAAAATGGGTAAAGAATAGAAGTTTAAGTTAATTAATGCATGCTTTTAGGGGTGTGCAAAACACGGTTCGAACCGTGAGAACCGGCAAACCGTACCGGAACCGTACCATCCCATACCGAACCGCTTCTCTACGGTACGGTACTCGGTTCTAATATTTGTAGTTTCACGGTTCGCGGTTCGGTTCGGGCCGGTTCTACACTTAGGGGTGTGCAAAACATGGTTCGAACCGTGAGAACCGGCAAATCGTACCGGAACCGTACTGTCTCGTACCGAACCGCTTCTCTACGGTACGGTTCTCAGTTCTAATATTTGTAGTTTCACGGTTCGCGGTTCGGTTCAATTCGGGCCGATTCGGGCCGGTTTTAGCACTTTGCACAGGCCTACATGCTTCTAGTTTCAAGAAGAGTCTTGATGTTATTAAATGCTCACTAACATGTGCCCTTAGGGTGCAAGTTAGAAAAACCCTACATATAAAGCTTCTTGCTATATATCTTAAAATTGTACCCAACTCTAAAAAATGACTATATTACCCTTACAGAATTACTAAAGCAATCAACTAATTAACTATGTATAGAAAACAATAAATAAATGGATGATCGAATAAGAAAATCAATGATGGTTTTAGGAAGATATGTAATCTGTATTAGTATGCATCGATGGTAATAATGTCAATTGAAAGAAGCTCACATAATTCAAATGAAACTTGCTATGTTGATACGTTTGCCCATTGAAAAAACTCCGCCGCTATGCACGGGTATATTGCTAGTTAGTATAGATATAGATAGAAATTTAGGGGTGTTCATTAAACGGTTTAACCCGAATAACCACCCAATCCATATGTAATTGGTTTAGTTGGGTTTGGGTTATTTGGTTATGGTTCGGGTATTGGTTAAAACCGAATTAACATACCGGTTTTTGGTTTGGTTTTGATTATTAATCCTAGACTTTGGGGCCGAACCGAATACACGATTACTTACTAATCCTAGTATTTTTGTTGATAGTTCGAAGAGGATTCCATTTTCAAAGCATTTTTTCCAACACGATTTCGAATTAATCATATGTTTCGGTTTTTTGGGCCCCAAACCGATTAACCTGATGGTTAATTGGTTGGTTTGGTTTGGATTTACCTACATTCGGTTTGGATATTTGGTGGTTCTAAAATATTCTCAAAACCGACTAACCCAAACCAAATAAACCAATAATCAACCGATTGAACACCCTTAGATAGAATAGAATAGAATATAGATATAGAGAGATAAAGAGAAAGATGTTTTGTATATATATGTCACCTATGATTCATTCGTTTCAGATTCCTTTTCATCATTTTTCTTGATTTATTTAATGTGAAACAAGAGTTTATTGACATTTGTAGCATATTATCTTTGTATTTTTATGAAGGTACTTTATTCGTTATAAATAAATATTATCCGGTACATAACTTTATGAATAATGAAACTTATTAACTTCTTTTTATTAAAATTAAAATTCCACATGCCTACTATCACAAATACGTCATCTCCAGGCATCATATCCATAGTTAGCGCATTCGTGCTAGTTAGCAGTTCCAGCTCCATATAAGGATATCGTCACTATCAATATCGTCACTAGCATCAAAAATGAATTGAGATGATATTTTGTAAATACGTAATTATCTTGAACAGATTAACCATTTCTTTATTTTCCGATCGTTTGAAAAAAGAATATTAATTCATAAATACATATATTTGTCTATTTCAGAATGCTAATAAAATATTATGTTTACAAGAGCTAGTAACCCGGCCTTCGTAGTAAAAAGTCAAACAAATTAATGTGAGACAAAACCAAAGTATATTTATTTAATAGATTTTTAGATATGATCGTATAAATTGTTAGGGTATGTGCATTAATAACCAGCTGGAGCTATATATTGTAGCTGAATTGCTGAAGACTGAGGCTAGAGCTGGAGCTGAAGATTCTTTTTCAAGCTACTTGAAAAGGCTCCTCTAAAAAAGATTTTAAGGGATTCTCGGATATTCTTTTTTCAATAATCTCTACTAAAATTTTGTTGCCAAACGGATATGAGGGGATTGAGATTATGAAAACTAGAAGCCCAATCATTTATAATTCTCTTAAAATGCTTGTACCAAACACACCCTATATGGTGGCTTGAGATTTTGGCTGGAGTTTGACGTAAAAAGAATCTCTAGCCACAATCTACACTTAAAGAGATGGAGTCATAGAGATTGTGACTAAAGTTGGTAAGTGTAGATTGTGGCTAGAGATTATTTTTACAATCTACTTAAAATAACTTCCACGAAAAGGAATTATATGAGATTTTTAGGTTTTTTTTTTAATTTATTAATCATTGTTATTCTTTTGTTTGTCAAACACACTTTGTTAATTTTTAGGAGATTGAGATTTTTAAAATTAAAAGTTCAATCCCCTTTAATCTTTCAGAATCTCTTACTACAAAACTTTTACATATGTTATTTCTTAATTTAAACTTTTATTGTATTATTTTATATTTTACTTCCTTTTGAACTCAATCGTAATCCATCCTCACCAGAATTGGAATGTGTTATTGTTAGTGTTGCTCGTGCTTATACATAGATATTCTTCTAAAAACCTCAATGAAGTAGTTTATATGTAATTTATTTATTATAATTATGAAAGAATGAGTACCTGCCGGACATTTTTCTAAGTTTGATTATTGTAGGGTTTGAAAGAGTTTTGAAGTTGATGAAGAAAGAGAAAAGGACATGGATATAATACTCATTTAAAGGGTTTACTAATAATTTTAGAGTTTTAAATTTAATTAAATTTGTAAATTGGGTATATATGTAATTTTTAGATTAGATTGGGTATATATATAACTAGTGTGAATCCCGTCCGATGGACGACTTCGTAAAAATTTTGATGATTATGTATATTAGTTTGTTATAAACTTAAACAAAAATATAACTTTACATCAAACTATATTACTAATAATAAAAGTAAATAAAAAAAATACAAAGCAATCAAGCATGATAGAGATAAATGCTTAAATAAGAGGACAAATCGTTTAAATTTTCATCTTTTCCGATTGATGATTTAGAAATGTATCTTTGCATGAAAAAAAAAAAAACCATATATACACATACATAAGTGTGTACCATCATCAAATAAATAAAAGTTGAATTAGAAATAAACATTGAATTAGAAGAAATAAACGTTAAATACTTGTGAAACTAAGTGATAGTGTAGAATCAAATGATTAGTAACTTTAGTCACGTAGTTAGATTATTAGATTACTATAATAAAAGAATCATATACACTTAAAACTGCACAATGTAGACATCCGATTATCAATTTGGAAAAGAAATAAACAATCAAATCAATTTGTATTCATATTGTGGTTGGGTTTCATTTAGACTCGATCGAATCTACCAGAAAGCATCACACATGTATGCTATATTTTTTTGAAATCAAACTCACAAAAAGTAATGTATATTGTGGATGACCTTTACTTACCTTCACATTAGGATAGATTGTAAATTGATCAATGCTAAATCATTGAACCTTTAAATTTAAAGACAAAATAAAGAAGTTTAGTGAAATGTATAAATTATTAGAGCAATAGTCTTCACGTACGTTAGCAATCATCATCGTCATATCAATATTTTCATAATAAATTATGAAGAAACCTACATTTTCATCCGAAATTGATAGTGGAAATTCATAAAAGTGAAACGAAAGAATAATATTTTATTAACTTCCTTAAAGTTAAAGTAATTACTAATATGGATGTCTTTTAAGAAAGGATGATTTTCTAACTTATGAGACTAATGTATGCATATTGAAAAGTCACCTTTAATCACATGAATTCTAATGGGATGAGAAAGTTCAAGAGCTTAACATGTAAGATTTTTTTGACATGTGGAATTCGGTACATGTGCCTCACAGAAAGTAGACATATCATTGGGGGGTTACTTACTTAGTATATAGGTAAAGATTGATTGAAAGAGACTAATATTCCAACAAATTTATTAGTATAATTTAATGTTAGTTTCATACGAAAGGTCTTATTTTAATGGTAATATTAATCTTTGATTGTCCAACCTTCTTACATGGCATATGTTACATTTGAGAATTAACCAAATCATGCTACATCATGATGAAGCTTGTAAAATGCTTCCACATAGGCTAGGGGATAGCCATTTAGTATATTTGAAAGATTTACATGAATTAAGGTGTTGATATATGTAATTATCCCAAAACCATATTACAATTAATCACATGAATTCCGAGGCTAATGTAAAGTAAAGATTAATAGAGATGATGTATAGTTATGGTCACTTCAGGTTATAAATTCTTTTAATAACCACCGTGAGATTTTCTAATCTTGATATAAACTAATTACTTAATAATAATAATAAATATTATTATTATTATTATTATTATTATTATTATTATTATTATTATTATAGTTTTTATTTGTTTTATTTATATAAATTTTATATGTTAGTTAATTTATTTATATGTTTTTTTTGATATAGAGATTTAAAGAATTCAGATGGTATGTTATTACTCCCTCCATCCCAAAATAATACTCTCAACAATTTTTGTGGGAATTAATATATATTTGGTCAATGTCAGTTTTGCCCTTGTATATAATACAAGTTTGACTAAATTTTTAAGAGATTAATGATTTAAGTAGTATATGAGAAGTTTAATAAATTTTAGTAGTTATTTTTAGCAAGTGGACAATTATTTTGAAATATATATAAATATTACTATGAACATTTATTTTGAAACGTAGGAAGTAATAAAGAAGCTTGGAAGATAATGGGAAATTATAGGATACCAAGAACAAACGAGTTCTTTAATTTTGGGATAACCGAAGTCTTAATATCATCATTAATTATTGATTTTATTATTCTCTGGGGGTATACTGCTCGTATACGGTTTTGTATAGCACATGCAATTATACTAAGGGTATAAGATAGACAAATCTATATAAATGTTTTAACACATTCAATTATTGATAACTTTACAACAAAAATTAATGTTTGATGGCTTACGACATCAATGATCAATAAATAGAACTACCAAACAACGTAATCATAAATCAATGGACCACAACTTCATATAGTCGCTTCACATAAATTCATTCCATTTTAAAACAACCATATCACAATCATAATTTACATACTCCGTATTTGACTCATAGAAAGAAAAAAAAAGTTAGTTTGGGCCATAAACTACCAAACTTTTTTCTGACCCATAAGCCCAAGAACCTCTTCCCAAAGCCCAACACTTCCCACAGTGGCTAGCCCAACTACATTTGGGCTACAAGCAGCAACAGACCAATATCCAGCCCTTATCTCATCTCTCAATTGTTCTTTTTCCCACCCACAATATCCATCAAAGAATCTAAACTCACCAACACTAACCACATTTCTTTTCACCATTTCAGCAGCACACCCTACACTTTCTTTGGTCCCATAACACAATCCATTCATTACTTCATCAAACACCCCACTATTTCTAACCCCATCATCTCCTCTCACCAAAAACAACCCCTCTTCAAGTGGCCCGCCAAAGAACAACGGGCGGTCCGAAAATGTTCCCGATTCGTCTAGTGAAGTTGACCTCATCTCCTTGATTGACATAAGTGAAGGGCGGTTGAGTATGATGCCCGTTGGGCCCACTGGGCCCATTGATAGTAAAAGGACTACTGTCCTTTCGAAGATGTGGACCCCATCTAGTTTCTCGGTTGCAATGAGCAAGCAACCTTTTTCGGGCTCATGTATGGCATGAGCCCATTTGTCACCTATTGAAACAGATGGTGGCCCGTTCATCGTAGTATCAAGATCACTATTTGGAGAAGATTCTTGTGAGCTAAATGCTTGTTCTCCGGCTACTAGTCTTGCTCTGAATGACCGCCAATCCGCATCTAAAGGAGTATTATCCTCGTCTCTAGATGAGGGCGATGGTGAATTTGATTGAGATTGACAACCTTTGATAGACAAATCATTACAACACATAAGAATCCATCAGATCAGAAAAGGAGTAAACCAAGCAAAAAAGGCAAACTAGATGACCAAACGTTCATGATTAATTTTTTTTTTAATCATATGCACGTGTTTTACGACTATAACAATGGAATTACGCTAATTAAACGATACTTGATTTTTTGCTGCAAACATTGTCAAAAGAAAAGAACTTACAATACAGTTTCTGTTGGAAAATGTTGATAAAAACATGTAGTTTTTGTCAACTTAGGACATAAATAACTATATGTATATGTTATATATATAGTTAATACTTTTTGGGTTTATGTACCCTTTAATGAGAGCTTCGCAACGAGTTAAGATATGTCCAAAATGGAGTTAAGGTGAATGAGATATCGAGTCCTAAAGTGAGCTACTTGAAACAATTAAATGGAAGCTTATAAATGAATGGGAACTTGTCCCACATAGGAAATCACACACAAATATTGAGTAGTTTATATGTTCAATAGTGGAGGTCATAGTGTGATCTCTTGTGAGGTGTTTTACTCCCTTGCCTACGCGTGCATAGGGATACAAATTGTGGGAAATTTGTGTTCGAGCTTGTGAACTAATGCATGCCCCCGCGCGACCTGCTAACACATGTTTTGTTTTGCTCGAACTTACAGTTTTTCTTAAAAGCTTCCAGAATTTTTTATTTTTAGAAGAGATTGAACTTATTTGATAAAAAATATTTTTGTATCTCTTTTATAAAAATATTAAAATCGTTTCTGCTTTTGTATTGATTTGTTTCTGTTTTTTGTACGATTTTATCTTGGAGAACAAGAAGTCGTAACTGTATAAATAGAGACATAGATCATTCGTAAAAGATACGAAAACATACAACCTTTTCTATGCTACACGAAATCCAGCTACATACGTTCTATAGTTTAATTTTCAGGCAAGCTTGTTGACTCCGGCTGTACATCAGTTTTTACCGTTGTACCCTGGGAAACAAACACGAATATGTTTTAAGGGAACCGTGTTCAACACGGGCCTTGGTTTTCGATATCCTTTACGATTTATAAGTTTTCTGTAATTGCTACTGTTTCGTTTTTAATACCAGATCCTACAGTTTCTAAATATGATTCATTTTGGAGAAGAGGTGGCAAATAATTTAGTTTATGTTGAGCACTTGCATTTTTACAAGATGTCCAAATTTCCTAATAATTTGAAACATGAATTTCTCTGGGTACTTTAATATAAACAATGGTAACCACAAAAAATTTGTGCAAGACAACAATGAACAATCACTCATATATGGTCATTATAAATGTAAATTAACGAACTAAACCGCTACATGAAGTCATGAAAGCAGACATTAGTTTTAAACAATATATCGTCATTATAAACTTATTTATACAATGATCTGTAATTAAATAAATCTTTAACAACTTGGTGTTTAGCAGGGGCAAAAAACTTACATGTAGCAAAGTGTGTGCCTGTTTTCCTTAGCTGAAACTGGGAAGATGATCTTTTGGGTTGCACAAAGATTCTTGCTTTTATTGAAGGGATGACAACTTCCAAAGATTTTGTGAAGGAATTTGAAGAAAGAAAGCAAGCTTCCATGTTTCTTGATTCTGCAAACAAATGTATGAGATATGATCAATGCAAAGATTGATCTATGCAGTTGAGTTATAAGTTATAACAATAAGTTTGATTTCCTTCCTCCTATATAATGGTAAACAGGATGAATGTGCACCACAAAGTTTTATTTTAGCCCAATCCCATCAAAGTAGGATTCCCCTTTTTCCAAAATTATCAGTATGGGCCAGTGGATAAACCTTTACATGTAAGAAGATATTAGCCAATAAGATGGTTACATGTGGTCCTTAGGTAGTTCAAGCGAACTGGCAAATAATTCAAGTACTTTATGAAGGATGTGTCATGTTCCTAGCCATTTAGTGATGTTGTGATATGTGGAATATATTTGACAGAAGTATTGAATGTTAAGCAGCTGTCTAAAACTTTACTAGGGAGCCATGTAGAAAAAGTGCACCTTGTGTATTGATGAGTTGTATGGTACATGTAAGGAATGCAGAATTGCATAATAGAACATGTTTGAAGAATTATATTATTGTCTGCCAAACTATTCATGGTATTATTGTACTGCAAATTTCAATAAAGTACGGTTGTTTATTGTTTGTTTATGTATTAAAATTTACATTTTTAACTATATGAGTCGAATTTTGAAAACTTCTATTATATATATTGAACTTGTAAATTTGGTCTATTGTATGTAAAATTTCCTTTTTGGGTAAGGCCCAAATAGGAAAGTTTCCTTTTTTGATCTTACCCAAAAAGAAAATAATACATACAATAGACCATATTTACAAGTTCACTACATACAATTAAACAAATGAAAGTATATCACATACAATAGTAAAAGGTCTAGAGTTTAATACATAACCAAACAATAACCCCAATAAAGTAAACCAAACTCACATGGCCCGTCCATTTTGTCAAGTCTAAACCCGAGCCTACATGTAAGCCTAGCCCATTTTGTCGGGTTGGGTATCAAATACCCCACTGTTATCTTTTTCATAAGCTGGAGCTTATTTTTACTTCAAGTTGTATGTTCTTCTTAAACTTATTGTTTCAATAAGCTCTCTTAACCAAACAAAATTTTTATGTAACAATAGCTTAATCTTTTTAAAATAAGTTTAAACTCTCATAAGTTTTTGTTATATATGTGTCATGACACGCTAGCCAATTGCTTCAAGATGCATTCTTCGAACTTGTATAATCTTGCATTATCCATAACTTCAACGATCGAAAGATTTCTAAAAAAATGGTTTTATATTTTCCTTGTGCAATGAATCAAGTCTTATGTTCTATAGCGCCAATACAAAACATGGTAAGCTATTTATCTTAAGCAAATCCTTGATTGTAAAAAGTAGAGTGCCTTCACTGTCTTCGTTCAATTCCATGTATCCGAGGAATCATATTATCGAATACACTTTACATACATTAATTCCATGACTTCCTATATGAGCTGCTACATTTAGCAGATATAAATACTATATCGTATATATTTATCAACTCTATGACTCGATGAGTCAAGCTTCAATAACTGACAAGTACTGTAAAACGCAGCCAACAATTTCTATTAAAACATTTTACTACGAGCACTCGAAGTGGAGTGGATTGTGACCTAGCTCAGTATGGCCTAATCACAATGGTACGTTGCCTTTAGGGTCATTGAGCGGTACAAGATATAGAGACGTCATTGCAAGTACTCTAAACGTCCAAATGATCCATTATATTACTTGCATTCATGTTTATGTGCACCAAAGACGAGCGACTAATAGTTATTTGTGTTTATATATATTATTATTAATTAATTATTGATAAATCTATAAATTTCAACTTTATTTAATTTTATCTTAACTACACTTTGCTCCCAAATTAATTCCATATATCATAAAACTGTTATTTCCCATGTCTCATTACAAGTGTTGTTCTATCTTTTTGAAGTATTTCTTTTTCAATTTTGACCTTAATATCTTTATTTGTATTATATAATATTTGATGCAAAATATATAAATATATTGAGTTTTACATGTATTTTTATTTGTATAATTTTTATCAAGTATTATATAACAAAAATAATAATTAAGATCAAATTTAAAAAGGAAAGACTTTGAAAAGTTAAAACATAACACTTGTAATGGAAGGGAGTTAGTATAGTTAATCATATGTAACCTATGTAATAAAACTTTGGATTTTGCTAAATGAAACTATGAGGGCTTTCATTAACATGCATATCTTATTTGTAACTTAAGTTAAAATTCAGGGTCAACCTAAATCAGGGGAGGGAGAGAGAGTTAGTTATTAGTTTAATACAACTTTTAAAGCATGTCTGAAAGGCTTTAGAGAAACTATAAGAGCTTTATTTAGCAAAATCCTTTCTTTATTAATTTTCAATAATTTTCAATAGTAATAAAGCTTAATTTTGGATCGGTCTACCCCACCAACCCCTGATCTCGCACCGGAAAATCCAAGAAAAGGTTCAATTATTGTGACTAATTTTTAATTGCAGTTCCCCACCACCGCTTTCTTTGTCACTCCGTATTTAATTTTGTATTAATAGGGTGTTTGGCTCCGCGGTAAGCTTTTAGCTTATAGCGGTAGCTTACAGCTCCAGATTTGGGGCTTTTTAGCTTTTTAACCCTTTAAAACCCTTAAAAGCTCCATGCATCCAAACACTAAAATAGAGCTTTTTAACGTTAACTTACCGCAAAAGCTAAAAAGCTCCTCCTTACCGCTCCCCCAAACACCCCCTAAATTAATAATATCAAGTATTAATGGGTGTTACGCTACTAAAAGTTCGTTTTTCTGCTGCCTCTGCTGCCACTCCTTTTTAAGATCAAATTTAAAAAGGAAAGACTTTGAAAAGTTAAAACATAACACTTGTAATGGAAGGGAGTTAGTATAGTTAATCATATGTAACCTATGTAATAAAACTTTGGATTTTGCTAAATGAAACTACGAGGGCTTTCATTAACATGCATATCTTATTTGTAACTTAAGTTAAAATTCAGGGTCAACCTAAATCAGGGGAGGGAGAGAGAGTTAGTTATTAGTTTAATACAACTTTTAAAGCATGTCTGAAAGGCTTTAGAGAAACTATAAGAGCTTTATTTAGCAAAATCCTTTCTTTATTAATTTTCAATAATTTTCAATAGTAATAAAGCTTAATTTTGGATCGGTCTACCCCACCAACCCCTGATCTCGCACCGGAAAATCCAAGAAAAGGTTCAATTATTGTGACTAATTTTTAATTGCAGTTCCCCACCACCGCTTTCTTTGTCACTCCGTATTTAATTTTGTATTAATAGGGTGTTTGGCTCCGCGGTAAGCTTTTAGCTTATAGCGGTAGCTTACAGCTCCAGATTTGGGGCTTTTTAGCTTTTTAACCCTTTAAAACCCTTAAAAGCTCCATGCATCCAAACACTAAAATAGAGCTTTTTAACGTTAACTTACCGCAAAAGCTAAAAAGCTCCTCCTTACCGCTCCCCCAAACACCCCCTAAATTAATAATATCAAGTATTAATGGATGTTACGCTACTAAAAGTTCGTTTTTCTGCTGCCTCTGCTGCCACTCCTTTGTCTAATAAATCAATCGCTTCATCGTTTCGATATAAAATGTGGAAGAATTGGAATTTGCAGACTAATCCCAATTTAGGGTTTCCAAAAACCGTAGTTCAATCACTACAAGCATCTGCCACTTCATCCGGGTACTTATTACAGTGTTATGCATCCCCTGATTTCTTTAATTTCAATTGATTTTGGGAATTCAAACACTGCATTGTAATATTATTAATGTTCATTTTTGCATCGAACTATTAGGGTTCTTTTTAATCCCAATATAGGAATATATAATGTACCTGATGAAAAATCAGATTTTGCTAGCTCGAAATCAAATAATGAAATATTAAGTGCCAAAAAGAGAAAAGAAAAAATTGTTCATGATGCACTTCTGATTGTCAAATGATTCATACGTTTACTTCAATTTAGGGTTAATCATTTTTTCAAGGTTGAAGTTGATGTATGAATGATGAATCCATTTGACAATTGAAAGTCAGACATGTACTTGTATAACTGGCATGACTACCATGGTGTTAAAAAATATCCGAATCCGTAATCCGGAAACTCGATAATCCCATCCAAATATATCCGAAATATCGGATTCAGGTAGTAAAAAAAGTCAGATATTTCGGATTGATGGTTTGATAAGTTGTTTGTATGAGCGGTCGATCATGTTTACATTCGTGGATCAAGGGTGGGCAATGGTTGGGTTCAATGCCATTTGGTTGAATGCCTTTTCATAGATTTGCCACATTAATTTGATATTCCCCTAAGTATGATTATTCGGATATTGAAAAGCTACATACTACATCTACCATTTTAAACTATTAGATCTGTGGGTGGCCATATCTTCAAATTGTGTAAGTACTTAGAATTTTTAAATACTAATGATACGTACATTTAGAAAAATGATTTAGTTTTCCAAAAAAAAAGGACTAGAGAAAAAAGTTTTGGTTGTCTCCTCAGATGCATAAGTTTTCATGTTATGTTAAAAATCAATTTGCTTCTCTCCAAACAATATTTAAGCCGCAAATCTCTTAGCTTGGTGAAATATTTTGAAATTTTGCCACATAATTATCAATGATTTATTATGTCTTTGATGTTTTCCATGTCTTGGGTAGATCAAGGAATAATACTAGGGTAGATGAGAGTGAGATCTATACACTCGATGGTATAAGAAGTTCTTTAATTCGACAAGAAGATAGCATTATATTTAGCCTTTTGGAAAGAGCTCAATATCATTACAACGAGGATACATATGACCCAGATGCTTTTTTCATGGATGGTTTCCAGGGTTCTTTGGTTGAGTTTATGGTCAAGGAAACCGAAAAGGTTTATGCTCAGGTTAGTCAAACACAAATCTTCATTGCGACAATGGAAAGACAACATAGATGTAGACCTAACATTTGTTCTCTTTAAAAAACAGGTTGGAAGATATAAGAGCCCAGACGAACATCCATTTTTCCCAGACAACTTACCTGACCCTATGCTGCCGCCTTTGGAGTACCCACAGGTATTGAGGCTTACATAATTGGTTCCTATAACTTTCTGATAAGATGATATTTACATGATTTAGTGATCAGCAACTATTTTCTATATCAATATAACGTATAGGTGTTGCATCCCTGTGCTCATAAAATCAATATTAATAGCAAAATATGGGATATGTACTTTAAAGATCTTCTACCTAGACTAGTCAAGGAAGGAAATGACGGTAATTGTGGATCAGCAGCAACCTGTGACTCCACATGCTTGCAGGTATACATTTTTAATCATGCACTAAGCTTGTAAGAATGATCTTGATGTTTATAGAAGGCTTATATTTACATATACAGGTGTTCAAATGTCTGAAGTGTTATTCAGTTATGGTAGAAAAGTTTGCGGACCTTAACCAATGACACTAATAAACTCCTACTATCAGTAATAGCTGATGGACATGTAGGCGGTTTTTATGTTTAAAATTTGCAAAAAAGCATCACTGTGGAAGTTGGATCAAGTTTGGAGGAGTAATTAATTATTCGCATTCACCTGTGATAATTGTTACATTTGAATTTACACATGGTTCAATAATGTTGAATGTTATCAAGGTACTTAAAACACTCTTCAATAATGATAAACAGGGGAGCAAAATAAGTACTCCAGTAAAAAATGATTTGAAGTGATAACAAGGAACAATAACAAATAAGCAAATATTAGCTTGAGATATTTCGAAAAATGTAAACATTGAAAGTTCCATTGATGATCCTAAAGATGCAATCTTCAGTGCTAATTTGCTCATCCAGTCATAAACTATTTGCAGGTCCTCTCTAAAAGAATTCACTATGGTAAATTTGTAGCAGAAGTCAAATTCCGAGATTCACCAGCTGATTACGAAGCTGCTATTAAAGCACAGGTATGAATCTTTTAGTGTGTTCAATTCACTACTTCATTGTACACACAATCTTTATATTGCAACAAAAAGGTCAACAAAGGGCAAAACGGTGATTACACATGCAGGATAGGAAAAAGTTGATGGATTTGTTGACGTACCCAGCTGTAGAAGATGCAATTAAGAACAGGGTTGAAACTAAAACCAAGACCCTCGGGCAAGTAGTGACTGTTGGGTTCGGGGAAGACGCAACTGAGCCCGTTTACAAAATAAATCCAAGTGTGGTTGCTGATCTTTATGGGGATTGGATCATGCCGTTGACAAAGGAAGTACAAGTTGAGTACTTGTTGAGAAGACTTGATTGAAGACGAGCCAATGTAGGCTTTGGTATTCAAGATTCAAGAATTTCTGTCTCAATACGAAAGAGGTTAGTCAAACACAGGTTAGAGATGAAATTTCAAGTTATCATACAAACGTTGAACATTTGAAGTGTCTGTGATGATTATCCTCTTTTGTCATCTTGTCTTGTGCGTCTCCAGTTGCTCGAGTTTCACGGCTAGTTATGTCTTGAACATCATTAATGAAATATTAAAATCACATATTTTTGAGAACTCGAAGTTTAGTCCCTTTGATTTGTTCATCAGGGTTGGAACTAAAGTTAGGCATTTGGGATCTGCAAGAATTTCAAGTAACAGAATAGAGTTGTTTGTTGATTTATTTACCAACTATTGTTTGCTTTTAGTGACAACGTGTGCCAATGATCGATATTCACAATTATTTTACAAAGAATGTTAATTGATCACCAGCTACCAGCTCCAGCTACAAGCTACCAGCTCCAGCTAGTTGTGCCAAACATACCCCATATAATTGAACCATTATGGAAAAATATGTGTATATTCAATAACATTTATTGGTCATTCTTTTGTCCTAATTGGAACATTTTCAACATTTTCTTGAATCAAATAGAAATTTTGTTTTGGTTGGGTAAGTTTAAATAGATATTATCTTCTTTGATATGATTCCTTTTTCATGTGTTTTCAACATCATCTTTGATGGATCAGTGGATCACTATTTTACTGGACATAAACTTGATTCTGATAAATTTTCTAACGAGACTACTATGAGTCTGTGACCCCAGAAATTGTTTGCTAGGGTTAAAACTTTAAGTTTGGCCCACACAGGTCTTGAACATGCGACCTCAGCGTTAGCGTGAATGACTCATTTTTTATTAAACCCGGTTGGACATTTGGCCAACTGATCCATTCAAACCAGGCAAAATCCTCCCCTTTCACTTTTCAGGACTCATAAGGTTGGCGTGACCACTTCACAGTGTGTGCACCTAACAAAATTTAAACTTGCCAAGAGCTTCCAGCTCAAGTGGCACAAGGTGTTTCACCATGACCTCAAGGTCATGGGTTCGAACCCGGATGTGAGCAAAATGCTCTCCGGGATGGAGACGGGTTTTCTCTCGAAATATTCAGGTTTCCCCTGGAATTGGTGATGGGTATATGAAGAGGCAATGCCACTAGGGCTGTGCATTTTTCGGGAAGAACCGAAAATAACTGAGGATCGAACCGGACCGAACAGGAACCGGACCGAACCGAGCATATCCGGGACGGTACATGGTCCATACATTTCTTGATTTTCGGTCTTTGGGACGGTCCAGGACCGAACCGAAAAACCCAAGAACCGGACCAGAACCGAAAAATATAGAAAACATTCCTTATATATCGTGGATCCTAACTTATTTTCAACATGTTTTAGATATCCTTATTCAATTTATTTGTAATCACAAATTGTGTACATGTATTTTATTGGACCATGCACTCTATTACTAATAGACGGCTCTCCATTGTTGGAATGAGTTGTAAACAAGTCTAAATATCAGGTCAAGTTGGAGCACCGGCATACTCAATGAGATTATAAATTAGTACATGTCAACTTATTCATTGAAATATGCTTTTAAACACTGGCTACACGCAAGACACTAAAGCTTCAAACGGTCCGGGAATTTGGACCAAACCGAGCAGAACTGGACCGGACCGAACCGGACCAGACCCATGATTCATTGTACGGTCCTCGGTCCGACTTTCAGCTTCAATTCGGGATTCGGTTCGGTTCGGGAATCAGCCGGTTCGGTCCTGTTCTGGGCCATGCACAGCCCTAAATGCCACTGAGCCCAATACTGCCTTTTAAAAAAAAAACAAAATTTAAACTTGAGACCTTCCACTATTTTGTGTTGAAGCCTCAAGCTTTTACCAATTGGGCCGACCTTGGTGGTTATAAATGACTCAAATTTCTAATCGCTTATTTATTCACAACTAACATAATACGGACTTACGGAGTACATAACCTAATAATAATTTAACTGATCAACGATAACAGGACATTTTCGGGCAACAGAAATCATATAGTTGACTAACACCGAATTATAATGGCTTAATTACACTTACATACAAACCTTTTTTTCCATTTCCAAAGACAAAATGAAAAAATAATAATCCCTTAAAACAACAATTGTTGACACATAATAATAATTAGGTTTATATGAGAAGGTAGGGCTGTAGGCAACGAGGCATAATTGCTATTTCTAGTGAGTTGGAATACAAAATGATTATGATTTGTATAATGAGCTGGAAAATAACATGTCAAGTTGATGATCAATGCCTATACGTAATTATAATTAATATTAAAATTCATTCATTTTACTTAAATCAATGTCTTACAAATTTAACCACTTGACTAAATTGCTCAGTCGTAGGTTGGACTCTTAACTTCCTAAAGGACAATGGTTCAATCCTGCCATGGGTAGACATTTAGCATGATAGGTACCCACACCTGTAAAATACATGGGGTCCTAAGGGAACTTACGGATAAAGGTTCATTCCAACTCCATACGTCCCCGTGCCAGGGGAGTTGCCCGGAGTCATCCTTGTGGGGTGGACAATGACCGGTGCCAAAGGCACACGAGATCAGGATGTTCCCGCCAATTTACACCTTTTACGGAATGTCTTACAAATTTAGGTTTAGTGTCACATGCTGGTAATTATTAACAAATCGTACTATTTTGGTTCTTGAACTTAAAACATCGAAGCTCTGGTCCCCAACATTTAAGGTAACCAGATAAGAATGCAAGAGTACATTAAAGAAACAGATTATACAGGCTAGGTTTATTTACATTTACGGTCAGTGATATTATATCTGGCAGCATTTAAATTGTAACTTAAAAAACTTCATGTGAGCAAAATAAA
This sequence comes from Helichrysum umbraculigerum, assembly GCA_949592205.1. Classification (NCBI taxonomy): domain Eukaryota; kingdom Viridiplantae; phylum Streptophyta; class Magnoliopsida; order Asterales; family Asteraceae; genus Helichrysum; species Helichrysum umbraculigerum. The sequence continues at coordinate 24,388,234 of CATIUR010000006.1, read as the reverse complement.
ACATTTCAGTCATGCACATTATTTGGAAATAAGTGTTCTGAACAAGATGAATGATTTTAAACCTGGATAAACTTTTCGAGTCGTGTTGATAACATTTTTTGAAAGTAGTATTTAGACCTATATATGGTCGAATTTCACGAAGCAGATTGCAGAATGTTTCGAAGTTCACATTGAATATGGAAGTTAACGACTGTTGGAGATGTCCAAGAAATGGTTTCCTAAATTTTCAAAAGAGGTTACATGACGGTTTAAATGGAGTAGTTAATTATATGTTAACTTTTATTGTGTATAACTATTATTTTTTTGAAAGGCAATTGTGGAATCACTGATTCATGTTATTGTATGTATTCGTTAACTTCGTCATCTTTTATACAATATTTTAACTGAAGTAACACCTAAATATGTTGATACATCATTGTCACACCATAAAAAAAAGCCAGTGATAAATACAACAAATTTTTTTTATGGATACAACAACTTTATGCATATATATACTGTACAGTACAACACTGTATGCATATTATTTGGTGTATACATCAAAAAGTTTGTTGTATTTATCCATGCCCTAAAAAAATGTCACGCGCGTGATCAACCATTTATAAAGTTATAAGAGTTCATAACATACCATTTGCATAATTTAGAAGACGTTTTTCTTACATAACGTTATTTTAAGTGATGATATACAATAAATATACATATAACTTACTTATTATTACCTACATTTTGATTTACATAATCCAACTTGAGATCGACAACATGCAAATTCTCACCTTCTCACTAGTTGGGAAATCTTTAAAATCTCGAGCAAAGGAGAGTCGTACACTTCACTCGATTGTCACATCCACTATGCTTATATTATTTATGCTATATATATATTTTAAAGTCCACCTACTCTGTATTTCATATTTATATTTATTTTTCTTCTGTAAATTGATTTATGACAGTGAACCATAGTTTATATATGATTAAATAAATTAAATTCGGAGTAGTTATTTTAAAACTTTTTAACACGACATATAGTTTGGTAATGAAAAAGTTATATTTACCAATAGCTTAAAAGGAAGTTGTCCTTGTGTTCGATGTTCAACAGCCCAGTGTCCAATTAAAACAACGAAGTTTAACACGTGTACGATTTTGAGGAGAGCGGTCCAACGTTCATTTCGAAGTTCAAATGGGTTCACAAAAATTGTGTTTAACCAATCAAATAAAAAGAAAAGGAAAAAGAAAAAAAAAAGACTCTAGAACGAACGTGCAATCAGCGTTCAAAGCTTAACACTGGCCTTGAACGCCGGGATTAAAATGCCGGGTGAAAGTGATGAACTCACGCCGATGATTCTGCCTTCACTTAGTGTGCTCTAAGTGATATAACTAGAATCAAATTCATATATATGTGATATAACTAAAAATAAAGTTTTTTTTTTTTTTTTGTTTTGGTAAAACGCAGACTATTATCAAAAACAGATATAGAAAACGATGCCAAATTATCATTAATAAGATTTTAGAAGGTGATAAATAGTAATATGCCCAATGGGCTGCTGCCACATGTCGTTTTTATGAACAATATATAATTGAGATAGTTAAACATTCAACAAATGTGGTCTGTAGCCCACCGGATGGAATATGCCTTCGTATGCTGGAGGTCTCAGGTTTGAGCAATTGTCTCCATTATTTTTTTTTCTGACTCTGCATACATACACGAAGACACGTGTCTATTGGTCAATTGTCTCCATTATTTTTTTGCTGACTCAGCATACATACATGAAGACACGTGTCTATTGGTCTTCTGCCTGATTACACGTATTTTTTTAAATATTTTATTTATTCAATTCATTATTAATTACTTTACTTTTTGGAAACGGCAAATAACACCTGCGGGCCAGTAATGGAGTATCATCGTGCCACCACTACCAGCCCATATATTGACTCATCTAGGAAAAACCACCACAGGACTCGAACCCGAGACCTATGGGTAAAACCCCGTGCATCACAACCAGCTGAGCTGGTGATCATTTGCTATTTAATTACTTTACTTACTATTAGTCATTATCTTCTTCCTCTTTACTCGCCATCTAGCTTCTTCCTGTGTTTTTTCTGGTAACTTATATATTGTTTCTTTGGGTCTTTAATTTTATGATTTCTGCTTCACAATTATATTTAGTTGTTGTGTTGTATAGTGAAATAGCTTAGAAAAGGTTCTAATAGAAAAAGAAAGAGGTATGTGTTAGTCAAAACATGCGCAGATCGATCAGTAAACAAGATTTTAAAAACTTTAGGCTTTTTTATTATTATTATTATAGTAGCTAGCTGTGTTTCAACCTCACATATTATCACTATTATTATTATTCAATTAATTAATGAAAATTCTTAGTGTCTTTTTTACGTCTTGCGTTTCAATCCTACATATTTATTATAATTATTAGTTACTCTTTATGAAGAGATCGAAGATTTTTCTTTCACCTTGCAGGTTTCTACTCCTCTTTGGCGCGCTATATTGTCAACCTTATAAAGCGGTATTATGTAGATTAAGGATACATACATACATACCTATACATACATACATACATACATACATACATACATACATATATACATATATATATATATATATATATATATATATATATATATACATATATATATATGGAATATGTATACAGTAATTTTATATATCTAGGCATACTTGGGATCTGAAAAAGTTGCTTTCTCGAAAATGGTTTAGAAGGAGTTCCTATCGTTAATGGGAGCGATGGTGTGGAAGGACCGGTTGCTGCAATGTCGCTAACTGTGGAGGAGGCTACTGGTGTAACATCAATCTCCGTATCTTCGAACATGTTATCTACTAAAAATTCTATAGTTTTTGATGTACTTGATTTGTTGAATCGTATTTGAAGAACTTTTGTGATTCCCTTAAGAGCAATTAGTGGTGTGGGAAGTATGTGCGGATCATCGTGACCAAGTTTTTCAATCATGGTTTTGCAATCAGTTTCAAGTAGCAACCTAGCAACATCATCAAAAAAACTACCCTAACTTTCCCGGTGTCATCTGCTATGGTGGTTGTGAGGGAGTATCTATTTGAACAAAAGTTAGGTGTATGTGATGTTTGAGTGTAAGCTATGATGTTCAACAACGTGATATAAAATGTACATACTTACAGATGCCTTGGAACAATAACCGGCTAATGATCTTCACGACACCCAGTTCACGTGAAGAGCAACAATAACAAACTTAGACGAAAAAGCAGCTGATTTTACAAGGCATGTGACCAATGTTGCAAGAGCGCGCATTAGTGGGGAACAACATTTGCATGCGATGATCATTAGCCAGTTATTGTTCCAAGGCATCTATAAGTATGTACATTTTATTTCACGTTGTTGAACATCATAGCTTACACTCAAACATCACATACACCTAACTTCTGTTCCAATAGATACTCCTTCACGACCACCATAGCAGATGACACCGGGAAAGTTAGGGCAGTTTTTTTTGATGATGTTGCTAGGTTGCTACTTGAAACTGATTGCAAAACCATGATTAAAAAACTTGGTCACGATGATTCGCACATACTGCCCACACCACTGGTCGCTCTCAAGGGAATCACAAAAGTTTTTCAAATACGATTCAACAAATCAAGTACATCAAAACTATAGAATTTGTAGTAAATAACGTGTTCGAAGATACGGAGAATGCTGTTACACCAGTAGCCTCCTCCACAGTTAGCGACATTGCAGCAACCGGTCCTTCCACACCATCGCTCCCATTACCATTATGAACTCCTTCTAAACCGTTTTCGAGGAAGCAACTTTTTCATACCCCAGGTACGCCTAAATATATAAAATTACTGTATACATATTCCATATATAATTATATATATAAGTGTACAAATGTATATATCACTAGATAATATATACAAATGACATGCATGAAGAAGACACCCAACAAAGGGCTTCAACAGATCACACAACTTCCAAATAGAATGACATATCCAGGTAACAAACATCTTAATCGTTATGGAACATATTTTGATATTATGCAAACTCTTATGTCATACCATATACATAGGAACGTATTTGGACACCTCTTTCGGGATTGTAAATATTGTTTCAATAGCGGAACCTGCATCAACACATCGAACTTTTGCAACCTGAAGTTGATGGAAGATTTTTGTAATACTAATTAGACTAAACATTGCCACTAATGTCTAATTAGCAATGTAAATGAAATGTACAGAAGCTTTAAATGTAGATGGTCACTTTCGTTTCAACATTGTATGCTGATTATAACCTCTATTTTGACTCTCATTTTGACTATCGACTTACTCACCAAAGAAGTTAGGCCCCGTCGCAATGCGCGGGTCTAACTTCCTAGTACAATACAAAGTAAATAGAAGCAAAACTGCATCCCCATTCTAGAAGATATAAGTTGAGAGCATTAGAAAATACACTAAAGCGACAAAAAGACAAAATGAGAGCAAATACATTATGGAGAAATATGTAATGGTATAATTAATATGTTTGTTGTTACTAATTAGTTGATTAATTAGTTAATTATTATAAGTCAAGAATAAAACATGGAGTACTAATTTTTATTCATTCTATAGGTAGATAAGGCGTGATTTTAGGGAGTTGTCAATTTCAAATTTTCAATCACAATTTTTTTTTTCTTCAAATAATTGCTTATTACCTTTACATTTTTTTTTTAAATGGTACTCAATACATTACTTATTTACTCCAATAATTCGATTTATGTGTCCATCTACCGTAACTCATGTAAAATCACGTATACACATACATGACTTTTAACCAACGAAAGTTTAAGTAAAATCGAAACTTTCAAACTAACAAACACAATCTTAACAAATTAATGACATGAAAACCATTATCCGAATTATATTAAATCTTGGAGTAAACTACATACATCCCCGTCCATGTCCAATATTATGCGTTTCACTCCCGGACCTTTACTTGGATTCTTTTACAATTTGACCCGAATTTTTATTTCCCTCACAATCTCTCACTGGAAAAAATGTCTTTTCATTTAAGGATATGTTAGTTATTATTTCATGAGTAACGAAGGACTATAGACGAAATGAAAATCTGAGTTAAAGAACTAAACCCAAAAATAACTTGATCTAGAAATTGGGAGTGAAATAAATGATATTAATATAGAAACGGGCAATGTAATCTAAAGTCTAAACTATGTGGTTAGTCCAATCTGGTAATCAGATTGAGTACATCAATTATCAATTATAAACTAAAAACTTAAATTTAAGAAATCTTGGTGATGTGAAGTGTGAACCACAACATTTTTTTAAAAGAGAGGTGGTTTTGCCGACTCAAATGAATCTATTAAATTGGTAATGCAATTGAATTAAGTAACTTTGGTTTGAATGCTTTTATTATTTTTAATAAAATTTATAAGAAATTGACGTACAAGTTTATATGAGAATCGCAATGCTTTATAATATTTAATTAATAGTAACACATATTCGATGAACATATTATCTTCATCATCATAATAATAATAATAACAATAATAATAATAATAATAATAATAATTACGAATTCATAATCTACTAATGTTTTATGTAATTTTTAAGATATCAGATTTTATCAATTTTAGACATCTAGAAAATCCACGTATCACAAAAACAAAATATTCATAATCACATTACAAATTTCAATTTTTTTACGTGGTTATTATTTATTCTAATAATAATATATAGATAGATTTCATTTCTCATAAAATAATATTTTTAAAAAAAACGCGTACCAGACGTAAAGCAACCCCCGATATTATTAAACTTTAAATTAATTTAATAATTTGAGTGGACGCTCCTATTCGTGTTATAAATAAAACAAACAAATTCAGATTACATTACTCGATATTTCTAGAAATAACACCTCCAAATTCATTTTATTTTCATTTTCTCACTCACTCCAAAAATGGGGCGGAGCTACGGCGGCAGTAAATGGACGGCGGTGGTGGCGTTAGCATTCTGCGCCACACTAATGGTAATGTTACCGGAAGTATCCGCTAGACGGCTCATCGTCGGCGGTAATATGGGTTGGACTTCTAATGTTAACTACACTCTTTGGGCTGGAAATCAAACTTTCTACTTCGGTGATTGGCTTTGTAAGTATTTCTATTTCTCAGATCTGTTACTTAATTATTGTTTTTGTAATGTTATATAGATCTTTAAGTGTGCTTTTGTTTTAGTTAATTTGAAGCTAATCCTGCTAGCTAGATCTTGTTTTTATGATAATGATAGGAATTAAATGAGCTCAGGGTTTATTAATGTGAGCTTAATGTTGTTATAATTAGTAACATTTTAGTAACAAATGTTTAGTGTTTTATAACCAGGAAGTGGATCCTGGATCTTAGGCTGTTTTTGTTGTTGTTTAACTGACTTAGAATTGTTCAAAATTAAAATGTACTGGGAGTAAATATTGGGATAAAGTTTTGAATTCATCTGTTGAAAATGTGTTTATGTTCTTTTTTAGGGTTTTAATAAAGTTAATGTAGGTTATTAATGGGAGTAGAGTTGCTTTTGATATTAAGTTGAGCACAATCTTGTGTTTGAATCTAGAAAGTTGAGGTTTTTCATTTTAATTTTTGAAGATTTAAAAAGACTAGAAACTTCAATGTTACTCTTTTGGAAAGCACATTCATTTTTAACGTTTTAGCATTTTGATTTTTCAGACTCATAAATCAAATTGATATTATGTAGGAAAAACGAATATGTGATTGTAGATTCGGTTTGCATTACTCATTCTGCATTGTAGTGTAATGGTGAAGGTGTGATACATTCGTTTATATTTGATAACATGTGTACCAATGAAATATTTAGGCACGTCTTCAGGTTTGTATTTTAGGCATATGAAGCATTTTTTTGTGTAAAAATGAACTAGAAGCTTTGTTTTACGTCTGAATATCAGCCCATGTTTCTGATTAATCATCATGAATACCATATCATCAAGAATTACACATTGTAACGTAGAAGCTTTTTTTGTGTCCTAATTGTAGTTTCTATGTTTGTAGTTTTCGTGTATGACAGAAACCAGAATGACATACTAGAAGTGAACAAAACCAACTATGACACGTGCATTGCTGAGCATCCAATTCACAATTACACGACAGGAGCTGGAAGAGACGTAGTTGAACTAAACGTCACCCATGATCGCTACTTCATAAGTAGCAAAGGGTCTTGTTACGGTGGCATGAAACTGCACGTACATCTCAGCCCTCTACCACCACCACCACGTGCTGCTCCTTTAAAGAGTCACTCGTCAAGATTCACCGTACTCAGAAGCCAATTCGTGATCCCTGCTGTTGTCGCCATTGCTGCCATTTGGGACTCCCTACTTCTTCGCGTTTGATCCAACGACAAATAGCAAGCAAAATTGTTGTTCGAAATTGATAGGTTTAGGTTTTATTTGCCCAAATGGGTACAAGTTGTTTTTGGTTTTTGTAATTTCATTTGGTGTTGAATTTGTTTGTGGTTCATCATCATTTGGCATAGTTTGACTAAAAGATTCAAATTTAATTTATGGGTTTGATTGGTGTTGAGTAGATGGATGTAATTGAACATTGTTTTTTATTCGAGATTAATTTATAATTTATTAATTTCATTGCGTGACTGGCGGATTTGTTATCTTTGATTTTAGTATCTGTATGCACATGGTGTTGTCATGTGCATAACTCTTTGAGACTTTGACCAATGACCATGGTTGGAGATTAGCAGAGTCTAGTTGGATAGTAGCAGAGTTTGGATGCAAGTTTCTACTAAAATATTACTACTTTTAGTTTTAACAGTTAGAATCGAATAATATAAATTTATTTCTTTTAGAAGATAAGACAATGTACATAACAAATTGAAGATCATGTTGATGTTCTTGTAAAAGATCCAAAAATTGCAAGTCTTTATTGTTAAATCTTTACAAACGTGTAAATCGAGAAGATTTTATTGTTCAGGTTATCCGGGATGGAGAAGACTTTTCTGTTCAGGCTATCCGGAGAGGACGAATGTTTGACTCCTATGTTGATTTAAAATGGAGGGTTCACTGTAATGCTTAGTCTTTTAGATTACAAGGGTCCCTAGTTTTGCTTGTATAATACGAGTAAGGGTTCTATTATTTATTCATATTCATAATACCATAAGTCATAATATATTCGGTATCTTTCTAGCCAACTAAACTTTGGCATGACCAACAAGAAAATCAGTAAAATCAATTTTGTATGAACCAATCTAACTAAGTCATGATTTCATTTGTTTTTTCGAGTTGCATTAATGTGTTTTGAATAAGAAGTGATTATTGTTTCAAAGTGTATTATATAGTTTGCATTCAGGACTATTATATGAGACGGGGTTTTTTTTTTTGAATATGTCAATTATGTATATACAATCTCCTATTTTGTCAAGGTCAAAAATGGAAAGTTTCATTTTCTGTCAATAACAAAAAAAGAAATTGTACATAACTACATACAATAGGCGAACTTGACATATTCAGTACATACAATAAAAGTTTGAAAATATGCTCCGTACAATAGTAAAAGAGATAAATTAAAATAACTTTATACAATAAACTCTAATAAAAATTACCAGAAGTTTGAGTTTAAATAAAGCATAATGATATCTACTATTTTATGATTGCTGTAATCTTTCATTTAAACTTTAAGCAATGTAACGGTACTTATATATCTATTATTATTATATGTTACACGATATTAAAGTACTTTTGCGATTTTTATAGCGTTGACCAAAAGAAAAATGACATCATAACCAAAAAATGTTTAACTTAATCTAGTGGCTTTGTTATAAATTTTCATACTCCTGTTAAATACCAATTCAAAATATTGGATTCTAATAACGAGTGCGCTTAGAGTACTTGTCGGGGTTTCCTAAATTATTAATGAAAAATGTTACTTCATCGTCCCATAATTATTGTTCTGTCTTAACATTTTGAAGTCTTTCTTGTTAACTTTGACTTTAAATATTTTTATTTGTGTTATAATAGTTGATGAGAATTATACCAATAAAAATATATTTAAAACTCAATCCATTCATATATTTTGCATCAAGTATTATATAACACAAACATAATATTTAAGGTCTAATTTTAAAAAGAAAGACTTCAAAAAGTCAAAACTGTACAATTATTTTGAGATGGATGTAATATTAAACATACTAGCTAGTTGATGAACGGACTTTCTTTAGGATTGTAAAACTCGCGTTCCCTTATTTGAGGTAATTTAGTGATCGTGTACTATATACTTAGACTCCCAGCCCATGGGCTTCATGAATGGGCCTGCCCCTTCCCCCTTTACAAGGGGAAACCCTACCCAACAAAGAGGGATGACGACAATGAACATAAGGATACACATACAAGAATCAAGAGAAGCTCTCTCTCGATCACCTTCATCATTCAAACCCTAATTTCAAAGGAAGATAACAAACTTATCTTCTTCAAGCCGATTCACACCACCATTTGCTTTGTTCAATACAAGCTCACGGGTTATCCACGTACGTCATGGAGTGTAACGAATCGAACCGACCCAATCCGCACTCAAGCGTACGTTTTATGGTTGATCATTTAGTGAAGCAAATCTTTATTAATGTTGCATTGTGTAGATTTACATTACAAAGTACAATAGGAAATGTAATGATAACGGCACCTATATAACAATACAATTTATTCAAGAAAACAAGTAAGCTTAAACTCATCATACGATACACGTTGAATTCAATCAAGGAATGACCAAGTAACTTGGATTTCATCTACCCATTTGCTTTCAGGCACCTCAAGGCGCTGCGAAAGAGCTTTAGACGCCGCCACCATATTGTCACTACAATACCCTTCATCATTAGGGTCACACCCAGCAACCACCACTGCCAACATATCATCAGAACAGTACTCCTCATCATTAGGGTCACACCCAGCGACCACCATTCCTGTTACATTTTTACCATTGTAATTTATGCTAACACCCTTATAGCAACTATTCCCATTGTTGTACCACTTAAAAGGCAATACCACGGTCTCCATTCATCTTGAAATCATTTGGCCTAGCCAGTATACCACCGTCTCCATTCGGCCTAGCTAGCCCACCACCGTCTCCATTCGTCTTGAAATCATTTGGCCTAGCCAGCCCACCACCGTCTCCATTCGGCCTAGCTAGCCCACCACCGTCTCCATTCGGCCTAGCCAGGCCACCACCATCTCCATTTGTCTTAGAATCATTTGGCCTAGCCAGCCCACCACCGTCTCCATTTGGCCTAGCTAGCCCACCACCATCTCCATTTGGCCTAGCCAGCCCACCACCGTCTCCATTTGGCCTAGCCAGCCCACCACCGTCTCCATTTGTCTTAAAATCATTTAAATGGTCCTGACCATCACATACACCCAGTGGCCTAGCCAGCCCACCACCGTCTCCATTCGTCTTAAAATCATTTAAATGGTCAATACCATCACACACAGCGAGTGGTCTAGCCAACCCACCACCGTCTCCATTCGTTTTATAATAGGTGAGCGTTAAACTCGCCTTTATATTGCTTGATGCATGGGCTGAGTGTTTGTGTATCAACTTTCGTCCATGCTTGGATTGATTCTCTGTGCATGCAGTTAGCAAGGTGATAAGTAGAGAAAAGATAACAAAAAAGATTATAGAGGATTTCTTCATTTTCTCTTTAGTCTATTTTTATTGATGGTGTGTAATGTCATGGAAGTGAATATATATAGTGAAGCTTTTCTTGTCGTGTGCATGGTTAAAAACCATGTTAGATCCCTTGAAGAAATGCAAAAACCAAGCAGTAGTGCGCGCAGGCATACGAAAGCAAAGGTTGTGCGAAGAAACTTAGTCACACAAAGCCAAAGCGAATATACGCGGGATGATGCCTTATACGTAGAATCCTTGAAGAATTACAAGTGAATACCAAAAGTGAAGGTCAAAACAAAACCGAGAGTTGACGTTCTTGTAAATTGTTGAAGAATATCAAACAAGAAGCCAAGCTAGCTAGAACAAAAAGGTTGGCCGGCCTTTAGCCCTTTTACCCTTTACATCAAATTACCTCCATAACATTTACCATGGTGTTGTCATGTGCATAACTCTTTGAGACTTTGACCATGGACCATGGTTGGAGATTAGCGGAGCTTAGACTTTAGATGTAAGTTTTAAAATATTAATACTCATTAATTAGTAGTTAAAATCAGATAAGATAATATTTTATAGAAAACAAGAACACAATAATATGACAATTTTGTATATAATGTTTGAAAAATATAACTGCAATTCTTATGGTTGTCTTTAAAAGTAGCTTTTGTAGTTAACAATATTAATTAATATGGCTATAATTTATGGTTATAAATTTTGAATAGTTATTTGACAATTAAAGTTTCAATCTTAAAGTAGCTTATATTAACACCTTAAAAGTTTGGTTTGACCATCACAATTGCACCTTAATTTTATTTTACTGTCTTTACATACTATCTAAACACCCTAGAAGTTTGGTTTGAACATATCTTTGGAGTAGTATTAGATTATTTTTCTCATTGATAATTGGCATAGGCATTACATAATCCACAAATAATGGAAAATTCAAAAGAAATTGCCACCTTGATCTATATCTATACTGATATCTACACATCAATGATGAGCAAAAAAAGAAAACGGAAGACAAAGGATTATGATATACTACTATAACCTTATACGATCATCATCTTCTCACTTTGCAGCCAGACATACATCTCTGTGTTCAGTTTTTCCTTCTTTCATTGTATGGAACATTTCAGCAGTCGTAGGATTTGATGTGCAACTTTTAAGGGGCGTTTAATGCTTTTAAGTTTTGATATAGCATAGATGCCCTGAAAGCTGTTTAATATGGGTATTAGGGTCTTAACTGCCCCTCCGAGCCAGGTTTCACTGATATCACGTTATCACATAATAGAATAATCATCAAATAAAACTGTAGAGCTTATAAATTTCTTTTTCCATAGATACACGATGATTTGCGTTTTCTCAGATGTCAAAAGTACATCACTCGGTTATAGAACAAACATCGACTCCAACTGTGCTTTAACACTTTGTGTGTCAGCAGTTGGTTGATCATTTTTGTTTATGACAGGTAATATTGTGAGAATACATATAAACCTTGGGTTGCATCACCTTGTCACGCAGCCAACAATCTCGATCCTTCTGAGCTAAATTTCACATGACCAGCTGTATCAACCAAGTTAAGTAAATAGATTGTGTTAATCTCTTTTAATTGTAGTTATGCAGCATGGAAGCAGGTTGACACAGTAAAAAACTTACATGAATAAAAGAAAATAATTTGTTACAGTAATTGTTGATGCTCCTTTTCTTCAAACGATAAACTATTCATGTATTACGTCCTCCCGCTTTCGTTCTGTGATGGTACAAAATGAATCCACCAAGCTAGATTACTAAGTATTTCCCCCAAGCATAAAGAACAGAAAGAATTGCATCATCATACAATCGTGCCAAATTCACCCATAATGATTTTTAATCGTCATCCTCCGTTTCATAGCTCAAATATTATATCTCTGGTACAGATTTAAACGACCGAGAATTGTCCATGGTTTTAGCAGTCACTTGATATGCGTACTCTCTCTTTTTAGGTCTTGTCGGGACACAAACTGTTAGGAAAATAGATAAACAACAATTATAGTAACAATAATACAAACAGAAAGTATGAATAAATATGTATATAATTCGTGTAGTATATCAATACATATATATATTACAGAATCAATGGTGTATGAAACATAAACTGACTTGATCACAACGTATTGACGATTCCATCAATGATTGAGGCCTGCGAATTGCAGTGTCCTAAGACAGAAATTGCTCGGGTATGCAACTGTCTAGAGGATATAACAATCAATCCAAGATGATAACTTGAATCTAGCGAATCTAAAAATTGAACATGATGGATGCAATTGAGAGTGAATATCTGTATATTTTTCTGTGAATTGATCTCCTGTATAGAATACATATATACTACTAATTTAGTGTCTTCTACAAAGACATATATTAAGTAGGGTAAAAAGAATATTTATTTTTACTATATATATGCAGCTGTTATATAAGTAGCTAGCTACTCTATACCCAGCGAAGATACAACCCTTCATGATTTGTTTCAACTGTTGTATAAGTGTCTAAACGAGTCAGATTTAAATCACAAGACCCCAAGGCCCATCTTTTGACCATTTAATATTTTAATATATGTATTTATTAAGCCCAATTTGAAGATATTTAGCCCAAATTCATCTTTTGACCATTTAATATATGTATTCATTAAGCCCAATTTGTAGGGGTATTTAGCCCAAATTCAGCCCATGTCAAACCCATACATCCAATACCAATCCCATATGTAAGCCTTTGCCCAAATTAGCATTTATATGTGTTTGGGTTTATAAGGAGACATTATGTTTGTTCTTGCTCCTATGTGGGAATGTGGGATCAACACACCCACCATAATAAAGCGAGTTCCAACACAAACAACACAGAAAGCACATTCTCCATGTGTGTTGAACTTGATGATTGAGGATGAAGATGACAGCTCCCTTTCGTTCTTGAAGAAACACGTGCTTCTGATTTATGTCAACATAAAGAGAGAAGCTAGGTGAGATAGTAGGCGAAACTGGTAACGAAAGCTTCATGTCGATAGCCAAAGTGGAGGTACATGTCAACGCAAGGACCAGCAGAAGGACAAGATGGGAAATGGCAAAAGCATTTGAGTCTGGGACATTTCGTTCGTACTTACCCGACCTTCTTACTGCAAGTAATTATATTAACAATTTGATGTGTCATAGATAATAGTTGTTTTAAAAATGATAAGATAGATATTGAATAGATATGGAAGAAATTTTTTTAATTTAAATATAATAATACTATAAATAAATATATTTTCTCCAAAGGTATTACGTTATACTTATTATAGTTTAATAAACTACAACTTTCCAAAAAATAATAATAATTAACCTTATTGTATGGTTTTAATCGAAATAAAGGGATTTTATGGATATTCTTTTATAAAAAAAATCTTTATAAGTCTTTCATATTGCTACCACTTTAAATAGTACGTGATGTTTTCATGTAGGTTTCTAAATTTAAAGATAATTTGGTGAAATATATAAAATTAAATTATATGTATGGTATAAACAAATAACATGAAGGGATTTAATAGGCAAGTAACTTTTTTAAGAACTTTTTAAGAAAATAAAAAAATTTAATTTTTTAATTGAATGTTAAGTAAATTAAGGATTCATACCCTTATAAATCATTTAACTAAAAAGCTTAATATTTATAATTTGAAAGATTGAAAATTACATTTATACCCTTTCACTAATTACACAAATATACTAACTAATACTACGTAATAAATTCAAATCAATTATATATAGTTATTTATTTTAATACAATAATCTATACACTACACATTCATATCAATATCTATTTTTATATTTATATTCAGTTAAAATAAATAATAATTAGAAATACAATCATTGATTAAGACTGATCAATCGAAATTCAATTTATAATATATATTCTAAAGTGTTTAACCATATATAGGTAAATAAAAAGAACTATCTTTTCATTACCGTTATTATTCATTATTAACATGTAATGTAAAGTATAAACGAAATTACTACGATTACAAAAATAGAAATTAGAAAACACTAGGAACATACCAAGCTAAGTTTTTACAAACATTATCGCCACACCGATCATCATCAATCACTACAACATTTATTTGTTATCGTTGCATAGCGCGTGTCATTGACTAGTCATTGATTAATAAATTTCGAATTTTTCCAAAACATATATATCAAAGTTCTAGCTTTTATAAATGGAAAAAGTACGTTTGATTGGAAATGTAAAGATTATTCTGTAGGGGGTTAATTTAGACATTCCAGTTTACTGAGTTTATTTTTAAAAGAGTAATGCTATTAGGGAAATCATTTATAATGTTGATATTACAATTGAATTGTAACAAGAGATTATTTGCCCGCGCATTGCGACAGGGTTTTCAAATATCAACATCAACTGCATAAGAGCACCTATTTTGTTTCATATGTATATTTACACTATATTTAGTCATGAAATGTTTGATGTATCCTGTTATAGGGGAATGTGGGACGAAGGGGATGTCTAGTAAAGTTTTGTCTTTATTTGCAGATTTTATTATTGATAATGTATGTATACTTCTGCTCAAAAAAAAGATTATGTATGTATACTAAATTTTATTTTAAGTTAGAAAAACTTATTAAACTTTTTTTCATAGTTTTATTTAGACAGGTTTCTATAATATTTACCTTTTATTTAGCATTGGTTGGAATACACTCTGATCGAACTAATCTATATTATGGTTCTTATGTACAAAATCTGGTAATGGATAATCATTTTCAAAATTACCTAACATAAGAAATTCACATTGTGAACGAAAAAGTGTTAAGATTTGTTTGCATCAACACCCATCTCTACCCAAAATCCATTTGACATGAAATTAAAACGTTCATTTTTGGACTTAAATTGGCTAATTGAAGAGCAAATATAAAAATAAGCAAAGGCAGGAAATAGAGCATTGGCATAGAGTGGTCTCGATTGATAAGGAGTTCTATTCGGTACTCTATTTAGCACGATAAACAACTTATAACTATTATGTATGACCTGTTTTTTAAACGCAATATATATATATATATATATATATATATATATATATATATATATATATATATGAAACAACATACGCAACCACCATCTACTGTCCAACATGACCATAATAGGAGCTGGATTGGTAGACAACTCCTAATCCTAAATGGTCAGTTTTTACACCTTTACCTAAATTCCAGGTCTTTCCATTGCCGATATGAAATCGACAAACGTACAAATTACTCCTCTGAGCATGAAGAGTGACAGTTTGGACGCCCGTCTCATTTGTAAACCTAACGTAGAGGTCGTCGAGTCCTTCACGTCCGTGACGGTGTGATCGTAAGCTTCGTCCGAGTATATTAACACTATCTTTAATCTTGTTTGGAGTCTTCCATTGGAAATCTACAACGTCGTGTCGTTTGTGATCGGCCATTGATAATGGATTGGGAATCAGGGGAGGAAGGCGGGAGTTTTTGGGATAAAAAGTGAGTGACTTTTTGGGGTAATGCTGTGGGACTACGGTGTTATTTACTAATAAGGGGTAATAAAGGGTGTATGATATTATATTCATATTTATTTGGGAAGTGGATTTTAGGTTTTTGGAAAGTGGGCTGCTTATGTTTTGAGGTTAGATATATGGCGGTTTAACTCAACCGTTCACTTCAATATGTCAACTGTCATTTTATTTTATGAGATGGGATCAAAAAAGTACAAGTATTTTGTGGAGTATAGAAGAATCAATGAGATTGTGTCATTTGTACAAAAACCCATTTACCCCCATTTTTCTGAAACTTAAATACCTCACAAACGCTAAATCGAAAA
Source organism: Helichrysum umbraculigerum (assembly GCA_949592205.1). Classification (NCBI taxonomy): domain Eukaryota; kingdom Viridiplantae; phylum Streptophyta; class Magnoliopsida; order Asterales; family Asteraceae; genus Helichrysum; species Helichrysum umbraculigerum. Next base: position 24,371,743 of record CATIUR010000006.1, on the reverse strand, counting down.
ATTATGAAAATTGCACCATAAAATTCAGCGTTTTATCCTCTTCGAATTGTTAGTAACTAGATTTAAACTAAATATATATTTGAACAAATATATAGGTCGACTTAATGGTCCAAAATTGAAAACTTATATTGACGTGTTAGAGTTTGACTAAAAGAGTTAAAACTAACAACTGGGATTTGAGAGAATAAGTATTAGAGAAATAAATATGTATCAGAGAAATAAATAATTTATTCGAAAATCGGATCATTAAGAATCAGTATCATCGAACATTTATCTTACTTGACATCTAGTTATAGGGTCTCATTTCAGAAACGACCTTGCTTAAAACTGACAATACCATAGTTAGATATAGTGCAAACATATTCATTTTCCCTCAGATACTCCTTAAATGCCTGATAGTAGACATTAAACAATATTAGGAAATCCTTAAACTTACTGTGTTCCCATCAAGAAATTTACTGACTTACCTCTGCTGGAGTAAGGTTTTCGTTGTTGCCAAACCTTGGAGATCTCTCGTCAAGTCTATATACCCCTTGCAACCAATGGTATTATCCAAGTGTAACTTCAAGATGGCCTCGTTCTTGTCCACAACCGATATCTTAGTCAAATCCTTTAGAGATAGTTCGAAAGATTTGTGCATCGAGTCATCATAAGAGCAAAGCTTGTTCCCTGAATTTAACCAAAAAAGAAACAATCAAGTAAAATTCTTTATGGCTTGTGACATTCGATTTTCAGTTTTCTCATTTTGCCTTGAACAAACAGGCAGGGATGGATGCAATGTGTTGTCTATATTGAACAACCTAATTTCAGATATGTGGCTCACGTATTCATAAAGAACTACCTGAGATGTTCAGGCTTCTGTCAACCCTCCCGCTAACACTGAATTCCACCTCTTCTGTATCTATGCCACGCTCGAGAAAATAATTGATCATATACTTTCTACTATGCAATGACAACAATGAGAATTAAAAATATTATAAGATGTTAGTTATACAGTTATATACATACTCTATATCTAGCTAATGCAGTGGAATTTTCAGAGAGTACCTCATCGGTGAAACCACCAAAACTGTACTGATTTTTTCCGTCTTTTGTAAAGAATGTAAGTAGGTATTTACTTGTTCCCATATCCGTCCAAGTTACTTTGCTAATGTCAGACGTCACCATTACGATTCTCGATATACTCTTGAGTATTATTCCACACCAATTGAGACTCCTCAACTCGAACTTCCCAATTAACATCCTGTCAGTTAAGTTCCACGAAATCAGATCAAGATTTAGGTCACGTCCATTTATTTGTGTATCAAAAAAACAAGAAGAAAAAGGAAATAGGAAATTTACATCGATACTCCTCCGATCAAATTTGTGCAGACCTGTGAATTCCGTATCCTCCATTAAAAGATTAGATATACAGTGCAAGAACATACACTAAAATTCGATTTCAAGATGAAAACCCCAAATTTTAGGGTTTCGAGAAAATACTCTAGCAGAAGAATAAAATGCGAACACTAACCCTAACTTCTTTCTGAGATGAAAGAAATAGAGATAGAAAACTAGAAATCGGTGAAATCACGAAGAAAAACGATAACGAACTCGAATTGGATAGCAATTGAGAAATAGAAAGAGTACTTTTATTTTTGTTACACCTGAAAACTGATTTAATAAATGAGGGAACTTCTTCTTCCCACCAAAACTCCTTTTGAACTCCAAGGTGAATAAGAGTACACTTTTTTTAAGTGTATTACTACTATCAGTTATATTATTTTAAAAATCGAGCTACTTACATAATAGGTCGGTTGGTTTACTGGTTTACATCTCGTTATTCAAACGGAGTTTTCCGGGTTCGAACCTCACCTACCCCCATTTTTCTTTTTTCTTCTAAACCTTTTATTTACACTATATGTCATTATGTTGGTTTATATCGTTTATTACTCTCTTTTTTTCTTATTCGTTATAGATTAACTAATGTTATTATTAGTGTGTCTCTTGTTTCAATCCGTCTGTTGATTAAACTATTCAAACTTAATTTGATTTCTAGCTTTTACTTCTAATAAAACTTATCGATCTTATAATCTTTTATGGGAAAATAATCTGTAATGTTGAATATTACAATTGAAAGGTAATGTCGGTGTTGATGGAGGGGTCATTTGTGTAAATATAAAAAAGTTGAAGGATTAAAAATGTAAAATGTATACTTTGTAATTGGTCAACATTACAATTCAATTGTAATGTCAACATTACAAATGATTTCCCCTTCTTTTATGAGCATAATGATAGATTATACTTGGTATTAACTTTTAGAACTTAAATGCCATGTTTAAATACCATTAATAATTGATAAACAAATAATACCAGTAAAATATTCTTGTGTCCGCTGCGAAACGCGAGTTTTTTCCATCCTAGTTTTACCTCATAGAGTCATAGTTGATTGTCGAAGTGTTTCAGGAAACTTTGAATATTTGAGTATCGATTAACGACCATGCACCAAAACGGCAAAACGTTTGGAATCCTCTCATGTTGAATCCAACATGAGAATTCATGTTCACTTGCAAATTAAAGTTTTAAAATACGTCAAAATCTAAGAATACCCATATATTAGATAAGAAGTTGTAATATAAAGTAACAATATTTTTTTATTATCTATATTATTATTACCATCGATTACTCGCTCCGGGTCAAAAAGGACATTCATCATTAAAAAACATTTCAAGACATGTTAGGTAAATGTAATTTTTGTTTTATGTTAAGGTGTTTGTAATTTGAATTTTTTAAAATGAGTTACATGGAGTAATTAATGAGTGTAAATGAGGAGTGACAATTTTTAAAAATTTCCTATATATATGGTTGTCAGGTAGTGAAACTGCCTACTTTGACTTTAAGTCTTACCCATTGGATCATATTGACTTTCAATACCAACCTTACGATAATGGATTTTCAGTTTTGGGAGGTTATGATAATCTCTCCCTCCTAATTTCTTTGCCTCCCATTTTCTATGCCTCTACCTTCTATTTTCCTTGCCTCGCATTTTCTTTGACTCTCCCTCCCACTTTCTTTGCCTCCCATTTTCTATGCCCCTCCCTCACATCTTCTATGTCTCTCCCTCCCATTTTCTCTCCCTTCCATTTTCTATGCCTCTCCCTCCCATTTCTTTGACTCTCCCTCCCATTTTCTTTACCTGTGCATCCCATTTTCTTTGCCAGCCTCCCATTTTATTTCCCATTTATGCCCCTCATTTTATTATTTGCCCTCCATCTACACCCCATTTTACATGATTCATGTTTCATAGAAATTGTCTCCCTCGTGCCTCCCATTTTATTTACCCCGCTATTCTATAAATTTGCCCTCCCATTTTATTTAATGTCCCCTTTTTATATGCCTCCCATTTCATAGTTTTCATAGTTTTGCCTCCCAATTTTTGTGTCTCTCATTTTATTTACCTCATGTTTTATCATGTGTCGCTCATTTTTTTTTAAATGTACTCCCATTTTATAGCTGTACTACTTTCTAATTCGTATCTCCCTTCTTACATCCTCCTCCCATTTTACATCCTCCTATTTTATATTTTCATTCTCCAATGCCTACCATTTCATATGCCTCCCATTTTATTTGTCTATGTGGCTCCCATTTTATTTGGCCTATGTCCCTCCCATTTTATTTTTTTTACCATATATATGGCCACCGGGTAGTGAAACTGTCATCATTTACTTTAAATATTAGCCATTACATCATATTCACTTTCAATCGGGACCCTCTGATAAATGATTTTCGGTTTTCAGTGGTTATCATAACCTCTTCACGATCTAGAGAAAATTACCTAGATAAACGGTCAACGGACCCGTTATCACTAAATAGACGGTGTCAGGAAGGTTTTTTCAAAACTAAACCGCGATTTCGCCGAAATAGATGAAGTGTTTGGCGATTTTGGCGAAAAGCGTTGAACCAATGAGTGGTAGCCAAGCGTCCCTAAATTTAGCCGGTCAACAGATATTCGCCGGTCAAAGATGCTTTTCGCCGAATTTCAAATGACATATATTCCCAAAAAATCGCCGAAAAGCAACAAATTCGCCGAAAATCAGGATTCGCCGAAAATCACCATTTCGCTTAAATTCACCATTTCGCCTAAATTGTTCTTGAAAATTTCGCCGAAATGAAAAATTCGCCTAAAAGCTATTTTTTTGAAATTTCGTAATTCGTGCCGATCTCTTTTTCCCCTTTTCCCAAACATTGTTTATGTCTTTGTAATTCGTGCGAATTTTGGGGTTTTTTCGACGAATTATTTAAAAATTGAGTCGAGATTTTCGGCGAGATATGTCATTGGAATTTCGGCGAAAAGCATCTTTGACCGGCGAATTTTCTGTTGACTGGTGAAATTTAGTAACGCTTGGCTACCACTCATTGGTTCAACGTTTTTCGCCGAAATCACCTAACACTTCGTCTATTTCGACGAAATCGCGGTTTAGTTTTTTTAAAAAAAAACTTTCTGTCACGGTCTATTTAGTGATATATAAAAATGTCTCTCTCTCATGTGCCTACCACCTCCCATTTTATTTCCTCGTGTAACTCCCATTTGCCTATGTCCCTCCCATTTTATTTTTTTTATTTTTATTTGCCTCCCTCCCATTTTCATGTCCCTCCCATTTTATTTTTATTTGCCTCCCTCCCATATTTTATTTTTATTTGCCTCCTTCCCATTTTCATATCACTCCCATTTATTTTATTTTTATTTGCTGTGCCTGCCATTTTCATGTGCCTCCCATTTTATTTTTATTTACTTCCCTATGTGCCTCCCATTTTCATGTCCCTCCCATTTCATTTTTATTTGTCTCCCTCCCATTTTCATGTGTCTCGCTTCCATTTTATTTGTCTATGTGAGTCCCTTCGATTTTATTTTTATTTGGCTCCCTCTCATTTTTATGTCCCTCCCATGTTATTATTTTATTTTATTTTTATTTGTCTCCCTTCCATTTTCATGTCCCTTCCATTGTATTTTTTATTTTAGTTTTATTTGCCTCCCTCCCATATTTTATTTTCATTTGCTTCCCTCCCATTTTCATTTTCATGTCCCTCCCATTTTATTTTTTTGAGATGAGATCATTAGAGTACATGAATTTATTAAAGTATGAAAATACCAATCATATTGTAACATGTGTACAAAGAGAAGAGAGTGTTCCACATGTACACAAGATTGTTACTTAATTAGATTACGAGGGATAATGTTTACATGTATGATATATATCTTATTCTTATTCTTATTCATGTTAATCATATTTGTTTGTTGATTAATAATAAGTTGCTATTTTTGATTTTGAACATTATGAGTCAAAAGATTGACAAAGTCCGTGTTTTATTAATCTTAATTATAGTGTTTGAGAAACTTTTAAAAACTCGTAGAAGTAAATTGACATTTACGCAGATGCATGCATAATTTGATTCCACATGCATCTTCATAGACACATTTATTGAAAATTGCAATTCTTGCAAAATGTTGATAATCGGTAACGATTGAAAATTAATTGCAATCTTATTGACTTTCAAACTACAATATAATTCACTCAAAAGCTTAAACTGTCACACCCCCAAAATCGGTAATCGTGTTTAATGATAGTTTAGCGGAAGCATTATCATTTATTAGCGGAAGCATATATGTATTAATTAATCAGCGGGGGCGCTGACGTCAGCAGTATGCATTCCTTTTATCAGAGCTTATGATCATTGCAGAACAGTAATTAAGATGCCATTAATATAAAAGTATTTACAAAAACTACGACTTGTCAAGTCATAGAAGTAAAGTGTTGTAAAAATACATTTGTCCCAAAAGTGGCATCCTAATTCATCGTGGGTAACTTACGTCCTTTATGCATGCATCAGTACCTGAGTCCTAATTCCCTGAAAAACATAGTAAAACGTCAACATTGAATGTTGAGTGAATTCACAGGTTTTAGTTATTAGTGGTCAAACCAAGTTATGAATAAATCATTCGTTTACAGTGAAACATAAAGTTTATAAGTTTAGTAGGAAATACATAAAGTTTATAAGTTTAGTAGGAAATACAAGTTATTCTAGTTAAAGAAAACATTTCCTATATAAAGTAAGAATGTCATTCTTACTACAAATAAATAGTTGTGTAGGAAACACAAGTTTAATCAAAAACATTTCCTCTTAAGTAGTTGCAGGAAACAAGGGTTTAACTAATCAAAGCAAACATTTCCTATCAGTTGTGTAGTTCCAAATAAGTAATCTCCATAAAGTACCATTTCCAAACTAAGATTTGCAGTGTAGTTCCAAATAAGTAATCTCCATAAAGTACCATTTCCAAACTAAGATTTGCAGTTTAATAATCGTTGTTAATACAAGTTAATCGTCAAGTAGGAAAACATGTCTATTCGGATACGATAAACATTTTCCTAAATGCTTTGTAAGAAACACAAGTTTATCAATTCAAGGAAAACATTTCTATAATAGTTAAGAGTTAGAAATACTAGTTTATCCAATCAAGGAAAACATTTCTAAAATAGTTATGCATTTAGAAACACTAGTTTATCCACTCAAGGAAAACATTTCCAAAATAGTTATGCGTTTAGAAACACTAGTTTATCCATTCAAGGAAAACATTTTTACAATGAGGCAAACGTGTAGGAACACCTATCCTCTTAGTTATCACAGGAAATACAAGTTTAACATTTAAGTAAACATTTCCTAAAAGTAATTGTGTAGGAACACCTATCCTCTTAGTTATCACAGGAAATACAAGTTTAACAATTAAGTAAACATTTCCATTCATATAGTGTGTAGGAAATACAGGTTTAACAATCAATTAAACATTTCCATTCATATAGTGTGTAGGAAATACAGGTTTATCATTCAAGTAAACATTTCCATTCATATAGTGTGTAGGAAATACAGGTTTATCATTCAAGTAAACATTTCCATATAAATAGTTTGTATCACAGGAAGTACCCCTTCCAAATCAAGTACGTACAGGAAATACCCTTTCCAAATCAAGTTGTTGTTTTGTTGTTTAGTGGAAAATATAGACTACGATCCCTCTAAGGTGAGCTAAACCTTTAGAGTTAAAGTACGACACCTAGTACTATAACCAATCCACGACCAATTTATATTTTTGCCACAGTAACAGGTTAAGTATACACTCCGCGTGCGACTGCCGTCGTGAGGTTGGAATGACCAACGAGTTATATCCTGGGAGGGTTGTCAAATCGATAGTACTATCTGTATACTTAGTGGCTAGAGTCACCTAGCTAATGGTTATAGGTTGCAAGCACTGGGACTCATGTGCACTACAACTACCTCACGTAAACCTAGGTTCGTACCAAGATTTGTTTTGTCTTAATTCCCAAAATAGTTGTGAAAATCTTTTCATAGAAATAGTTCAAGTTTAACGATATGAAAACAATTCATATAAACAGTTCAACGGCATGAAAGCATTCATGTTAATCAGTTGTATATAATAACATGCAAAGCAATTATATAAATCAAGTAGCATGTTATATCACATAGTTCTATGTTTTCCACCCCTGGTTTTAAAAACATTTAAAACAAGTAGAAAGTAGGGGCTGTGAACTCACGTGTAGCAAGTCTTCAGCAAAAATAATAGCTAGCACAACAGTCCAATCGCGTCCCTCAAATACCTAGACGCAAATAATAATACTTGTATAAGTATGTGGATTATTTGTTAAGTTGTAGAGTTTATAATATTTCAGTTGCTGGTGAGGTTTGCGTTTCAATTAGTCGTTGAGTTCAAGTATGTATATTTATATACATATTGGTTGAATATATATATTCTAATATATATATATTAGTTGTTGTCATTGTTAATATCCGTATATACATAGATATGAATGTAGTTGTCGTTGTTATCGATTATGTTTTCAAAACATAATTATAATAGTTATCAAAATAACTTTGTTATATTATTCACATATGTCGTTTGTTAATTGTCGCGAATAAAACTTAGTCATCGTTTATATTTTCAAAAACGTAACTTTGTTAGTTATACAAACATAACTTGTTTTCGTTTGTCGTATATAGTTTGTACTAGATAATTAAATCGTTCCATTTTATATGTCTCGTTATATATATATTGTCCGTTCGTTTGTATATATATATATATTTTGTTATCGTATTAAGTTTTGTCGCGTTTTAAATGTCCGTATTAAATTATGTCGCGGATATAATTATGTCTCTTAGTCGTGTCTATTTCAATACCAAGTCACGTGTCGCATATACATATTTACCAATTTAATCGTTATGCACCCAATTTAATCGTTATGCACCTAGTTTAATCGTTATGCACCCAATTTAATCGTTATGCACCTAGTTTAATCGTTATGCACCTAGTTTAATCGTTATGCACCTAGTTTAATCGTTATGCACCTAGTTTAATTAAGGATCCGCCGGCTCGTGGGTTTGATCCGCCGGATCGGGTCCAAATAGGGGGAATCCGCCGGATTCCCGTGAATCCGCCGGATCCACCTGTGTTTCGGCTGGGAATCCGCCGGATTCACTTGAATCCGCCGGATTCAATGGTTTTTCAGGTCCTGTTCGTCTCTGTTATAATACATACATACGGGTTTTGATTTTAACTTCGTTTTTAACATGATCAAACACCATTATATGTTATATAAACCTATTATAACATGTTTTTAACAATTTGTAACAACAATCATCAACAATTATCATAATTTAAGAAATTTATAAAAATGAAATAAAATAGTAAATTGATCCTCACAATGATGTTAAGATGAAGATGATGATGATTTCTGATGTTGATGATGACGAAAATGATGAAGATGAAAGTGATCAAGAAACCATTTTTGTTTGTGAGCTTGAAAGGTTGAAGATTAGGAAGATGAAGGTGATTATGGTGTTGTTGTTCCTGCTGTTTGTTGCCTCTGCTTCACCCAGTACGCACAAACACAAACCAGAAGAGAGAAAACCAGTGAAGTGTGTGTGTATATTTTGAAGATCAAAATATAGGTGGGTTTGTATTATTGGAGGTGAAAATTTCAAACGGGAGTATGGAGGGTGAATCAATCTGTCGCCAGATATTTTAGTTGGTGCATTATTAGTAGTTTTTAGCCCGTTAATTTCGTGTACGGGTATAATTTGTGGTACTTTAGTTATAATAAAATTTCGCGTTATGTTTCTCTAAATCTCGGAGTTAGTAATTGATAATTATATGATCGAAATACTTTGTCAAAAGTATGATAAAATTATTTACAGTAAAAGTACTGTATAGTCAAAAACGCGTGCCAGATTTCAGTTAAATTTGGAAATCATATTCTGAGGTAATGTTCTATACATTAAAACAGTAACTTACTAAATAATACTTTTATTATTTAGAACCTCTAGGCGCGTTTTAAAATTATTTCTGTTCGTGTAACGCGTACTAAAAATCGTCTAAATATTTCGTTTTCTTTTCGTTGTAATACTTTTATATAATAATTTCAACTAAAAATTATTCAAAAGTATTTTCGAAGTTCATTTCGGAACTTTATTATTCGCGATTAATACGTTTATTATAAAACGTATAATTTGTTATATTATATCAATAATATAATTATCTAATAGTTGTAATTAATAATTTTCGAATTATTAATTATTTTGTATCATCAACATTATTGTGTTCAATTCGTAGAGTTTGATATATTTATTTCGTACGTAATTATATATATATACACATAATTACAATCAAATACATCACGTATTCACATAGTAAGTTACACAGAACTTATACACAGAATAATTTGAATTCACTTAATCAGGGAATTACTCTAGGTAATGCATGAAATTAGGTTAAGTAATTACCCTAATTGGAGTATTGTCACATAAACGTATATCTACAATTGATCAATAATCATTAACGGCTTATATGATTTGAAATATTATGTAATAAGTAGTCTTCAACCTTTGAGGGTTGTTAGCAATGTTTGATAGGATAATTCACTTTTAGTTATCAAAAATCAAGGACGGTTCATGAAATATCAACAAAAGTATGGAAAAAGTAAGAAAACACACACACATATATAGTACTTGATCGTACGATAGTTTTGATCCATCCAATAACAAACTCCTAACTTAAGGTTGAGCCATGTGATCCCAAAGATCTTAGAAATTATAAGAGGGTGGTTGTGGTAGAAGGTTCATACTTCACAGGGTTGATAATTGTGTTAGACCGATTAACTTAGGGTGCTTGGTTGGAGGTATTAAAGGGTGAAGAATAGGAAAGGGAATGAATAATCTCGCTTGGTTCCATACAATGCAATCAGTCATTACCCATTAGTGGGTAATCACATATTCCCCGCCAAATTGGGGGTAATGGTAATCATTACCTAAAATCTTCCTAAGAAATAACATTTAGATACTCATCTTGATCCATCAATGCGATAAACTCACCAACCCGTTTGATTTTTCGGATCGAACTCAGATCAAGTTTCGGGTTAACGGATCAGCCTGTCAAAGCTAAAATTGACCCGTTTTACACGAAACTAACCCACCAACCTGAATCATGTCAACCCATTAACCAGTTTGACCTGTTTACATTTTCATTTCAGACTCGGGTCAAGCGGTCAACTTTCGGGTTAACTAAAACCATTATAGTTTACTCATTTGACCCAAAACCAACTTGTGAACTTACTAACCCATTTGACCCGTTTTCTAAACCAGTAATAAAGATTGTGTGCTAGTGGGTTAAGAAACTTTGACCCGCATCACATTATCAAATCATTTTGGATTCGGATCACGTACCTAGGACCGGTCAACTTCAATTTGTCACCCCTACTAGTAGTTGCATGAACCAAATATCAATGACAAAGGTAATACTAAGGAATGCTTATTGCATTGCTTAGTATTCTCATTGCCTTTTCCATTACCATTCCCTACTTTGGACCAAGTGCACCCTTACGGCCTTAATTGTTAATATCATTAGGAGTACATGGCTTGACTTCAATCTAATCGTTGTTGAGATTTTTGTATTACCAAATACCGTGTATACTTGTTGTCTTCGATGCTTATATTGTGATTTTGCCATTGCCACATTGGGACGCTATATACGTAGTCCATGAATTGCGTTTTTTGTGACTAATATTTTAGGGATGTTGGTTCCTGGATCATAATTGTTCACCAATCGTCTTCTGAGCTTAGATAGGAAATTTTTAATTTAATATTTTGAGTACAAATAGGACATGAAATCTCCTTTTGTAATCTCGTTTCGTTTAACACATTTTTCCCGGTATTCGCGAATATTTCTGTTACAACCTAATTCCACATCATTAAGAGGCGGTAAAATATATTTGAAATGCTCATAAACTCAATACTTTTCATATTTACTTTGTGAAACGGTATACTATTAGAAAGAATTTTTCTATAAATACGTCGTTCCAACTTGACATTTTATCGAAACCAGAGGTTTATCCTAAGAATTCATCTATTATGATTTAATATAATTATGATGATGATTCAACAGTGAAAAAATACTTTTTTGTGTAAACTCTATAGCTTTAAGTTAAGATCAATTTGAAAGTATATATTATAAGTGGCAAAATGAATGGGTCGGGTCGAGTCGGGTTGGGTCATGGGTCTAGATGAGTTTGGGTCTAAATGGGTCCGGGTCTAGATGAGTCATCTATAAGGATGGGTCTAAACGGGTCCGGGTCAAATGAGTCTCGGGTCGGGTCATCGGGTTTTTACCAAACTTTTTTTAAAATTTGATTGAAAAATGAAAAAAATGAAATGAGGTGAATAAAAAAAAAAATTACCCGCTAGACCCGTTGGTTAATTGTTACACAATTGGAGGTTGTATTGAAAAACCAATCAAACCCATCCAAAAAACGGGGAGGAGACCCAACAAACCCATCCGACCATCCCCTTCTAAATATTAACCAAATTGACTCATTTTTCTTCATTTACCATACTTACATTCCTCTAGAAATTAGGTAAATTATTTATGTGACACTATAGGTAAATTCTTAAATATCGGTTTTAGTTGTTAATTAGTATTTCTTAACTAATAGAGTAAAACATTTTTATTTTTTATCGGCCTTCGTTTGATAATTTTATCATTCATTACAACTATGTCCTTTTTACAATCAATGCATTATCAAAGACATGTCTTTGTGTTTAAAATGACAACAATTCAATTACTAATAACAGTATAACACCATTGTTAATACTTTGGATGATTCTTCTCCTTTCAACCCACATATGACGACCATTGCATGCTCACAACCCTTATTATAATGTCACATTTCCGGTTAAGTTATTACATGTATCTCAAAAAAATCTTTATTTTTAGATATATGGTACTCGTAATAACTAAACGGGAAATCTGATATTACAAGAACGGTTGTTGGCATATAATTGTCATCATATGTGGGTTAAAAGGAGATGAAACATGAATAACGATATAACAATGTGTTAGTAGTTTAACCACACATGCCAAGGAACATATTATGATACCTTTTATATGTTAGACTTTATATGTTTGTATATGTCTATATATGTGTCGTCATAAAAGTTAGTCGTAGATTGGTTTCCATGGATGTTGCCTATTAATGTAGTGTCTATTTTATACAATAAATATTACCTACTCAATTGTCTCCTTAACGAGGGAGAGAAGGAAATGAGTGTATTTTGTAAGATATTGGTTCTTGTGAGGAAAGAGGTTTAAGGAGGGAAGGGAAAGAAGCAAATGGGAAAGTGACAAGTGTTCTCTTCCATTTCTCCACCTTCTTCATTTCTCTACCCTTATCATTTCTCAACTTTTTTTCTTACATTTTTTTCAGTGTTATATTTTTATTATTATTTTTTTATTATTATCAATTTCTTCTTCTTTTTTTTTTTTTTTTTTTTTTTTTTGTTGCATTTTTTAAAGTTCTTGTTATCAACTTTTTTTTTTCCCGTTTTTCAACCTTTTCAATTAACCTTTTTCACGAATTGTTTATCATTTGTTTTTGTTTTTTCGCGTTTTCAACCTTTTTTGTTGTTGTTGTTGTTGTTGTTGTTTTACCATACGTTATAATATGTAAATACAATTTTATATATAGTATTACAAAAAAAGCATTTATGTGATGTACCATATTCATACCTTGAATAAAATAAATTTTGATATAATAAAATTATAACTTCAATGCATCGTAAAATTAAAATTATGATGCACCAAGATTTATACACAAATAATGTTTAAAGTATATCTAAAAGTTGAAGCGTCATATTTATAACTATGATGCATCATGTTTTATAACTATGATGCACCACTTTTTAATTCAATAACGATGTTCTATAGTATATTTTGAAAGTCGATGCATGATATTTTAAACACTCGATGCACCATGTTTTATAACTATGATGAACCTTGTTTTGATACTAAGATGCACCACTTTTTAATTCAATAACTATGTTTTATAGTATATTTTAAAAGTCGATGCATGATATTTTAAACACTCGATGCATCATATTCAGAGAAAATTAGTGCATCATAGTTTATTATGTTATTTAACACAATAATAATTTACTTTTATTACATCTTGTTTTTTATATTCATCTGCATCATAATATATAACATCTGGTGCATCACAAATGTGAAAATAATATATGGAGATGCAGGGGATCTCCATATAGATAAAGAAGTTTTTAAAAAATGTTAAAAACTATTTTTTTTTTATTTTTAATTGTTAAAAATGATAATTTTTCCTAAAAAAATGTTAAAAAAAATTTATTTAAGTATTTATTTTTGATAAAAGTGTTATAGAACTTATTACAATTTTTAAAAAAAAAATTTAGAGTTTAAAATAATTTTTTATTTTTTTTATATAAAAATAAATTTTTTCAATAAAACTTTTTAGAAAAAAAGGGAAATAGAAAAAAAAAAAAAAATAAAGAAAGAAAGAGGTGGGAAATGGATAAAAAAAGTGAAGAAATGAGAAATGAGGAGGAAATGGATAAAAAATGTGGAGAAATGAGGATGACACTTGTCACCTCCTCATTAGCTTCTCTCTCTTCCTTCACTTTTACCCATTCTCCTAGGAACCTCACCCATTTTGTAATGTACATTAATTAGAAGGCACTCGCGTCGCGTAATACGACAGTATAAATTTATAAAGTGGTCTGATTTTAGGAGGACGATAATAGTAGCCACTAGCCAGCATGGCAACATGTCAAAAATCGAGAATGCATATAAATGATAAAAATCGAATAAGTTTTGTAAACAATTGTGTTGATTGTGATTTGTTTTCTTTTCTTTTTTAATCCTTAAAAAATGTATGTGTTGATTGTGATTAGTTTTAATTTTGTTATCTCGGTGATTGTGAGTAGTTTTATGATTTATTTTATTTTTGGTATATTGAGAAAGCGTGTAGTGACTTTTGTATAAGTAATTTTAGATATAAGTAATTAAGTAATAAGTAAATAGATAATTATGTTAGAGAGCAGTTTTGAAACTTTACTTATTTTTTGAAAATTGATTCAAATACAAGACATGTTTTAAAAGTAATTATAGATATGTTTTTAGTACCATCAAAAATCTATCGATATCTAAAAAGTCTATCAATCAATTGACCGGCGTATTTATAAATATATGTGTTTTTCGGGCTCAATTCAAGTTTCCTTAACTACTTAATTAGTAGAGACTATTGTATGTAAGTATGCATGTGTTGTTATTTTTTAGAAGGGTTTATTGTTTCGTTATGTATTATACTTTACATTTTTTACTATTGTATGAGTCGAACTTTGAAAACTTCTAAAATATTTAGACTTTCCTTTTTTAGCATTGACAAAAATGGAAACTTTCCAATTTTAGCCTTACCCAAAAAGGAAAGTATACATACAATAGACGATATTTACAAGTTCAATACATACAATAGAAGTTTTCAAAGTTCGACACATACAATAGTAAAAAGTTTAAAGTTAAATACATAACGAAACAATTAACCCTTTTTAGAATAAATTTGTATAATTATTAGTACCATCTTTTAGTGATGTTTATCTTACAAATTTATTAAAATTACCGGTGTACTCCGTAGATAGCGACGGTGACAATCAATTAATTTTAAGGTTCGATTTTAATATTTAAATCATAGTATCTATAGATGGTTTATTTTGTGTACATCTTCTGAAATAAAACTTTTATTGAAATGATATGTTGAAAATTTGATTTGAGGATGTTCAAAGTTTACTAATAAATGTTTGAGATTTATAAATAAATTAAATTAAATATTGAGTTAATTAATGAAAGTTAAGAGTAAAATAGACTTTCAATTTTACTTATTAAATATAAAATATAATTATAATTCAAAGACAAAGTAGGAAATAATTTATATATGTCACTACAACAAAAAAGTCATTTATTCACACTTTTTTCTACACACTTGTAAAAAGTGTGAACTTTTTTGTTCAATTTTTCACACTTATAAATGTGTATAAATTTTTAACATTTATAAGAGTGAAAAATATCACATGTTCACACATATAAGTGTATGAAAAAAAAAAGTTCACATTTATTGGTGTGTACAAATATAAACTTGATCACACCTAAAAGTGTTACACTAAATTTGTGACACCCAATTTGTTCACACTTCTTTTGTGTGAGGAAATGAGGTGTGACAAGTTTACTTTACATTTTTAAGTGTGATCAAGTTTATGTTTATACACATTAATAAGTGTGAACTTTTTTTTCTTACACTTTTATGTGTGAAAATGTGATGATATATCACGCTTATAAATGTTATAAATTTATACATATCTATAAGTGTGAAAAATTTAACAAAAAGTTCACACTTTTTAAAATTGTGAAGAAAAAAAGTGTGAACAAATAGCCTTTTTGTTGTAGTGTGTTTTCTCCGTTTCAAAATAAATATCTTTTTATAATGCACCTAGTTTTAAAAAAGTCAATATCTACCAATAATATGCCATCTTTGACCATAAAATTCGTTTCTTATTGAGTGTAATGGAACTTAGACACGAGAAGTATAATTTGAGACGGAAGTAGTAGTTAATATTTAAGATAAAATCCCTTTACGAATAGAACTTAAATGAAAATATACATCTACAAGAATAGCAACACGAAAACTCATATAATGTACAACTTGTAATGCATAAAGTACACGTATAATATTCCACATGAAAACCTCTATGCAAAAATGAAAAATGAAAAAAAAATCTATTCTATCTACTAAAGGGGGATACGCTGACGTCATATAGCTGAGTTGGCACCATATACACCAAGCGAATACGCTGACGTGTCACTACCAAATTACTCTGCTGATGTCATCATGTACTACTATTATTTTCATTTAAATGTTTAAAAAAATAAAAAACGAATTTATCCACTTCCCAACGTTGGCGTGAATGAGGCATTAATGGATAGATATCTTTTTAATTTTCCAATGATATTATTGCTATCTTTAAGGCAAAAACCTTTCAATTTCCCCTTTGTTTTCTCCCATATGCACGCCAAAGGAATACGAAAGGTTGGACTCTTCATATTATAAATCATACGCTACCATTCCATCAAAGCCAACATACTAAAGCCTTTTCACTTTCCCTCTCAATTCCTTACTGCACTTACGTTTCAGTTGTAATGGACAACCAAACATACGATTTCATTGCGGATCTTGCGTGAAGGACTCTTGGAAGCTTAAAGTTCGTGTTCTTAGTCTGTGGAAATCAACCTTCTCACTTGATATGATCGTCATGGATGAAAGGGTAATACAACGAATATTTACTATGCAGTCCAATTTTACTTTCTGATTATATTTTGGACATAACAATAACTATGTTGTTTATCATGTTTTTTTCATAATATCATGCAGGGTGATAAGATTCAGGCTACTGTCAAGATGGTTTTAGTACCATATTTTGAAAATATATTGCAAGAAGGTTTTGTTGTTTTGCTGGGTAAATTTGGTGTTGGTGCAAACACCAGGAAGTACCCTATCATGAGGCACAAATACAAGCTTAACTTCTATCGATGTACTCATGTCAAGAGGGATTTGTCATTTAATGGTCCAATTCATGGTTTCCAGCTTTTACCTTTTAGTGAGGTGTTTGACAAGTTGGGAGATTTGGACCTACCTGTTGGTATGTACTAATTGTTAGATATATTTCACAAATACAACGTTATATACTTCTGTATGTTGTTATGATTTCGGATTTTTTTATTATAGATACTATTGGTACTATCGTTGACTGTGGTGATATTGTAACACCCGCCAAATTAGGACTAGTAATTAGTGCCTAATCATATGTTAATACATGTAATTAGTTATGTGTTAGGCTAAATTATGTATCGAAATATATATATTGTTGAATATATACGAAAATGCGATTTGATTAAATCGTACGCAATTTAAATCGAATGTATTTCGGTTCCATAAATACGGACGTTGGTGACACAATTTATATTTAAGTATAAAACATTATCCGAAAACATTACTGGGTCCAAACTACTGTTTAAATTTTATTCCCAAAGTTGTCCACTTCGTACAATTAAAATTTACCTAATTAACAACAAAATACGCAAACTATTGAAATCACATTTTAATATCTTAAATTATTAGATAATTGGTAAAACAATTTAATTAGATTATTAAACAAAAATTCGTATTTTAAAATGGGTAATTAACGCGCGAAATATTTATTCAAACGTTAAATGACGGAGAAAACGAACACCACGCGGAGCGCGTGGCGAAGACTGAAAAGTGGGGGACTTAACCTCCCACTTTCCACCTCTTTTTCTCATTTCTCTCTTATCTCGCTCTCTTACTCTCTTCCACTCTCATTTCTTCAAAAATCACCAAACCACCACCTCCATCAAAATCGCAAAATACTACCACTAAACGATCTTGGATTTTCAAGACCCTTTGGAGAAAAACGTTCACCACTTCACGATCTACAACGCTATCTTTTCGGATTTTCAATCCGACAATTTGTAAGTTTCCGACAAAATCCCGAAACCACTCGATTCTTAGTATTTTCACTTGTTAGTTGTTTATATAACTTATATATGTCCATTACAAAGTGTAGAACACGATTTTATAGCTTAAAAACGGGTTTGAATTGGGTTTTTGGCCGGAAAAATCTCGGCAGTCGAAACTTTCTGGGCTGATGTTCTTCAATGCGACACAAGCCTTGTGTCGCATGTAGTGTCGTATTTTGCCTGTTATGTCGCACCTAGTGTCGTATAAATCCTTTTGTGTCGTACCCTTTACGACACAACGTTGTGTCGCATCTTATGTCGTATTTTTATACGACACAATCACTATGTCGCTGTTGAATCAGCATCTCGAATCTATACGACACAACCCTTGTGTCGTATAGGTATTGTGTCGCATTTCTATGCGACACAACCCTTGTGTCGCATGACAAACTTTTGTGTCGCTTGATTGTGTCGCATAAAACAGCAGGTTTTCAAACTAAAATTTCATTAAGTGTCGAACCTATATAACCTCAAATACTTATACGATACGACTTATAAAACACATTGGAACACACTTGTAAGTGCAAAACACCAATAACATGATAATAATACTTAAAGTTATTATTTCAAATCCATCACCAACGGGCCGTACACGTTTTCAAACACTTAACAAATCAACCAAATCGTAGTAATTTGGACATATATATAGTTGTGTGACAACTACAAGGGTGATCTTTTGAGATACCCAATCATGTTTATAACCATCGCGTGTCGTGGACACCCTCAGGTTACAAGTCTTTGGACTTCATACTCGGCTAATCAACTCAAGTTTATTAAGTTAAACTCATAAGACTCAGGTGAGTCTCATGGCCCCTCTTTTTACTGTTTTACTCAGGGGTGTGATACTTTGCTCATTTTAACATGTGAACGCAAGTACAAACATTTCATATACTAAATGAGTTTTTCACAACTAATCATTTAAAGTCCTCCGTCAGCATAGTTGTTAATACGTTGTAGCGTGAATATTAGTATATGGTACCATATAGGATTGACCCTCCTCGTTCGGGTTAGCAAGCACTAACCGGGTAAACGGACGTACTAATATTTGGGAAGACGAATGTTGATTAGGCATTCGTGGAGGCACCTCGCCCGGAATTCTCTATAGGGGACCCGACCCTCGAGTTAAGCTCAACTATGTGCTCATGGCTGTATACATATACATTATCAATTGCTGGATGCAATCCAATTATTTAAATCTTGCGGTTCATACTATATTACTTGATTTCAAACCTGTGAGCTCACCAGCTTTAGCTGACCCATTTAGCATGTATCGCAGGTACCAAGCAGTAGGTTGTTTCTGCTTCAGGACTTCTAGCTCGAGTCAGCATACAGACGTTGAGATTTTCTTGCATTAGTATATTTTGTACAAGTACTTATGTACTGAAATCTCCTTTTATTTAAACTCGAGCTATGTAAAGCTATAAATGTTGTAAACATTTCAATATCAATATATTTTGTTAAAACGACGCATATAGAGTCGTTTACTATATATCTTTGTGCTTTGTTATTGATTAGTAACACCCAAATCGTGCTTCCGCAAATCATTAAATTTGGGGGTGTTACAGATTGGTATCAGAGCCTAAGGTTATAGTGAACTATGTTGCATTTAGTGGGCCTAGACTATGACCATTAGGCAGTATTCCTTATTAGGTATAACTGGTTCAGTGATTACGTCATACGAGTTTAATTTAACATAGCCTGATCAACTATGTACAATTATGCAAAGATGACGTAAGACCTGAAGGTAGTTATGGCTGAACAGGGTACACTAGAAGACTCTGACCTCGAGAGGACCGAGACTTAAACATGTTTGTGCTAGACACTCAATAGGCTATATTATATAGGAAATATATGAATATATGCCTCACTCTTACTAACGCTTTGTCTCAGAAATGGCAAACACACCATCAAATTCATCTCGCTCTCAATCCGGATCGCAGAACCCAAGGGTAGCTAGGAGGAAAGCCAGGTTGCCTCGAGCTGGCCCATACCCCACTCACTTCACCTTGCCGGCCTTAGCCGCTAGGGTGAACCAGCATGAACAGCGACTTCGCACCATGGATGTCGTGTTGCAAGAAACGAACGAAAACTGGAGACTTACATCCCTCGAACGCATCGCACAAGTCTCTGAGGATCACGAAACCACCGTTAATAATGTAAACGTTCTATTCAACAAAGTGGTGGAGATAAGCGTAGAAACCGTCATTTTGAAACACAGACTTGATGAGTGTGAACAACGCTCACGGGTATCAGAGGAATACGTTGGCAGTTTGGTTCAACGACTGGCCTTGGCTGAAGACAATGCCCGACAGGCCAGCAGACTTGCCAATACTGTGGATCGTCTCATTGAAATGATGGAGCAGATTAATCTACGTTAAGACTAGTGTAGTCTTTGTCTTGTAATCTATCTTGTAATCTAATAACTATCTAAGCGCTACTCTATAATTCGGTCGGATGTAACAATTCCCGACATGCCTTTTGTAATACATCCGTAGGATGTAACCTTTGAACTCGTATTATCTATCAAATATTCCTGGTTGATTCTACTTATACTGATTGCCATTCTCCTTTTTCATATTGATATTATGTATTACCGCCTTTATACATGTACATCTGAGACAAATACAATTTTCTTACAAAATCTCATGCATCTTCATTTCTTTTATTGAAGAATCATGCCATCAAAGACAAGACCATACACCGATGCTCAGCTTACATCGCTCATAACCCAGGCTGTGACTGAAGCCTTGGCTCGGAATACTCCACAAAACTCCGCGAGAAACAGCGATGCCGCTGAAACCCCCGCTGTAGAGAATTATTGATTTGATGATACAAAATAATTAAAGATGAGGGACTAAAAGTGAAGATTGTTTTAAGTAGTTTCCTACTACAATTAGGTCTTCTTGTAAAACCTAGTATCTCTAGTATATAAAGAGATATTGGGTGTAGGAAAAAGTGTGCACAAAATATGTAGACGTCTAAAGGTTTATCCCTAAGGTTCTTTGTAACCCTGATACAAAGTGTATCCGTCTTGTTGATTTTATTAATAAGATTAGGGATTTGGTGTTAACAATCTTCTTTGTGTTCTTCGTATTATTCTTATTATGTCTTAAATACTTTTGCTTGGTGATTATTGGGACTACACAATTGGTATCAAAGCACGTCGAATCTATTCAAGATTTGTAGAGATTCAATCCAAGCAAGAGAAGCCTTATCGAAGAAACCCTAGAAGATTGCAAGAAAAATTCGTAATTCGTCATGTTCTGCGCAGCGATGGTAAAAAATTCGGATCTCATTCGTTAACCGTTCAATCGTCGTGAAATTTGAACTGTAGGTTCATAACATATAGGCGCACATTCTGACTAGAGGAATTTTCGATCTGAGATTTTGATTAAGAGATATATATTGTCGAAATTGGTTGCTGAAAGTTTAGGATTTTTCAGAATGGCAGAAGTAAAACGGTCACTGTGTCTTCGTTATTCAACGAAAGTTTATGATTTTTGGATATGTTATAGAAGACATATGTTTCTACATTGTGTAAAAATTTTATTGTGATCGGATGTCTCTACATATAGATATTAAAATTCGAATTTGCTGCAGTACCTTTGTGGTTTCTGTTTGAGCAGCTGCTGTGTATTAATTGTTGTGTATTCGTTAACCATTGGATCGACTTGATTTTTGGATATGTGGTTAATGAAACATTGATGGACTTCATGTAAAAATTTGAGCATGATCAGATACGTCATCAGAGAGATATACAATTCTGAAGTTGCTTGCCACTGCTCAGCCACTGTTTGTACAAGCTTCCCACTGCTAGAACATTCGTACCTCTGTTAGTACAAGCTTAACACTGCTAGAACATTCGTACCTCTGTTAGTATAAGCTTACCGCTGCTAGCACATCCTTACTGCTGTTAGTACAAAATTTGATGATTGCAACTGTTTGCGTAATGTATCATTGTTGCCACTGTTAGTGGAATTCAAAGGACATTACCACTGTTAATGCAAAGTGGTTATCACTGTTCGTGGATTTTGAAGATCTGATTACGAAGAAGATTGATTATAGCTTATTTGATATTGGAGTTGAGTTTTACAGGTGTGTATCTTATCTTATCTCAAAGTGGGGTGTTACACTTTGAAGATAACTTGTTTGGTTTGTATGGTGACGACGAAGACTTGACAAATCTAGCAAAAGTGTGTGATTTATAAACTTATGGTGCTTAATGCTCACATTTGCTATCACTTGAAGGAGTTATGGTGGACTCAGTGACTTATTATGGAGAATAAGGATTTTTGTCAAAAAGATTGCGATCTACTTATACATTGGAATATAAGTTCGACGTCGTGGATAGTACAAGATATAAGGTACAAGTTTGGAAGATTTAATGTAACACCCCTGAAATTCACTGTTTTACGGAAGCATAGTTTGGGGTGTTACTAATCAAATATCACAGCTCAAAGATAAAGTAAACGACATCTATATGCAACGTTTGTAAATTAGTTACATTCCATAGATATATTGTTTGAAAACTTAGTGTTTTCGTATACAAAAATGTAGTTTCCCTAGAGTCCGCGCGTGTAGCGGGAGATTCTATTACATAATCGTAATATACAAAAGATAATGCTAAGAATCTCCGTTAATGCAGTTGTATTGAAATCATGCGACTCTAGCTAAAATCCTGGAGTAATCCTACTCCATCCGGGTACCTGAGAAAACATGCTAAAAAGTGTCAACCAAAAGGTTGGTGAATCTCACAGGTTTGTAAGTAATATCAGCTTTGAACACGAGATTTCATCAGTAATGCCCGCATGCGTAAAATCAGCAATTTCAGTCCAGAAATCGTAAAACCAGTATTTGCAATCCAGCAAATGTAAGTAAGTAAGTTTATACCGTTGCCATGAGGCTCATAATCGAAGCTTAACCCGTAAGTAATAAGTTTGCTCCCGTGACATGCTCGTAATTGAGCAAGCATCAGTAACGAATAATTAGTCACCCGTTTCTACGTGTAAATCAGTACGTGGCAGCGCTACTGCCCCGGGTGGGGAGGGTCATTTCCCTAATGGATCCATTAACTAGTGTTCGCGCTTAAGTCCATAACTAACGATATATGATGGAGAGACTTCTGTAAATAGTAAATAACTCATGCAATTCCGTTTGGTAAAGTAAGCAGTTTTAGTACTTGTGTTCAAGAAAAGTAAGCAATGTATCTCACCCCGTATGTAAAACAGTAAAAGTGGGGCTGTAAGACTCACCTGAGTCGAGTAGTAAGCAGTAGCAAATGGTAGGTAGTATGTAGGTTCTCCGAACCCGTAACCTTTAAATGCCTAAACATATAAAGTAAGTAAGTAGATGTCTCGCAAGACCATCTAGGCTAGTTGTCTACACAACTCGTCATGTCCAAAGTTGGTTCGTTATCGTTTGTTTTCAGAAAACATGGTTGGCCCATTGGTGACGGTTTGTATTAGTAATAGTCAAAGTATTATCATTGCGTTTGAAACATTTTGTACTGAAACGACGGGGGTCCGGGGGCAGCGCCCCTGGTTGCGGGGTTCCAAGGGGTGGCAACCCCTTGGCGGGGTCCAAGGGGCAGAGCCCCTGGTCGTGGTCGAGCTGCCGAGTCAGCTCGGAGGGAAAAATGCACATTTTCTACATAGTTTTAGTGAAAATCTCTTTAAAAATTCTGATTTCTGCGACGTTGGGTGCGACGTTGGGTGCTACGTCGCAGATCCTGACTGCGACGTTGAGCATGACGTCGCTATGTGCGACTTTCGCAATTTAATGCGACATTGTGGGTGACGTCGCTATACGACGTCGCTATACGCGACGTCGCAACTTAATGCGACTTTGTGACTGACGTCGCACTGCGACGTTACGAGGGGTTGTGCGACGTCGAGGCTGACGTCGCATGAATCTGGGTACAAATGCGACGTCGCGGTCTGTTGGCCGGAAAACGTGCCGAAAACGAGTTTTCTGGTTTCCGTTCGGTCCAAATCTTTTACCCAACAAATATTAGGACATTTTAAGCCTATAGAAACTATAAACTAGTAAAAATGATCAAAAACGAGAGATGTCGGGATTTGTCGGAAACTTACGAGGTGTCGGATTGAAAATCCGAAAAGATAGGATGATAGATCGTGAAGTGGTGGTGCTTTTCTTCCAAATGACCGAGTAAAACCGAGTGCGTTTTGAGGTAGTATTTTGTGAATTTGATGAGTTGGTGGTGGTGATTAATTTGAGAGAGAAAAGGGAGGAAGAAAGAGAAAGAGTGGAGAAAGTGAGGAGAAAGAGAGTAAGAGTGGGAGGTTAACCTCCCACTTTCAGTCTACGCCTCCGCGCTCCGTGCGGTGTTCGTTTCCTCCGTCGTTTAAACGTTAAATCAAGCATTTATATTTTTAAAAGGTGACGGGAATATTTTAATGAAATACCTTGAAATTAATTATAAAAACATTTGTCGAAGTATTAAAATTCTTAACTCGCGTTTAATACGTATTCGTTAAATTATTTAAAATGTCGTCGCGATATTATAAATAATGTTTGTTCGCTGTGTATTTTATATAATAAAATACGTTCTCATTATTTAGGTAAGTTTCTGTCACCAACGTCCAAGTAACTGTGTCGGACTCCGTCCGGTTAATTCGTACGATTAATCCAAATCGCGTAAGTACACTCACATATATATATAAATCACCTTATATATATACAAATAGAGTCTGCAATTAGTCCTATTACATACTAATTACAACTAGTTACAATTAATTAGGCATAATTAATTATCCTAATTTAGCAGGTGTTACATTTAACTTCTTCATTAAGTTTGTTATATTCTATTTTTCTTTATCAGTGATCATTACATAGAGCCTACAAAGTTTGAGATTCAAGAGATGGTTAACATATTGATTTGAGGGGAAGCTTATTGATAAAGTTTTTAACCATCAGGAGATGTTCATGCATTATTTGAGGAGAAAAGTTTTCTTACTAGTGCTAGTTGTATATTACAACTATTAGTGTAGTTTTCTATTGTTCAAATTCATTATTCTTATTATGCGTCATGGAGGGTAATTTGAGACATTAGAAGATTGGATTAGTGGTGTACTATATAGCATGTGGTTGTAAAACTTCAAGTTGCTTATCTTCTGGAAGATTCCTATTGGATTATGACAAAAAGGGGAAGAAGAATTGAAGATCAAGATTTGCAGCTTGTAATATAATTATGCATGGCATGGTTTAAAAGAAATCAAGAGTTAAGGGGAAGTTTGTGCAAGAAGATCAATATTTTTTCATCATCAACATAAACCTGTACCAACAGTGACACTGTTAGACTAAACTAGTTGACAGTGGTTGTCTACTTCCAGCAGCGGTAGACTTCTTCTAACAGCGGTTGACTTTGTTCAAACAGAGGCACAACACTTGTATTCTGAGCAGATCTAGCAGTGGCTCAAGTCTCAACAATCTCCCCCTAAACTTGATCATTCCCAGCAATGTATCAAGTTTCTTCATCTTTCTTTTCATCTTTCTGAGTTTGATTCTGTTTTATTCTTCTTTCCTCCTCCTTCATTCTTTCCAACTCCATTCTTTTATGGAACTGATTAAGCACCATATATAAAGCATTAAATGCTCCTTCTGATATAACTGTAGTTTTCAACTGAGATGCAAGCAAATTTCTCAGAGTCTGAGTTCCCAAAACATATCTTCTTTCATCAAGCATGTAGATTGACATTCCACTTCTGAATAGAATCATGTGAACTCCAGCTCTAACAAAATGTCTCCAAGTATTCACAGCATCAATACAATGTAAGAATAAATTGATGAATGACTCAGGCTCAAACAGCATATTCAGACATCTTCCTAATTCTATTTCCATAATCACCAATGAAGCCTGTCTATCTCCTTGACTGTTTAGCTCAAACAGATCTAGAATGTCCAATCTATTCACATTCTTAAGTACATCAGCAACAGATGACAAATATTGCTTATCACCATTCTCTCTAACAATCTTGATCTGTTCTTTATCACCATCAGCAACCTTTGATTTAATTCCTTCCCATTCAACTATCCTTGAAGATCTATCATGATTGATGTGAATATTTTCTTTATAATCCTTCACCTCTTTGATATATTTCTTCAACTCCTCTGCATCTCTCTCCAAATCAGAAACTACATTATCAGAAGCAAGTACTCCATTCCATCTGTTCTGCATATTTTGATCAGAAAGCCTTTTGATTTCTCTTTCCTTGGCTTCTATTTCCTCTTGCTCTTTCTTTTCAATCCTCTCTTGCTCTTCTCTTCTCACTTGCTCTGCAATCTTCTTTCTATCCTCAGCCAACTTTTTCTTAATGAATTTATCTTTCTGAATCCTTTTCTCAAAATCTTCCTTCTCCTCATTCAGATATTTTTCATATGCCCTTTCCAATTTCTGTACATCCCAACCTTCAAGCACACTTCTTGGTGCATACCTATCACCAAGAATTTTTAGCAAGTCCTTCTTTCTTTGAGCAGCAGTTGGTGGTTTGTTCCTTTTCCTTTCAAGCTCAGCTTGTCTTTTCAATTTTTTCTTTTCTTCATTAGCTTGTTTAAGCTTTGCAAACCCTGGATCCAAACCATCTTTATTATCCTTTCTGTTGATCATACCATGTATCTGTTGAGCAGATAAACCTTGACCTCTTGCAGCCATATCATTCAACATCTTTGCGGCTTTTTGAGACAAAGTTACCACACTAGAATCTTCCAGAATAACAGCAACATCTGGACCTTCCTTTCTTTTAGACTCAACTGCCATTCTCAACATTCTTTCATCATGTTCCTCCTGAGCTCTTCTAGCCTCATCCACATTAATTGGAGGCTCTACAACCTTCTTAATCTTTTTCTCTTCTTTTAATTTTCCCTTACCTTTGTCTTTTGAATTAATCTTTGGAAGATCAGACTTAGGTTTGGGTGGTTGTGTAGGCTCTCTGATTGTAACAGGCACTTCTAAAGTCCTAGCAGTGGTCATTGCTGTAGCAGTGGTGAAAATTGGAATACCAGTAGTTGTGACAACAGTGGGAATATTTGAAGTACTAACAGAGGTTAATACAACAGTGGTTGAATTTGTAGTAACAGGGGTAGGTGTTGTATTAACAGGGGTTGTGATGACAAAGGTAGAAATTGTAGTA
Source organism: Helichrysum umbraculigerum (assembly GCA_949592205.1). NCBI lineage: Eukaryota > Viridiplantae > Streptophyta > Magnoliopsida > Asterales > Asteraceae > Helichrysum > Helichrysum umbraculigerum. The sequence continues at coordinate 24,344,605 of CATIUR010000006.1, read as the reverse complement.
ACAGGGGTTGATGTTGAAGTACCAACAGTGGTAGATACATCAACAGGGGTAGATACCAAACTACTAGCAGAGGTAGAAACACTACTAGCAGTGGTCAACAATTGAGTTTCAACAGAGGTTTGTACCTTAGCAGAGGTAGACTTTCTCTTTGGAATTGATTTTTTTCTGTTGTAAATCTTCACTCTATCTTCCTCTTTAGCTTCAGGTGTTGACTCTATCAACTCCCCCTTACCCTCTACATCATCAGATTCCATCTTCTCAGTTTCAACAGTTTTATCATCACTCTTTTGTTCATACACCAACCTATCACTAAAACTTACTCTTTTGCACAGATCCAGATTAGCTCCCATAATATCCCAGATATACAGATTAGCCACAGCTTTAAAAGGTAAATCTTTGTTTAATGGAAAAACATTTAAAGCTGGACCACTCTGTGTACTATCATCTGCAACTCTATCACCAACATACACCACCATTCTCCTATCATTCTCAGCATTCACCATCTGTTCATCCATGTCTTCATTGACCACATAATCTGAGACATTTAATTCATCTTCAAAAACTTTATCACTCATCTCTACATCAGCAGGTATATCCATGAAACTGAAATCATCTGCACCTCCAGTATCACCATCATTATTATCATTCTGCTCATGACTATTCTTATCTTCAGGCATATCATTCTGCTCATGATCATCATCTTTATTCTCCCCCTTGCCTGAAGATTCCCTAGCAGGCAATAAAACTTTATCAACTGCATCTTCAACAATTGACAACCTGGTTTGTAAATCAAAAATTTCATCCCTCTGCTTCTTTATCAACTCACCCTGAGCAACCAACAGAACTTGTTGCTATCTTCTCAAAGCTCTTTCCTTCTCAAACTTATTCCAAATCAGATTGACATCATGTACCAAATCAGCAATAGTCAATTCCCTAGTTTTATTACTAGCCTCATCAACATTGGAGTGTGACCTCCTAGATGAATCATCGACCACATCTGCCACTGCAGATGTCCCTTGGTTATTGGTACTGGGACCTACATTTGAATCATCACCCATAGGTTCATCAAACATAGTTGCCTCTGGTTGGGTCTGATTGATGTTACCACTATCCTACCCTGCCAGTGGGCTAGAAACAGTAGTGGCAGCCCGTCCAGAATGAACATTTTCATCAAGTATGTTCACCTGTTGTGGTGGAATATTTGACTGAGACTGTGAAGAAACATGAATCTCCACAGCCTGTTTAGCCTTCTTGGATTTCTTGGCTTTACTTTGGGTAGGCTTTTTGTTCCCTTGTTTTCTTTTGGTGCCACCTCCTGATGTGTGTTCAGAACCAACTTGTGTTGTTGGCCTGTCATCATTTGGTCCAGATGGTATTGGTAATACACCACCAGTGGCAGAAGGAGCAACTGACATTGTAGAAAATAATGCAGTTTCCTTCTTTGAAAAAGCATTTTGATACTGATTCATGGCTTTAATAATTCTCAAAGATAGAGTAGAACTAACTATTACACTATCCTCTGTTGGCAAATTTGACAATTGATTATTCAATAAAAGTTGAACAAATCTAGGGTACATAATGAATGTATCACCCTTCACATTCCTAATCATGTTATCTAAGATAAACCTAGACATATTAAATTTGATACCCTGTGCCAAGCAGATAATAGGATATGCAATACTAGAACTAAATTCATTAAAACTAGTTCTCTTTTGAGACAAACATACCAGAAAAGTATGAATGTAGAACTTCCATTGAGGACAGAACCATGATTTCAAGAAAGTATACTAGAATATTTTGAACTCATATGATTTCAAGAAGATCAATATTTTGTCATCATCAAATAGGGGAAGATTGTAGAGAATTATTGATTTGATGATACAAAATAATTAAAGATGAGGGACTAAAAGTGAAGATTATTTTAATTAGTTTCCTACTACAATTAGGTCTTCTTGTAAAACCTAGTATCTCTAGTATATAAAGAGATATTGGGTGTAGGAAAAAGTGTGCACAAAATATGTAGACGTCTAAAGGTTTATCCCTAAGGTTCTTTGTAACCCTGATACAAAGTGTATCCATCTTGTTGATTTTATTAATAAGATTAGGGATTTGGTGTTAACAATCTTCTTTGTGTTCTTCGTATTATTCTTATTATGTCTTAAATACTTTTGCTTGGTGATTATTGGGACTACACACCCGCTACTAAACCTTGTTCTTACAAGGACTTTCAGAGCTGCAAACCTTTAAGCTTCAGGGGTACTGAAGGAGCCATCGGACTGATCAGATGGTTCGAAAAGATGGAAACTGTTTTCCGTGTCAGCAAATGCGCGGAGAACGACAAAGTAAACTTCGCCACCTGCTCTCTCGAAGATGATGCCCACTCTTGGTGGAACTCATATTCCCAATCCGTGGGTGCTGACATTGCCTACCAAATAACTTGGGAGGACTTGAAAGCAAAACTCACCGCCAAATACTGCTCAATCGACAAACTCCAAAAGCTGGACGAGGAGTTCTGGAACCTAAAGGTTCAGGGTGGTGATATCGATGGTTATACCACCAGATTCCAACAACTCGCTGCCCTCCGCCCAGCCATGGTAAGCACAGAACCTGATAAAATCAGGAAGTACATCCTTGGTCTTCCTGAGCCTGTTCGGGGGCATGTTGCCTCTTCAAACCAAACCACCATTGACGGTGCAATCCTACTGGCCCAAGACCTGATGTCAATGAGCCAAGATTCTGAACCACTCACTTCATCCTCCCACAACAACAAAAGAAAGTCGTCCGACTACCACAACAACCACCCAAACCAACAAAACAAGAAATCCGACACCATCAAAGCCTACAACACCACCACAGACATCAAACGAGGCTACACAGGGAGCAAACCCTATTGTTCCAAGTGCAGCCGCCACCACGAAGGTTCCTGTGGTCCCTTTTGCAACAATTGCAAGAGGTACGGCCACCTTACCAAAGATTGCCACTCTCCTAACAACAACACCCCTAACAACACCAGGACACCCAAAGTCTGCTTTGAGTGTGGGAACCCCGGACACTTCAGGGACACGTGCCCAAAGCTGAAGAATAACAACAACAACAACAACAACAACCGCAACAGCAACAACAACAACACCCGAAGTAGAGCCTTCATCATCAACTCCGGGGACGCCCGCCAAGACCCGAATGTGGTCTCGGGTATGTTCCTCCTCAACAACTTAACTGCTTCTGTTCTATTTGATACTGGTGCTGATAGAAGCTTTATCTCCGATGACTTTTGCCCATTACTTGACATCACTCCTGTTGCCTTAGAGGTTAAGTACACTGTAGAGCTAGCAAATGGGAAACTTATAGAAACCAATAGTGTGATACTTAATTGCACTTTAAACCTTGCTGACGAAACCTTTTTAATCGATCTTGTACCCGTTGAAATTGGAAGTTTCGACGTCATCATTGGAATGGACTGGTTGTCCAAACACCGAGCCGAAATCGTTTGTTTCGATAAAATCGTCCGTATTCCACTAGCCGTCGGTAGAACCTTAATCATACAGGGGGAGACCGGCGGGACGAGACTCAATATCATCACTTGCTTAAAAACCCGAAAATTTCTGAGGAAGGGTTACCCTGCAATACTCACACACATCATAGAGAAGGAGTCGGAGGAGAAGCGACTTGAGGATGTGCCAATTGTTAGAGACTTTCCCGAAGTCTTTCCAGAGGAACTACCTGGTCTACCTCCACCTAGACAGGTTGAGTTCTCAATCGATCTCGTGCCGGGTGCCGCACCGGTGGCACGCGCACCGTACCGTTTAGCTCCATCAGAACTTCAGGAGTTGTCCACCCAGTTACAGGAACTCCTGGATAGGGGATTCATTAGACCGAGTTCTTCACCTTGGGGAGCTCCGGTCTTATTCGTTAAAAAGAAGGACGGTTCATTCAGAATGTGCATCGACTATCGGGAGTTGAACAAATTGACCGTCAAAAACCGATACCCACTTCCTCGCATTGATGATCTATTCGACCAACTTCAGGGTTCAAGTTTCTACTAAAAAATCGACCTACGATCAGGATATCATCAGTTACGGGTTCGCGACACCGATATTCCAAAGACTGCTTTCAGAACTCGTTACGGGCACTACAAATTACAAGTGATGCCCTTCGGTCTAACCAACGCACCGGCTGTATTCATGGATCTCATGAACCGGGTGTGTAAACCTTACCTCGACAAGTTTGTCATTGTTTTTATCGATGACATACTCATTTACTCGCGCAACGAGCAAGAACATGCGCAACACCTCAGAACCATTCTAGAACTACTTAGACACGAGGAGCTTGATGCCAAATTCTCTAAGTGTGAGTTCTGGATAAAAACCGTTCAATTCCTTGGTCACGTGATCGACAGACAGGGAATTCACGTTGACCCATCAAAAATCGAGGCTATCAAAGACTGGCAAGCACCCACCACTGCAACTGAAGTACGTCAATTCTTGGGTCTTGCTGGGTACTATCGGCGATTTATCGAAAATTTCTCCAAAATGGCTCAACCACTCACGGTACTGACTCAGAAGGACAAAAGGTTCGATTGGACCGATAAACAAGAGTCAGCGTTCCAACTTCTGAAACAAAAGCTTTGCAGTGCTCCAATTCTGTCACTACCCGAAGGCACCGATGACTTCGTGGTATACTGCGATGCTTCCCACCAAGGTCTCGGTTGTGTGCGGATGCAACGAGACAAGGTCATTGCCTATGCTTCACGACAGCTGAAAATTCACGAAAAGAACTACACCACTCATGATCTTGAACTTGGAGCTGTCGTTTTTGCTCTCAAAATCTGGAGACATTATCTCTACGGCACTAAGTGCACAATCTTTACCGATCATAAAAGTCTCCAACATATATTTGATCAGAAGGATCTCAATATGAGGCAACGTTGATGGGTCGAGTTGCTTACCGATTACGATTGCGAGATCAAGTACCATCCAGGGAAGGCTAATGTTGTAGCCGATGCCCTCAGTCGAAAGGAACGACCAAAACCACTTCGAGTCCGAGCCCTCAGTATGACCATTCACAACGATCTTACCATTCAAATTCATATCGCTCAGATGGAAGCCCTGAAACCTGAAAACATAAAAAATGAAGCCTTACGGGGTATTGACAAACAATTCGAAATCAGACCTAACGGGATTAGGTATTTCTCAAACCGAATCTGGTTGCCTAGTTTTGGGAACCTACGAGACTTGGTGATGGATAAGGCTCACAAGTCCAAATATTCTATCCATTCAGGATCCGATAAAATGTACCACGGAATCAAGGAATTTTATTGGTGGCCAAATATGAAAGCCGAAATCGCCACTTATGTCAGCAAGTGTCTGACTTGCTCGAAAGTCAAAACCGAACATCAGAAACCACCTGGTTTACTCCAACAACCTGAAATCCCTGAATGGAAATGGGAACAAATTGCCATGGATTTCATAACCAAACTACCAAAGTCGTCGAGCGGTTGCGATACCATATGGGTGATCGTCGATCGTCTCACCAAATCTTCTCATTTCCTGGCAATCAAGGAAAACGATAAAATGGAGCGCCTTGCACAAATCTACATCAAAGAAATCGTTTCTCAACACGGCGTTCCAATCTCGATCATCTCTGACAGGGATGCCCGTTTCACCTCTCACTTTTGGCAATCACTTCAAAAAGCATTGGGTACTCGTCTTGATATGAGTACCGCATACCATCCTCAAACCGATGGCCAAAGTGAACGAACCATCCAAACACTGGAAGACATGCTACGAGCCTGCGTAGTTGATTTCGGTACAAACTGGGAAAGACACCTACCGTTATGTGAATTTTCCTACAATAACAGCTATCATACCAGCATCAAAGCTACACCTTTTGAGGCACTGTACGGTCGTAAGTGCCGATCACCGATTTGTTGGACCGAAGTGGGAGTTAGCCAACTCACTGGTCCTGAACTCATACACGCCACCACTGAGAAAATTGTGGAAATCCAAAACCGACTCAAAGCCGCACGTGATCGTCAGAAGAGTTATGCTGACGTGAGACGCAAACCACTCGAGTTTCAAGTTGGGGATCGAGTACTCTTAAAAGTATCGCCTTGGAAAGGCGTCATCCGTTTTGGCAAACGCGGGAAGTTAAATCCCAGGTACATCGGGCCTTTTGAGATCCTCGAACGGATTGGCCCCGTAGCTTATCGATTGCAGCTGCCATCCGAACTCAGCAGCGTGTACCCCACCTTCCACATTTCTAACCTAAAGAAATGCCTGTCCGATGAGACACTTATTATCCCACTCGATGAAATTCGTGTTGACGATAAACTTCATTTCGTTGAGGAACCTGATGAAATCATGGACCGTGAGGTCAAACAACTAAAACAAAGTCGTATTCCCATCGTCAAAGTCAGATGGAATTCGCGGCGTGGTCCGGAATTCACTTGGGAACGTGAGGACCAAATGCGACTCAAGTATCCTCAACTATTCACTGATTCTACATCAACCGCGACTTCGAACTAAATTTCGGGACGAAATTCTTCTAACAGGGGGAGAATGTAACACCCGCCAAATTAGGACTAGTAATTAGTGCCTAATCATATGTTAATACATGTAATTAGTTATGTGTTAGGCTAATTTATGTATCGAAATATATATATATTGTTGAATATATACGAAAATGCGATTTGATTAAATCGTACGCAATTTAAATCGAATGTATTTCGGTTCCATAAATACGGACGTTGGTGACACAATTTATATTTAAGTATAAAACATTATCCGAAAACATTACTGGGTCCAAACTACTGTTTAAATTTTATTCCCAAAGTTGTCCACTTCGTACAATTAAAATTTACCTAATTAACAACAAAATACGCAAACTATTGAAATCACATTTTAATATCTTAAATTATTAGATAATTGGTAAAACAATTTAATTAGATTATTAAACAAAAATTCGTATTTTAAAATGGGTAATTAACACGCGAAATATTTATTCAAACGTTAAATGACGGAGAAAACGAACACCACTCGGAGCGCGGGGCGAAGACTGAAAAGTTGGGGACTTAACCTCCCACTTTCCACCTCTTTTTCTCATTTCTCTCTTATCTCTCTCTCTTACTCTCTTCCACTCTCATTTCTTCAAAAATCACCAAACCACCACCTCCATCAAAATCGCAAAATACTACCACTAAACGATCTTGGATTTTCAAGACCCTTTGGAGAAAAACGTTCACCACTTCACGATCTACAACGCTATCTTTTCGGATTTTCAATCCGACAATTTGTAAGTTTCCGACAAAATCCCGAAACCACTCGATTCTTAGTATTTTCACTTGTTAGTTGTTTATATAACTTATATATGTCCATTACAAAGTGTAGAACACGATTTTATAGCTTAAAAACGGGTTTGAATTGGGTTTTTGGCCGGAAAAATCTCGGCAGTCGAAACTTTCTGGGCTGATGTTCTTCAATGCGACACAAGCCTTGTGTCGCATGTAGTGTCGTATTTTGCCTGTTATGTCGCACCTAGTGTCGTATAAATCCTTTTGTGTCGTACCCTTTACGACACAACGTTGTGTCGCATCTTATGTCGTATTTTTATACGACACAATCACTATGTCGCTGTTGAATCAGCATCTCGAATCTATACGACACAACCCTTGTGTCATATAGGTATTGTGTCGCATTTCTATGCGACACAACCCTTGTGTCGCATGACAAACTTTTGTGTCGCATGATTGTGTCGCATAAAACAGCAGGTTTTCAAACTAAAATTTCATTAAGTGTCGAACCTATATAACCTCAAACACTTATACGATACGACTTATAAAACACATTGGAACACACTTGTAAGTGCAAAACACCAATAACATGATAATAATACTTAAAGTTATTATTTCAAATCCATCACCAACGGGCCGTACACGTTTTCAAACACTTAACAAATCAACCAAATCGTAGTAATTTGGACATATATATAGTTGTGTGACAACTACAAGGGTGATCTTTTGAGATACCCAATCATGTTTATAACCATCGCGTGTCGTGGACACCCTCAGGTTATAAGTCTTTGGACTTCATACTCGGCTAATCAACTCAAGTTTATTAAGTTAAACTCATAAGACTCAGGTGAGTCTCATGGCCCCTCTTTTTACTGTTTTACTCAGGGGTGTGATACTTTGCTCATTTTAACATGTGAACGCAAGTACAAACATTTCATATACAACATGAGTTTTTCACAACTAATCATTTAAAGTGCTCCGTCAGCATAGTTGTTAATACGTTGTAGCGTGAATATTAGTATATGGTACCATATAGGATTGACCCTCCTCGTTCGGGTTAGCAAGCACTAACCGAGTAAACGGACGTACTAATATTTGGGAAGACGAATGTTGATTAGGCATTCGTGGAGGCACCTCGCCTGGAATTCTCTATAGGGGACCCGGCCCTCGAGTTAAGCTCAACTATGTGTTCATGGCTGTATACATATACATTATCAATTGCTGGATGCAATCCAATTATTTAAATCTTGCGGTTCATACTATATTACTTGATTTCAAACCTGTGAGCTCACCAGCTTTAGCTGACCCATTTAGCATGTATCGCAGGTACCAAGCAGTAGGTTGTTTCTGCTTCAGGACTTCTAGCTCGAGTCAGCATACAGACGTTGAGATTTTCTTGCATTAGTATATTTTGTACAAGTACTTATGTACTGAAATCTCCTTTTATTTAAACTCGAGCTATGTAAAGCTATAAATGTTGTAAACATTTCAATATCAATATATTTTGTTAAAACGACGCATATAGAGTCGTTTACTATATATCTTTGTGCTTTGTTATTGATTAGTAACACCCAAATCGTGCTTCCGCAAATCATTAAATTTGAGGGTGTTACAGATATGGAGGTTTATGAGAAAGAAAATGGGAAAGAAGGCAAACGTATCACACTTGATCTGGAGGACCTACAGTAAGTGTTTCTTCATTCAAATAGCGCACATTATTTCCTCAGTATTCCACACATACATTGTAAATTGTAGGTAAATACCTTTTTTTTTGTGCAGGTCTTTGAAGTTGAAGTGCACATTGTGGGATGACTATGCTCAACAAATGCATGAATATGTTACTACTAACAATGTAACACCCGCCAAATTAGGACTAGTAATTAGTGCCTAATCATATGTTAATACATGTAATTAGTTCCTTGTTAGGCTAATTAATGTATCTAATTATATATATTGTTGGATATATATATACGAAAATGCGATTTGGTTAAATCGTACGCAATTTAAATCGAATGTATTTCGATTCAATTTAATACGGAAGTTGGTGACAAATTTTATTAAATAACGGGTTATGTCAAAAATATTGTTATTATAATATTTCGTATTCATTCGTATCGTACAATCAGGAATTACATAATTTAAAATGTAAGCCGCGCAAACAAATTAACTTACCTTTTTATATATAAAGTGATTAGTAAAATATTTAAATTAAAATATCGCGTAATAATTTGCATTTTAAAATGTACCAATTAATGTTTAAAATAATTATTCAACGTATAAACGACGGAACAAACGAACACAGCGCGGGGAACGGAGACTGAAGTTGGAGGTTAACACCCCCAACTCCCTCCTTTTTCTTTCATTTTCTTCTTCCTCTTTCTCTCTCTTTCTCCTTTTCTCTCAAATCTCACCAACCACACCACCTCCTAAAAACGCACTAAATCGCAAAATAAACATATCAAACGACTTCGGATCTTCAAGATTTTTAGAGATTCACGACCACCGCGACACGATCTATCATCCTATCTTTTCGGATTTCTCATCCGACACTTTGTAAGTTTCCGACAATTCCCGAAATCTCTCGTTTTTAAATGTTTTCACTTGTTAGTAGTTTGTAACAACTTATAATGTCCCTATAAGGGTTGGGTAAAAGTTTTGGACCGAACGGAAACCGAAAAACTCGTTTTCGACACATTTTCCGGCCAACAGACCGCTACGTCGCATTTGGCCCAGAATTTATGCGACGTCAGCTTCTACGTCGCAAAACCCCTCGTGACGTCGCATGGTGCGACGTCAGTCACAACGTCGCATTAAATTGCGACGTCGCATATAGCGACGTCAGCCTTAACGTCGCCAATACCTCGCCACGTCGCACTTAGCGACGCAAGCCCCTACGTCGCAGAAATCACCTACGTCGCATTAGCGACGCAGCACCCTACGTCGCATTAAATTGCGAAACGTCGCCTTTAGCGACGTCATACTCAACGTCGCAGTCCTACCTGCGACGTCGCACCCAACGTCGCACAAACCAGAACCTCAAAAACACAGATTTTTACTAAGTGTCGAGACTCGAAATTTATCACTCGATTTTACCCAAATTCAGATCCAGATGCGTTTTTCGTCAAAGCAATATAGTAGAAATAAAAATTTTCCAAGCTGACCTGGCAGCTCGACCCCAGCCAGGGGCTCTGCCCCCGGACCCCCGTACTTAGATTCCGTAACGGCTTCTAAAACACAATCAAAACACATTTTTTTCAAGTAAAACGACACGAAATCAAAATGATAATAGTTGAGATTATTATTACAAATCCGTCACCAACGGGCCGTACATATTTTCAAACATTCGAATAAATCAACTAAATGTAATTTGGACATTATAGTTGGACGAACAACTACAAGGTAGTCTTATAAGATACCTTCGCATATTATAACCATCGCGTGTCGTGGACACCCTCAGGTTACAAGTCTTTGGACTTCGATTCTCGGCTAATCATTCTCAGTTTATTTTCATAAACTCAACGACTCAGGTGAGTCTCATAGCCCCTCTTTTACTGTTTTACTCAGGGGTGTGATATATTGCTCAACTTTTAACATGTGAACGCAAGTACCAACTTTTCATATACTACATGAGTTTTTCGAAACTAATCATTTTAAAGTCCTCCGTCAGCATAGTTGTTAATACGTTGTAGCGTGAATATTAGTATATGGTACCATATAGGATTGACCCTCCTCGTTCGGGTTAGCAAGCACTAACCGGGTAAACGGACGTACTAATATTTGGGAAGACGAATGTTGATTAGGCATTCGTGGAGGCACCTCGCCCGGAATTCTCTATAGGGGACCCGGCCCTCGAGTTAAGCTCAACTATGTGCTCATGGCTGTATACACGATGATTATCATTAAATTGCTGGATGCAATTCATTATTAAATTGCTGGATGCAATTCATTATTTAATTGCTGGATGCAATTCATTATTTAAATCTTGCGGTTCATACAATATTACTTGATTTCAAACCTGTGAGCTCACCAGCTTTATAGCTGACCTTTTAGCATATATCGCAGGTACCCAGCAGTAGGATGTTTCTGCTTCAGGATTTAGCTCGAGTCAGCATACAGACGATTGAGATTTTCTTGCATTAGTATATTTTGTATAAGTACTTATGTACTGAAATCTCATTTTATTTAACTCGAGCTATGTAAAGCTTTAAACGTTGTAAACATTTCAGTTATCAATATATTTTGTTAAAACGACGCATATAGAGTCGTTTGCTATTTATCTTTGTGCTTTGTTATTGATTAGTAACACCCAAATCAAGCTTCCGCAAATCATCAAATTTGGGGGTGTTACAGATTGGTATCAGAGCCTAAGGTTATAGTGAACTAGGTTGCATTTAGTGAGCCTAGACTATGACCATTAGGCCGTATTCCTTATTAAGTATGACTGGTTCAGTGATTACAGCATACGAGTTTAATTTAACATAGCCTGATCAACTATGTACAATTAAGCAAAGATGATGTAAGACCTGAAAGTAGTTATGGCTGAACAGGGTACAATAGAAGACTCTGACCTCGAAAGAACCGAGACTTAAACATGTTTATGCTAGACACTCAATAGGCTATATTATATAGGAGCTATACGAATATAGGCCTCAAACTTACTAACGCTTTGTCTCAGAAATGGCAAACATTCCATCAAATTCATCTCGTTCTCAATCCGGGTCGCAGAACCCAAGGGTAGCAAGGAGGAACTCCAGGTTGCCTCGAGCTGGCCCGTACCCCACTCACATCGCCTTACCAGCCTTAGCCGCCAGGGTGAACCAACACGAGCAACGACTTCGCAACATGGATGTCGTGTTGCAGGAAACCAACGAAAACTGGAGACTTACATCTCTTGAACGCATCGAACAAGTCTCCGACGACCTTGAAACCACAAACAACAACATGGATGTCCTTCGCAACCAAATTATAGAAATAAGGGTGGAAAATGCCCTTCTACAACAAAGGATGGAAGAATGTGAACAGCGCTCACTTGAAACAGAAGAGTATGCGCGTGGACTAACACAACGACTAGCACTCGCAGAAGACAACGCCCGACAAGCTAGCAGACTTGCTAACACTGTGGACCGTCTTGTCACGATGATGGAACAAATTAATCTACGTCAAGACTAGTGTAGTCTTTGTCTTGTAATCTATCCTGTAATCTAGTAACTATCTACGCGCTACTCTAAAATTCAGTCGGATGTAACAATTCCCGACATCGTTTGTAATACATCTGTAGGATGTAACCTTTGAACTCGTACTATCTATTAAATATTCCTTGCTGTTTTCGACTCATATTAATTGCCATTATTCCTGTTGATGTTATGTATTACTACTTTTATACATGCACATCTGAGATAAATACAACTTTCTTGCAAAATCTCATGTATCTTCATTTCTTTTATTGAAGAATCATGCCGCCAAAGACCAGACCTTACACCGATGCACAGATTACCTCACTCATAACCCAGGCTGTTACTGAAGCCTTAGCTCGGAATACCCCACCAAACTCCACCAGAAACAGCGATACCGCTGGAACCTCTGCCACCAAACCTTGTTCTTACAAGGACTTCCAAAGCTGCAAACCCTCGAGTTTCAAGGGTTCTGAAGGAGCCATCGGACTAATTAGATGGTTCGAGAAAATGGAAACTGTTTTCCGTGTCAGCAAATGCGCGGAGAACGACAAAGTAAACTTCGCCACCTGCTCTCTTGAAGATGATGCCCACTCTTGGTGGAATTCATATACCCAATCAGTGGGTGCTGACATTGCCTACCAAATCACTTGGGAGGATTTGAAAGCCAAACTCACTGCCAAATACTGCTCGATCACCAAACTCCAAAAGCTAGATGAGGAGTTTTGGAATTTGAAGGTTCAGGGTGGTGACATCGATGGTTATACCACCAGGTTTCAACAACTAGCAGCCCTCCGCCCAGCTATGGTAAGCACTGAACCTGATAAAATCAGGAAGTACGCCCTTGGTCTCCCTGATTTTGTTCGGGGACACGTCATCTCTTCCAAACCAACCACCATTGACGGTGCAATCTCATTGGCCCAAGACTTGATGTCAATGAGCCAAGATTCTGAACCACCCACTTCATCCTCTCACACAAACAAACGCAAGTGGTCTGACTACCACAACAACCACTCAAACCAACAAAACAAGAAACCCGACACCATCAAAGCTTACAACACCACCACTGACATCGTCCGGGGCTACACTGGGAGCAAACCCTATTGTTCCAAGTGCAGTCGCCACCATGAAGGCTCCTGTGGTCCCTTTTGCAACAACTGCAAGAGGTACGGCCACCTCACAAAAGATTGCCGCTCTCCTACCAACAACAATTCCAACAACAACACCAGACCACCCAAAGTATGCTTTGAGTGTGGGAAACCTGGGCATTTCAGAGACTCGTGCCCAAAACTGAAGAACAACAACAACAACAACCGCAACAACAGCAACAACAACAACAACACTCGCAGCAGAGCTTTCGTCATCAAATCTGGGGACGCCCGCCAAGACCCGAATGTGGTCTCGGGTATGTTCCTCCTCAACAACTTAACTGCTTCTGTTCTATTTGATACTGGTGCTGATAGAAGCTTTATCTCCGATGATTTTTGCCCATTACTTGACATCACTCCTGTTGCCTTAGATGTTAAGTACATTGTAGAGCTAGCGAATGGAAAACTTGTAGAAACCACCAGTGTGATACCTAATTGCACTTTAAACCTAGCTGACGAAACCTTTTCGATCGATCTTATACCCATTGAAATCGGCAGTTTCGACGTCATTATTGGAATGAACTGGTTGTCCAAACATCGAGCTGAAATCGTTTGTCACGATAAGATCGTCCGTATCCCACTCGCTGTCGGTGGAACCTTGATCATACAGGGGGAGACCGGTGGGACGGGACTCAATATTATCTCCTGCTTAAAAACCCGAAAATTTCTGAGAAAGGGTTACCCTGCCATACTTGCACACATCACCGAGAAGAAGTCGGAGGAGAAGCGACTTGAGGATGTGCCGATTGTTAGAGACTTTCCCGAAGTCTTTCCAGAAGAACTGCCTGGTTTACCTCCATCTAGACAGGTTGAGTTCTCAATTGATCTCGTGCCGGGTGCCGCACCGGTGGCCCGCGCACCGTACCGTTTAGCCCCATCCGAACTTCAGGAGTTGTCCTCTCAGTTACAAGAACTTCTGGATCGAGGATTCATTAGACCGAGTTCTTCACCTTGGGGAGCTCCGGTCTTATTTGTTAAGAAGAAGGACGGTTCTTTCCGAATGTGCATCGACTACCGAGAATTGAACAAATTGACCGTCAAGAACCGTTATCCACTTCCTCGCATTGATGATCTATTCGACCAACTTCAGGGTTCAAGTTTCTACTCAAAAATCGACCTGCGATCAGGTTATCATCAGTTACGAGTTCGCGACGCCGATATTCCAAAAACTGCTTTCAGAACTCGTTACGGGCACTACGAATTCCAAGTGATGCCCTTTGGTCTAACCAACGCACCGGCTGTATTCATGGATCTCATGAACCGGGTGTGCAAACCTTACCTCGATAAGTTTGTCATTGTCTTTATCGATGACATACTCATTTACTCGCGCAACGAGCAAGAACATGCGCAACACCTTAAGACCATCCTTGAACTACTTAGACACGAGGAGCTTTACGCTAAATTCTCTAAGTGTGAGTTCTGGATTCAAACCGTTCAATTTCTTGGTCACGTGATCGACAGTCGGGGAATTCACGTGGACCCATCAAAGATCGAGGCTATCAAAGACTGGCAAGCACCCACCTCTGCAACTGAAGTACGACAATTCTTGGGTCTTGCTGGGTACTATCGGCGATTTATCGAAAATTTCTCAAAAATAGCTCAACCACTCACGGTACTGACTCAGAAGGACAAAAGGTTCGATTGGACCGAAAAACAAGAGTCAGCGTTCCAACTTCTGAAACAAAAGCTTTGCAGTGCTCCAATTCTATCCTTACCCGAAGGCACCGATGACTTCGTGGTATACTGCGATGCTTCTCACCAAGGTCTTGGTTGCGTATTGATGCAACGAGACAAAGTTATTGCCTATGCCTCACGACAGCTGAAAATTCACGAAAAGAACTACACCACTCATGATCTCGAACTGGGAGCTGTCATTTTTGCTCTCAAAATCTGGAGACATTATCTCTACGGCACTAAGTGCACCATTTTTACCGATCATAAAAGTCTCCAACATATCTTCGATCAGAAGGATCTCAATATGAGGCAACGTCGATGGGTCGAGTTGCTTACCGATTACGATTGCGAGATCAAGTACCATCCAGGGAAGGCTAATGTTGTAGCCGATGCCCTCAGTCGAAAGGAACGATCAAAACCACTTCGAGTCCGAGCCCTCAGTATGACCATTCACAACGATCTTACCATTCAAATTCATACCGCTCAGATCGAAGCCCTGAAATCTGAAAACATCAAAAATGAAGCCTTGCGGGGCATCGACAAACAATTTGAAATCAAACCTAACGGGATTAGGTATTTCTCAAACCGAATCTGGTTGCCTAGTTTCGGGAACCTAAGAGACTTGGTGATGGACGAGGCTCACAAGTCTAAATATTCTATTCATCCGGGATCCGATAAGATGTACCACGGTATCAAGGAATTTTATTGGTGGCCAAACATGAAAGCCGAAATCGCCACTTATGTCAGCAAGTGTCTTACTTGCTCGAAAGTCAAAACCGAACATCAGAAACCACCTGGTCTACTCCAACAACCTGAAATCCCTGAATGGAAATGGGATCAAATTGCCATGGATTTCATAACCAAACTACCCAAGTCGTCGAGCGGTTGCGATACCATTTGGGTGATCGTCGATCGTCTCACCAAATCTGCTCATTTCCTGGCAATTAAAGAAAACGATAAAATGGAACGCCTTACACAAATCTACATCAAGGAAATCGTTTCTCATCACGGTGTTCCAATCTCGATCATCTCTGACAGGGATGCCCGTTTCACCTCTCACTTTTGGCAATCACTTCAGAAAGCATTGGGTACCCGTCTCGATATGAGTACCGCGTACCATCCTCAAACCGATGGCCAAAGTGAACGAACCATTCAAACCTTGGAAGATATGCTACGCGCCTGCGTAGTTGATTTCGGTACAAACTGGGAAAAACATCTACCGTTGTGCGAATTCTCGTACAATAACAGCTATCACGCCAGCATTAAGGCTGCACCTTTTGAGGCACTGTACGGTCGTAAGTGCCGATCACCGATCTGTTGGACTGAAGTGGGAGATAGTCAACTCACTGGTCCTGAACTCATTCACGCCACCACTGAGAAAATTGTGGAACTCCAAAACAGACTCAAAGCCGCACGTGATCGTCAGAAAAGTTATGCTGACGTGAGACGCAAACCACTCGAGTTCCAAGTTGGGGACCGAGTACTCTTAAAAGTATCGCCTTGGAAAGGCGTCATCCGTTTTGGCAAACGCGGGAAGTTGAATCCCAGGTACATCGGGCCTTTTGAGATCCTCGAACGGATTGGCCCCGTAGCTTATCGATTGCAGCTGCCATCCGAACTCAGCAGCGTGCACCCCATTTTTCACATTTCAAATCTGAAGAAGTGTCTGTCTGATGAGACACTTATTATTCCACTAGATGAAATTCTCGTTGACGATAAACTTCACTTCGTTGAGGAACCCGCTGAAATTATGGACCGTGAGGTCAAACAACTGAAACAAATTCGTATTCCCATCGTCAAGGTCAGATGGAATTCGCGGCGTGGTCCGGAATTCACCTGGGAACGGGAAGACCAAATGCGACTCAAATATCCTCAACTCTTCACTGATTCTACATCAAACACGACTTCGAGCTAAATTTCGGGACGAAATTCTTCTAACAGGGGGAGAATGTAACACCCGCCAAATTAGGACTAGTAATTAGTGCCTAATCATATGTTAATACATGTAATTAGTTCCTTGTTAGGCTAATTAATGTATCTAATTATATATATTGTTGGATATATATATACGAAAATGCGATTTGGTTAAATCGTACGCAATTTAAATCGAATGTATTTCGATTCAATTTAATACGGAAGTTGGTGACAAATTTTATTAAATAACGGGTTATGTCAAAAATATTGTTATTATAATATTTCGTATTCATTCGTATCGTACAATCAGGAATTACATAATTTAAAATGTAAGCCGCGCAAACAAATTAACTTACCTTTTTATATATAAAGTGATTAGTAAAATATTTAAATTAAAATATCGCGTAATAATTTGCATTTTAAAATGTACCAATTAATGTTTAAAATAATTATTCAACGTATAAACGACGGAACAAACGAACACAGCGCGGGGAACGGAGACTGAAGTTGGAGGTTAACACCCCCAACTCCCTCCTTTTTCTTTCATTTTCTTCTTCCTCTTTCTCTCTCTTTCTCCTTTTCTCTCAAATCTCACCAACCACACCACCTCCTAAAAACGCACTAAATCGCAAAATAAACATATCAAACGACTTCGGATCTTCAAGATTTTTAGAGATTCACGACCACCGCGACACGATCTATCATCCTATCTTTTCGGATTTCTCATCCGACACTTTGTAAGTTTCCGACAATTCCCGAAATCTCTCGTTTTTAAATGTTTTCACTTGTTAGTAGTTTGTAACAACTTATAATGTCCCTATAAGGGTTGGGTAAAAGTTTTGGACCGAACGGAAACCGAAAAACTCGTTTTCGACACATTTTCCGGCCAACAGACCGCTACGTCGCATTTGGCCCAGAATTTATGCGACGTCAGCTTCTACGTCGCAAAACCCCTCGTGACGTCGCATGGTGCGACGTCAGTCACAACGTCGCATTAAATTGCGACGTCGCATATAGCGACGTCAGCCTTAACGTCGCCGATACCTCGCCACGTCGCACTTAGCGACGCAAGCCCCTACGTCGCAGAAATCACCTACGTCGCATTAGCGACGCAGCACCCTACGTCGCATTAAATTGCGAAACGTCGCCTTTAGCGACGTCATACTCAACGTCGCAGTCCTACCTGCGACGTCGCACCCAACGTCGCACAAACCAGAACCTCAAAAACACAGATTTTTACTAAGTGTCGAGACTCGAAATTTATCACTCGATTTTACCCAAATTCAGATCCAGATGCGTTTTTCGTCAAAGCAATATAGTAGAAATAAAAATTTTCCAAGCTGACCTGGCAGCTCGACCCCAGCCAGGGGCTCTGCCCCCGGACCCCCGTACTTAGATTCCGTAACGGCTTCTAAAACACAATCAAAACACATTTTTTTCAAGTAAAACGACACGAAATCAAAATGATAATAGTTGAGATTATTATTACAAATCCGTCACCAACGGGCCGTACATATTTTCAAACATTCGAATAAATCAACTAAATGTAATTTGGACATTATAGTTGGACGAACAACTACAAGGTAGTCTTATAAGATACCTTCGCATATTATAACCATCGCGTGTCGTGGACACCCTCAGGTTACAAGTCTTTGGACTTCGATTCTCGGCTAATCATTCTCAGTTTATTTTCATAAACTCAACGACTCAGGTGAGTCTCATAGCCCCTCTTTTACTGTTTTACTCAGGGGTGTGATATATTGCTCAACTTTTAACATGTGAACGCAAGTACCAACTTTTCATATACTACATGAGTTTTTCGAAACTAATCATTTTAAAGTCCTCCGTCAGCATAGTTGTTAATACGTTGTAGCGTGAATATTAGTATATGGTACCATATAGGATTGACCCTCCTCGTTCGGGTTAGCAAGCACTAACCGGGTAAACGGACGTACTAATATTTGGGAAGACGAATGTTGATTAGGCATTCGTGGAGGCACCTCGCCCGGAATTCTCTATAGGGGACCCGGCCCTCGAGTTAAGCTCAACTATGTGCTCATGGCTGTATACACGATGATTATCATTAAATTGCTGGATGCAATTCATTATTAAATTGCTGGATGCAATTCATTATTTAATTGCTGGATGCAATTCATTATTTAAATCTTGCGGTTCATACAATATTACTTGATTTCAAACCTGTGAGCTCACCAGCTTTATAGCTGACCTTTTAGCATATATCGCAGGTACCCAGCAGTAGGATGTTTCTGCTTCAGGATTTAGCTCGAGTCAGCATACAGACGATTGAGATTTTCTTGCATTAGTATATTTTGTATAAGTACTTATGTACTGAAATCTCATTTTATTTAACTCGAGCTATGTAAAGCTTTAAACGTTGTAAACATTTCAGTTATCAATATATTTTGTTAAAACGACGCATATAGAGTCGTTTGCTATTTATCTTTGTGCTTTGTTATTGATTAGTAACACCCAAATCAAGCTTCCGCAAATCATCAAATTTGGGGGTGTTACAAACAAGACTGAACATCATGTTGTACTGATAGTTCAATTTGGTAGACTTCGAGATTGGAAAGGTAATCTCTTAAGTTTTTTGAAAAACACATGTTAAACTGTAGATTGATGCTGAATCAGTCTCTCCATTAGTCCATTACAATTCTCTATTTGGCCCATTTATTGTGATATAAAAATAATTTCCCTAATCGTTTGACAAAAATATGTATACTTAACATGAAAAATAATACATTACTCTTTTATAGTAAATTTAGAGTTTTAAGTGAAATTTTCGTTTTAAAACACAAAACGTTGTCTATACACTTTAATTAGTAAATCAGAAGTCATACAATTGGTCTACTTAAATTATTATTCGATATACCATTGAATAATATATTTGAAACAGCGATTAGAATTCTATTAATATTTTTTTTATGCAAATCGATTTTACCAAAAAAATTACTCAAGTCTTTAACTTACACACGCAACGTAAGTAGCCAAAAGCATCCTTGAATGATTTGATACAAAGTGTCACATATTATTATTTATCAAATTAACTAAATTATATTAATGTTCACATGTGTTAGTGTAGCAAAATATTACATATATATGGTTGCTTAATAATGTTAACAATTCATACAATGCTACCACTAACAAGTGGCTATGTGTTTAAAAATTGTATCTGTTAATACATGAACTTAAAGTTGTTCCAATGGAAATTAGCGTATCATTTCCGTATCAACTTTCAACATTAGTTTACTTAAGCCATCATTTATAATCAGCCGGTTCTTATATCAAGATGAAAAACGTCATTAACATATGTACAAACTAGGTGAGCAATATGCTTAGATAGTAAATGCATCCATCTAACCAAAAAATTTCCAAAGTGAGTTGATTAATTAATATGCTTAACTAACTAATACACCTAAATAATTTAATAAAACAACATCGGTAGTAAGTAATTCAAAACATTGCAACTCAACTTTTAAACATAACAACCAACCGGGGCCTATTAAAGCTACCCCCTGGCCCACTCTTTTTTCCTGCTCCTACCCCCTGGCCCATCCTTTTTTATTTTATTTTTTAGGTATACCCCATCTCAGCCTTCTGTTTAGTCTAAAACTGAAACTGATTCTGTACTGAACTGGATCAAATTTAAATAAAAGTATACCGAAATGGTGGGCCAGGGGGTAGATCCAGACTTCAGGGGGTGTCTTTAGATTCCCCCCAACCACAATAATCAACAACTAACATAAAAGTAAAGTAGAAATCACAAAAGGTCTTCATACACTTATATCCTGATGTTGCAAATGTAATATAAAAAAACCCGTGTTTTCACGGGTCATACAACTAGTGTACTTTATTAGTCAAACACAAAAATGTTGGCAACATAGCATGAGGGTGAAATACTGAAATCTGTTATGCGCATTTCTCGCTAACATGCGCTGATGGTCCATTCTATTGTAGCAGTCCAGATATTTTTTATGTTTGCCAAAATTAGCCCTGACCAATATCACCTTACCCTTGTTTCCTAACCTTTTTATTCCATCATTTCAGGAGCCTATTAATATCCTCTTATACTCTCAACTATCCCCTTGCTTTTCTTCTTTTGTGTCATTGAAAATTTTGTGAACAATGAGAAGATCAAGAGACATTGTATGGCCGAAATCTGCGGTGTTCGTGATTGCATTGGCCTCAATGCTAAAGTGCACGATGTGTAGAGCTCCGGTGCGACATCTCGTTGGTGGGAAAGATAAATGGCAACCGAATGTTAACTACACGAATTGGTCACTTCATGAGACGTTCTATGTCGGCGACTGGCTTTGTAAATATCTCTGTCTCTGATTCACGCATACCGTTTAGTATAAGTAGTACTAACATGCTTTTTAACCTCGCAGTATCAGCATTTTTCTACATTCTTTACAGAATTTTTAGTTATTTATTTTGAACATTCCAAAAAAAGCTACATTAGCAATTTTTCTGTCCATATATTTGTTTAGTTAAATGTATAACTAACTAATCAAGTAATTCATATCTTCTGTTACGTTTTAAAAAGTTGTGATGATTATGTTTAAAATGAACTTGTGCAGATTTTATGTACGACAAGCATTTGTTCAATGTGTTGGAAGTGAACCAAACTAGCTACGGAAACTGTATCGATCAAGGATTCATTTTCAACATCACGAGAGGCGCCGGACGTGATGTGTTTGAGCTCACTAAACCAAAGCCGTACTACTTTCTTTCAAGTGGAGGTTATTGTTATAACGGAATGAAAGTGGCAGTTGATGTCGTTGAATTCGTTTCACCTGCTCCTCAACCTTCTGCGGTTCCAAACAGTTGTTATACGATAACAGGAGTTAGTTCGCTCATCTCATTGATCGTGATCGCTATTTGGGCAGTTTCCGTCTGAAATCGAAGAAGAATTTGAGAGGTTTGGTTAGAAGCTAATTATACTATTATTGGTAAAGGCTATAAATTTGGATATGATACGTACTACATATATGGTATGGACTATATGGGTGTGTTTCTAAAAATGTTATATTTAAGCAAGTGTCACATGATATTATGATATTAATTAACTCACTGTCACAAGGGGTGTATCTATGAACATATAATTTTTTATATATTTCGCTTCATTTAATTTCTACGATTCTATGTAATCACACACGATACTATCCGTAATATACATTAATCCACAAATATATATACAATTGTTTGAAGCCATGAATTCATGGTTAGAAAGATTATCCCAATACCGCTAAGCATAAATACATGAATACTAATTATCCACGTACGTTTCCGAAATCATTTTTTTTAATGTGTATATGATATAAAACATAAGTAAAACAGAGTAAATCCGATATTGTTATTCACGTTTCTTTCACATGTCTAAGTTTGTGGCAGTGTGACTACTTTAATTTTAACGAAGATAGAGTATGTGACACTTCATCTAATAAAACGTAAACAAAAGGAGAAAGAGTGAGAGACAAAGAGAAAGAAGCTAATTAATAGTAGTACTTTAAAGTGAAATATAAAATATAAATATAAAGATGGTAATAAGTTGATACAGCTATTCGATACCGAATCATAACTTTGATTATATTGTTAGTAAGGCCTTGTATTTATTGAAAGAGAAGAGTTCAATTGAGACCATTTATTTTGTATGAGAATGGGGGAACTAACCACAATATGCCATGTGTCACTTTTTTTCTCTCTCATTCACGTTTTTAAAAATTAAATATCTCACAAATGACAAGTCGAAAAATCATGAAAATTGCACAATATTTTTCAGCGTTTTATCCTCTTCGATTTGCCGTCTATCAAGGCATACTTCCGACGAACTTTTTTTTTTCATTTTTTGGTTGGTTTTACATATTAGTAACACATGTGTTAGTGATTGATTATACATTTGATTTAGGGTTTAGGGTTAGGGTTTAGAAGGGTTTAGTGTTAGGGTTTAGCAGGGTTTAGTGTTAGGGTTTAGCAGTGTTTAGGGTTTAGGGTTTAGTATGATTTAGGGACGAAACCCCAAACTCCCAACCCTAAACCCTAACCCCTAAACCCCAAACCCTAAACCCTAAACGCAACACTGTAACACACGTGTTAGTAATGTGAAACCCACTAAAAATAACGGAAAAAAAAAACTCGTCGAAAGTATGCCTTAATGGACGGCAAATCGAAGAGGATCAAAAGCTGAATCTAATGGTGCAATTTTCATAATTTTTCGATTTGTCGTTTGTGAAATATTTAACTTAAGGGGTAAATGGGTTTTGTATTCTCTTTGTACACATGGCACCATATCGTTGGTTCCTCTATTCTCACACAAATTTTTAGTCTCATTTGAACCTTACCCCCTATTGATAATAAAATAATCAACCGAATTTGATACTTAATAATCTACAAATTATTTTAATTAATCAATTCAAAATATTGTACGGAGTAATTAATTTACATACACGGTTTCGATTATTTACTTGTTCAACCGATTTTTTATTTTTAACCATACATGTTTTCGGAATAGCAATTGTAATGAAGTACAGATTTTGAAGCATGTTTTGAATTATTATTGATTATTGATTATTATTCGCTTTTGGAGGGATATATAAGAATGCCCATAAACGATGGGTGTTGATAAATACAACATGTTTTTTGTTACATACACCAACATACATGTATATTGATGTTGTACAGTACAATACTGTAATACATATATTTGTTGGATGTAACAAAAATCATGTTGTATTTATCAACACCCTAAACGATTTCTTAACGGGCAGGATTTACACGGTAAGTCGTTAAATTACTTTTATTTTATCGTGTATTTATTGTATCGGGGCTATAAAGTATAAACACCACGAAGAGTTTGTGCTATTGACGAATCAACAAGCAAGTAGCCCATTAATATTTTACAATTTTCACCTCTTACTTTCTGATGTGTACATGTTCAATCCTCCTTTTTTGAAAGGCGAAGCGATTTATTTATATAGATATCAAAAAGGGAACGAATACAAACTATAAGGACTCTAAGAAAGAGACCCGCAAAGAAAACACATCGAAAAACATCTAAAGAAACAACTCCAAACTAACACCGAGATAAAAAAAAACATCCTCCTTTTTAACCTGGCATCACTTAAATTTAATGACATCAATGATTTCTCTTTATCCTAGAAGCGTATATTTTTTAGATAATAAAGCATTTGTTTTTGGTTTTATCGTGTAAAGGATATCAACCACTTCTACGAAATGTTTTTGGATTGATGGTTTTGTTTACCCAAACGGTAAGATAAATTTAACGACATCAACTAATTTGGACTTAAATTGGGCTGGACTCCAAACTATTTAGCTACCTTATATGAAACCGGCTCATAGAGAAATAAATGCACAAACTTAATTAATGTAGGGGTAAGTGCGCGCAAATGTAAGGAACTATGCTCTGATATTCATTCTATGTAACCAACTACTCGGGGCTCCATTGTATGTAACAAACTTCTAATTTCGTTCATTGTATGTAACGAACTTGTATTTTCCTTATTTTTTCCATGTGTCGATTATATAAGGCGACACGTGGCGCCCTTAGAACCGTTGATCTAGCCAAAATATAAGTTCATTATATACAATGAAGGAAATTAGAAGTTCGTTACATACAATGGAGCCCCGAGTAGTTAGTTACATAGAATGAATGTCAGAGCATAGTTCATTACATTTGCGTGCACTAACCCCATTAATGTATTGTATAATTTCATTTTTTTTATTACAAGGTGAAAGTAGTTTGTGAAGGAAGTAGTAACATGTACAAGTGTATAAAAATTGGGGGTAAAATATAAATATTCTTGATAAAATTAATTTTTGTGGCATGGTGCCATTTGTTTTTTCCTTTAAATAGATACATTCGCTTACATATATAATGTCTATTATGATTTATGAATGAGTCATATATAATTTTACTAGACTAGTAAACCCGTGTATATACACGGGCCGTTGATTTTTAATATGAAATTTCATATTTAGTACCTTGTTTTTAATAATAAAGTGGATGTATAAGTTAATATGTATATTAAACATTTAGTTGGATTCATGATAATTTTACTTTATGTAAATAAATTTATATAAATAGAGATTAAAAGATTAAAGATTTTTGAAACCAAGTTAGTGAAAAAATTTAATTATTTTAAGTCTATATTAACCTTTTCAAGTATTTTTATTCATATTCGGTGAATTGAAAATACAAATATTAAAGATCGATTTTGATTATATTTTAAGTAATGAATTAGATTTCTTTTTATATGTAAGTGAGTAGTTGATTTAAAAAAATTCCTTTTTAATAAGTTAGTGATCTTATTATTAAAATTTAATTAAATTAAAGGACTTAATTGACAAATTAAAAATTATTTAGAATGATTGGTGTTTCTTATATATAATTTTAGATTAGATTAGATTTAGATAGATATTTATTAGGATAAATAAATAATTATTGTAAATTTGATATTATCTAAAATCGTTGATGGATATGATGATGATGATGTTTTTATTAATAATAAGAAAAGTAAAATTAATTGAAATAAAAAATACGTTAACGAAAGTTTAAAGAAGGAAGATATAGATATGGATTTTAAATTAAAAATATTATTATATTTTGCTTAAAGATAATTTATTGAATCTTAAAATTATAATTTATGATGTCACATCTTCCTTATTTTAGCTAATTTGGAAAAATTATATAATTATATTGGTTAAATTGACTTTTTGATGACATCATCGTATGTTTCCTATATATAATTTATTAAGATATGCCGTTTATTTTATGTGTCACATTCGAATATCCAAAAAATAAGCACTTCAAGATGACTAAAGACCACTCGATCCATTGGTGTCTCTTTACAAACTGATGCATATCACTAAAGTGATGCAGGCAAAGGTGTGTCACTTGCTTGTGTCTCTCCCATTGCTTTGCTTTCAAGACGTAAAAAATGATGCATTCCTTTTATTTTGATTTTTTTTTTTTATTGTATAGAAATAAAAGTATATTGGTAAATATTGAGCCCAAAAATTGAAGTGACATTGACACCATTGTGTTTGTAGTGTGTCAATTTGGGGAGTACTGAGTTGACGCTGAGGTGACACAACTGACAGAAGGGAGTGGTCTTACGAATAAAAACAAAACGGACCTCTAATATATGATGCTAGAAACATACGTCAAGTGTACCTTCATCCCAATTTAATTGTTCATTTGAGAATTGCACAAAGTTTAAGAAAAATATAATGATTGAACTATTAACTAATTCATTCTCACTCACTTAAATCATTTCT
The DNA here is from genome assembly GCA_949592205.1 of Helichrysum umbraculigerum. NCBI lineage: Eukaryota > Viridiplantae > Streptophyta > Magnoliopsida > Asterales > Asteraceae > Helichrysum > Helichrysum umbraculigerum. The sequence goes on along the minus strand of CATIUR010000006.1, from coordinate 24,318,092 downwards.
AATGGGTTAAAAATGAAACTGGGAAAATAAATCTAGTGTTAATTGCATTGTTGGTTCTCGTGGTTTACACACAATTACACCATAAGTCTTTATATTTTACTTTTTGCACCGGCAGTTCAAAAACGTAAAAGTTGTTTTGCATTTGGTCCCTTATCCAACCGAAATGACTAAATTACCTACGAGGACGAACATAGAGAGGTAGGGTTACTTTAGGCATTTCAGTTGGATAAGGACCAAACGCGTAACAATTTTCGTGTATTTAGACTACCGGTGAAAAAGTATAGTATAGAGACTTACGATGCAATTGTGTGTAACCACGATGACAAACCGTGCAATTAACTCATAAATCCAAGTGAGTGTGTGTAATTGAAAAATAATTTTGCAATAAATAAAACCTAAAGCCCTAAAAGTGTAAAGTACTCCGTAACAGAATTTGGTGTGGATAAGATATTTCTAACGGTTTTGGTCTTCACCTTCACTTCAAACATATATTGAATTCATCCAAATAACACAACAAACTTAAAAATAAATAAATTGCATCAATGGCTGCTTTCAGTCCAATTGGAACATTTTGCAGCAGCAGCAGTAGTCATTCGCCCAATTCAATTTTCATAAACCCTAAACCATTTCGTCGATTCAAATCCTTCAAAATTCATTCATCATCATCATCATCATCAACAACTTATAATGGTGTTCGGAGTGACGAATCGATGAGCATCGATGGTCTTAAGCGATTTATCAGACTTAATTTGGGGAACTGGACCGGTTCATTTCACGTATGTATTGCAATTCGTATAGTTGCTTTTATACTTTATTTTTGCTGTTGGTTACTGTTTATGTGTGGGTGTTTTCTATTTTCAGCAATTTGATTCAAAAGGGAAGCTGATGCATAAAATTGACACCATGGTATCTGCTGGATCTTATGGTGAAAATGAATTAATCAGTTTAATTCAAACGTAAGTTATTTTTTCCTTTCTTTTCTTTGTATAATTAAGCTGAATTATCCAATTTACATGAATATATGCGTATAATGATCAATATTTTGAGTACTTATATTTATGTTAAATGTCTTTCATGCACATAATCAAAGTTTAAATTATTTTTAAATTGGCATGATACTTTTTGCAATTGTGTAATGAAGTATTTACTATTTGTAAGCATAGGCGGGTTCATGTAAAAAAGAAGTTTAAGGCGAAAAGTGCAGGAAAGAATTTGATGCATCTGTTATTATGCATCAATGTTAACACTTTGGTGCACCATTTTTATGGTGGATCATGAAAACGTGTCAGCGCCAGAATACTTAATACACTTATGACGTGATGAATGGCCTTTTCTAAATGATCCTCAGACTGTTAGGATATTCGATACTTTTGTTTGCTAGCGGTATGTCTGCTATTTGTTACTCTCTTAATCAAGGTTGCTATACTATTTGATGTCAAATTTAGGTTATATATCAAACAATCGTCATCAAGCTATTCAGCTTCTGAATCGGATTATGAAGCAGAATGGGCAGAGTACAAAATCAAAGAGACTAACATGTTTACTGTAGAAAAATATCAACAGGTGAGCTTTTCGGATGTATCTTGTATTTTTATGTGTGAAATAATACATGCTTTGAAATGGGCAGTCCTTTTTTATATTCTTATCCTGCTAAATATCCACTGTTATTAGTCTACAGATTGGATTCTTTCCCCAAGAGAAGGCGTTCGCATTAAGGTATCAGACAGCTGGCATGTTAGAGAAAATATTAAGAGAAGGAGTGTTAGGTGAAGACGATATCGGAGAAGAATCACCCAAGTAAGTATTGTAATATATGCATTTTACGTGTGTCTAGTATTATTTCATGAGTTTCTTTAAAGAAGCCGTATTGTGCAAATTGTGTAATATGTATAGGTAGTATAATCAGAAATTGAACCTGAAGTCTCATCCTAGGCATTCCTAGTATAATCGTTATTAAGAAACTTGATCATCCTATGTACAAGTTATGTGTTGGTAGTCATCAGATGTTGATGGTCGAAGCTATGGATTACTACATATATCTCAGTATATGAATAGTCTATGTGGATGTAATTGTCTGAAAGTCCAAAAATCTATAGAGATATCCGCGTCTTTGAGTCTTTCTATTTGAATGCCTCAAGTTTGTTTGCTGATGGTCCCGAAAATAGATTTTTAAGTTATGAGCGTACATAGAAACATTTGAGTTTGCCATGATTCTTCTTATTTCAATCATCTTTGTTCATTTACTAGGAAAGCAACTGAAAAAACAAAACAATAGGCCTTAAATCCAAAACTAGTTGGATAGAAGAAAGAAAGAAAGAAATGATCTTATATGTTGGAATAGTCAACTGTTATGATGATTATTTTTATGATTTCATAGAACCGTGGCAGATTCTATCTCTTACAAACTTCCAATTGAAGTTAGAGTACACAAGTTGTTCTAAAAGACTAAACAAACAATAAACACTCAGCTCTAGCATTTGTAACCACTCATAATGTTGCCTCTGCTTGTTTCTGTATAATTTATATATTTGTTACTGTCTTCCTTCCAATGGCCTAACTATCTTCTTATTGTGTGCAGGAACCTAAAGCTTCCTTCTAAATTGCCTTCTATTGTATGTGAGTGTTGTCTTTATTCACTAGATAAAGATTTGCGAGCACGAGCATTCCATGTAATGGATCCAAAAGGTATTATTGAGATGCTTATCCTCTTTCTCGAACAGAAAGGTGTTGGAGTGGTTACACCTCCTTTCCTTGACGAATCTAAGGTATTTCAATAGTTTCATTATTTTCTATTATCGAGTAATAATATCTCTCACTTTTAGCTGGAAGTAATTATATCGCTTTTTATACTTCGTTTTCTCATTTTACTATCTTAGGACACAAGCAGGATCACTTCTCATCTTGGTACGTGGAAAGGTCACTCAGTAACAAAGCGTAGCGGTGTTTATGGTGCAACAGAGGCTGAAGCTGAGACCGTGACATCACTTGAAATCGACGAGACTGGTCAAATTATCCAGGTTTTTTCTTGCACTTAGCTCTATAATAATTGTCGATAATAGATGATTTGATGGTAATTGATGGTTATATTAAATTTGTATTTCTGTGGGGTTCAATAGATAAAGTTTAAATTAGAAAGGAACAGATCAAATTGTTTACAAGTCTCCTTACTGTGTAATCTATACATTTTTTTAATTCATTCGTATTCGAAACACTTGGATCATTGACTTAATAACATTTTTCATAATCATAGTCAATATATTTAGTGTGTAGACAGTAATACTGTGTTCGCACCCATTTCAGTCATCCTAAAAAGGTAAAAATATTACAGTATCTGTTTGGCTGGAATCCATTGCCAACTTGTTCATCATGCCACTGATGTTTTATCTCAATGTAACCAACAAAATGATGCATCTTATCAAAGGTCTCAACAATCTGTATAAAAGTATTACAGATTCACATCATTGTTATTCAAACAGGATCAAACTTCAACAATCAAGGATAAAAACGTATCAACAAATGTCCGGTGGACAGGTACCATGTCTGATAACTTGGTCACCTATGATGGTGGTTATCAGATGACGTTACTACCTGAGGGCATGTACATGGGGTGCCCGTGTGATGTGGGAAAGCATGTAGCTGATACGAAGTCTTTCCATTTGGAGTTCTGTTGGGTTGAATCACCTACAAAAAGACAAAGACTGGTTCGCACCTATGATGTTGATGGCTTAGCAGTCTCAACAACTTACTTTCTTGAGACCAAACTGTGAGTGGTGTCCATGTCTTTTCACGTGTTTTTTTATTATTCTAATGTTGTAAAAGACCGCTTCAGTTTGTAGATTTTCCACTTCTCTATTAGTTGCGCTCCATTGTTGATTAGGATGTTTGTACATTGTGGTGCATGCAACTAAAAACATTTTGGGATCAATGAGGAATTAAAGTAGAATTACTTGTTACAGTATCTCATTGTCAAAAAGATTCCATAGAGATTACTGCTCTCATGGACTCAGTCCCCGCTTTCTTTTCAGGTAATCAGGATTCTTCGCTCCAATCTCATGGTTTCCCGACTACACAGAATCATTTTAATGGGGTATTTTTACCAACAGACGCATCACGCATGCTTAATACACATGTACAAATGCACATCATAAGATCCATTATTAATGGGTGTTATACGTTTTAGCATATATTTAACTAGTTATCTGAGTTGGTCCAAAAGCCTTTCTGGTAATTGCAAACACAATCGAAACGCAGGAAGCCTTCAATGTGACAGATATTTGGTTTACATGCTTCAGCGAAAGATTTATGTTGTGTCATGTCCCATAGAGAACAAAAGCATAAATAAACAAACATGTAAAACACATTTACATATCTTTTTGCTAGCATGTATCCCTAGGAACATCTCATGAAAACTCGCATTATAATCTCTTAACAGCTCTTCCTTCGTTCCTTGCAAATTAAATAAAATTCTCCTGCATTTTCAATAAAATAACTCTAAATTTTATGTACGGAAACTATCATACTCTACTCTCTACACTGAAGCGCGCTCTAATTGATTGGTCGAGCAATCGTGCTCTATTGATTGGTCGGCTGTTACGATGACGATGCAGCGTAACATTGCATAAATCATAAATGAGAAATCAAAGGCACATTAGCATTTTATTGTATTTATATTGCTCATTGCTCATGTAAAAAGGGTAACTCACTCAAAGGGGATTTCATCGACCAATTTACAACTATCATATCATTCAGGATATAGATTGAGTAAACTGTAGACAACATTGAATGCATACAATAATTAGGATAGCCTGGTGTTTAATTTAAGGCTATATATATACGATGATACATAATTTCACAAGTCAATATTACGGTCAAGAACTCAAGATTATGACTTGTTGTCATCGTATTGATGGACCTGTTAGTTAGGATCACTCACCAAGAAAGAAATGTAATAATAAAATGTATTCGTTTACGTTAGTTAAAAAGGTGTAAATACGATAAAAACGAAAGATATAAAACGGGCTTGAATGGGGTTTATGTATTGGATGGCGGTTCCCTTATTTGGTAACCCTGATTCTTGATGTGATTTTACGGTGCATATCCATAATTGGAGCCGTACATGATTATTGATCCCATATGATGTAGTTAATATGCTTAGAATGTATGTATATGTTTAACATCACATGCATGGAGGTAGTTAATATATTTGATAGAGAGATGATTTAGAGATAGATATGCTACGTATGTTTGTTGGTGTCTCAACTGGTAATCTTCATTCTCTGTTTATAAAAGAGAATATATGACCCTTGAAAGTGTAAATATCTATCATGGCCCTTTTTTATTTTGTCATTCGGTTCTTGGGATTTTAGCCTTTAATTTTTTGAGAAAATTACATAAATCGTCCAAATGGTTTGCCCTAAATTTCACTCGTAGTCCTTTAATTAATTTAATTACACAAATCATCCTTTCTTTTGAAACTTGTAACGTCAATAGTCCTTTACACTAACGATCGTTAACTCTCCGTTAAAAAAGGACCATGTGTGTAAAATTTTTTATTCTTATAATTTTTTTGAGTACAATATAAATTATAAAATCTAACGTATGTATAATACATTATTAGGTACACATAACAATATTTTTATTTCCCCCATTTTATTCATCATCAAATTTGGTCATATTGTCGTCTAAAATATCAAATTATATATTCCACCACCATCTTTCTCAATCTAAATATACATTTGTGGCTTGATTATTTTTCACTTTTCAATGTCATTTTACTTTAAAGCTAGGATTATCGGAATGGACGCAAAAGAGAAAAGATGGTGGCCACCAAAGTCATGACGAGATAAGATGAATGGGTGACAAAGGATCCTTGAGTGGTGAAAGACGTTTGTGGACTATATAATTTAGGGTTTCAATGTATAAAAGGAACAATTTATGATGAATTTTCTAATTGAAATATTAAGATGAAAATGATGTTTGTGCACATTATAATGTATTTATATATATTTTAGATTTTATAATTTATATTTACTCAAAAAATTTGTAAGAATACAAAAAATAACTACAAATATGATCCTTTTTAACGGAGAGCTAACGATCATTAATGTAAAGGACTATTGACGTTACAAGTTTCAAATAAAAGGATGATCTGTGTAATTAAATTAATTAAACGCATGGTTGTAAAAAACGGCCGTGTAGGCCGTGTACAAGCCGAGTACCGAGTACTCGGAAAAATGTCTTGGCCCGTGGCGACTAGGGGGTAATCGGTCAAAAACACGGTCAACCGAGGTCAACGCGGTTAAACTCGGTCAAAATCAGGTCAAAGTCGGTCAAACATGGTCAAAGTTTTGAGCCCATTTACACAGGCAATTATGTTTATGTTACTATTACGCTTAATGTTTATGTTTATAGTTCTATTTTATATTTTTGCACATATAATATTGAAAATTATTAATTGAATGTAAAAAAGTCAACAAAAGTCAAAATCCGAGTACTCCCCGATTACACCCATTTGGGGTAAACCATAAGGACGATTTAGGTAATTTTCTCTTGATTTTTGTAGAGTTGTACATTATCCACTAGTAAATACACCACTTGTTCTTGTTTCAAATAGTAACAAGTTGATCTAGTTGTTATTTACAGGCCAGCCCGGCCCGTGAATTTTGTTAGCCTTGTGCCGTAACTTTAAACTAGGCCCCTTATTCAAGCTCTTAATTGAGTTTTGTATTGATAGGTAATATTTTGTGAATTGGTTATTGAATTGTATAAATAAATTTTCGTATCCAACAATATTCTACTTAGAAGATTGAATTTTAAAGCAATGAAATTTATACATCCAAAAAATTTCTAATTCATAAACTAGTAATAATGATAGTTCAAACAAAACTAATAGCTTAGTAAGTATGAAAAACATACTACGTATTAGCATTAGATTAGCATGTAAAAAAAAATAGATAAATGCTTAATCACAAAAGCAGGACTCGATCACTCGACCTTGCCTTCAAATAAGGCTGACTTGCCAAATACTCTTGTACTATATTTCGGTTGAATTTCATTTCGTAAATATATATTGACGAAGTAATCGATATTTTGGGCCCCTTGAAAATTTGGGCCCTGTGCTACAGCCCAGGTAGCACACCCTTAGGGCCGGGCCTTATTTACACGTAATAATATCATCAATATACATTTCACCATGCTAGATTGCTAGGTAATATACAGTTTTTTTGTTTTACGAACAAGCATTTACGTAATATCATCAATATACATTTCAATCATGGCTATTCGATTCAATCCGGTGGCGTTTCAATCGGAGATGTATCCATCACCTTCTTCATTTACCAGATCTTCTAAATTCTCCATGGCTTCAACCATAGGTTCATCAGCACCAAAGTCAGTACTATTATCAATTAAAATTATTATTATCATTATTATATGTATATGTAATATGTAATTAGGTATATGTATATTGCAATCGGTTTGTGTATTTGATTATCTATGAGTTTCAATCAATACGGAACTAATTGAAATTGATTATGATTATTATTAGATTGCGTGATTGTGATTAGGTTTTCGATGATGCAGATATGCATTTTTTGATAATGATATTATATTAAGTGGATTTCTGGCATTTGGAATGTATATATTTGCTCATAGATGTGTATAGTGTGTGTGCGTGTGTGTATCATATATTCAAATGTGCTTCTTATATGGTTACTATGTGCAATATTTGTAATGTGGCTGTATATTGATAGTTTGCTTGATTTCGAGCATGCTGTTGAAATTTGTATGCTATACAAATATTAAATTGTTGTATGTAGTAATTTTACTTTGTAGTTCTTTGATTGATTGTATTGTCTTGAATTATATGTTGATATTTGTGTAAGTAGTTGTTCTTGTTTCTGGTAGTTAAATTTGCTAACCGTCTCAAGAAACACTCAACTCGTTTGATTTGACTTGATTTCATTTGATTGTTATTATTTGCATTTTGCTTTCTGATTGCTCCTTGGTTTGTCGCTTGCCGCTTTTCTTGTTTCATTGAATGACTGTTTGTGCGTGCTGTCATTTTATGTTAGTATTTGATACATGGAGGCACAATTAGCTAGTATTAGAAACTTTCTTAAGATTAGTTCTAGTAGCCCAACTGATAAATTATTCAACGTTCACTGAATCTTTATCAATTTTAATATCACTTACCATCCCTTATTAACCGGACACGCGAGGTTTAAAGCTTCTTTTGGTTATGCAAGTTAATTTTCACCAAGTGGTTTTTACTTTTTAGCATTATGTGTAGATTTTCCTTCTTGATACTGCATGGCTTTCAGCATCCATGGGCCACATTATTATTAATTATCTCGCTTGGAGGACTTTCAAATTTTCAATCTTCATAGAGTGTATCTCTTTTGTGGCTGTACTCTTTTATAGTATGTAGTTAGATGTGGATCATTAATTATACTATTACAGAATAGTGTTTTTAATTTCCAATAGATATTTTATCATGCTAGTTCATTATCCCTGAGAGGAAATACCCAGCATAGAATATCTTTTAAAAAAAAAATTTAATAACTTTGTTGGGTTTGATGATTTTCTAGTTTATGAAAGTTCTGAATATGTAATAACAACTTTATCTCTGGGGCTCTTTCCGTTTCTTACACAGCATTGAAACTACTAAAAAGCCCTTTACTCCTCCACGAGAGGTCCATCTTCAGGTGACACACTCTATGCCACCACAGAAGATTGAGATATTCAAATCTCTTGAGGGTTGGGCTAAGCAGAACATATTGACTCACTTAAAGCCAGTGGAGAATTGTTGGCAACCACATGATTTCTTGCCAGATTTTGCATCTGATGGATGTATGGAACAAGTGACAGAACTAAGGGCAAGGGCCAAGGAGCTTCCTGATGAACTCTTTGTTGTTTTGGTTGGAGATATGATTACTGAAGAAGCCCTACCTACATACCAAACAATGCTTAATACCCTTGATGGTGTACGGGATGAGACTGGGGCTAGTGATTCACCTTGGGCTGTTTGGACCAGGGCTTGGACAGCTGAAGAAAACAGGCACGGGGACCTTCTCAACAAGTATCTCGACTATACTGGGCGGGTAGATATGAGGCAGATTGAGAAGACAACTCAATATCTCATTGGATCAGGGATGGTAAGTTCTTCACCTCCATATCAAAATTTTGTTTTACATCAAATCCACTTTTTTCTGCATCTAGGATTGGTACTTAGAAGTGGCAAAATGGATGTGTTGGGTTGTATTTAGGTCAAAACGGATAATTTTTTTTATTAATAGGGTTGTTTCATAATCTAATTGTGGTAAATGTGTTTTCTCTCTGGGTGTTATAGAAATGGGTCTCACGCAAAATGGTATTGCGTACCATGGTTCCCAAGGTTTGCAAAATCATTTTGCAAACCATCCATTCACACAACTCCCCATACGTGAACAGTGTAAATGTCCATTTCCAACCACAACGTTTCAAACATTCACGGGTTAATTGCATTGAGATTTTGGTCTTGCAAAATGAATTTGCAAACCATGGTATCTGGTCAACTCCAACCTTTGTCTTTTTATACCATTCCAAAATTTCTCTGCTTTTTAATACCATTCCAAGATTATTTTAAAGTGGCAATTTCAAATCACACTGCATGCAAATGTAATGACAAAGTAGTAAAATATGCATGAGAATCTTTCTTCGTCCATTATTATATAAACATGCATACACCTTACGACTCTATCACACTTTCTTCAACTCTATCACACTTTCTTCATTGAATCCTTTCACAATTTCTTTCTTCCAAAAATAACCATCAACCATGAACTCACAAGCTAATCTTCAACTTGGTCCAAATAATTCTGATTTCTTATTTCTACATAGAGAGCATAGAGCGTTTCATCTATTTAATGGAGCGTTAGGCGAAGGTAAGCTACTTGCTAGACGATGTGATAACAATTTTTGGAAGTTTGTCCCTGATATCCCCGATAGGGTGATGACACATATAGAATCAGCCGGGTTCGGTGGAGTCATTCGTCTTGGGCATATCCAACTTGATCATTCTCTAATCACCGCCCTTGTTGAAAGATGGAGGTCGGAGACACATACATTTCATTTTCCAGCTGGCCGGTAATCTACTGTTACACTTTATGACATGCAAGTTTTGTTGGGGCTTAATGTGGAAGGTGATGTAGCATCGCGCATTGATACAAAACCACCAGGAAGATGGCATCAGTTTTGTCAAGACATGATAGGTGTCAATTTAGAGGCAAATTCAATAATAAAGGGGCATATTTTTTTGAGTACTTTACATGATATTTTGAAAGTGGGGTTGCCTGATAATTGAAAGTTACTTTGATTATTAGTTATCCACACAAACCCTTATGGGTACTGCATGCGTGATGGGAGTAAGATATGGTTTGCAAATTGGTATGTAGTATAGATATGGTTTGCAATATGATTAAATGCGCGCATACTCAATATATTTTCAAATTAGATATCATGGTTTGCAAATTCATTTTGCAAGACCAAAATCTCAAAGTCAAATCATGCATGAATGTTTGGAAGGTTATGCTTGGAAGTGGAACGTTGTGGTTGGAAATGGACATTTATACTGTTCACGTATGGGGAGTTGTGTGAATGGATGGTTTGCAAAATCATTTTGCAAACCTTGGGAACCATGGTACGCAATACCATTTTGTGTGAGGCCCATTTCTATAACACCCGGAGAGAAAACACCATTACCACAATCAGATTATGAAACAACCCTATTAATAAAAAAAATTCCTTCGTATGGGTACAAATTTCCTGGCCTGAATCAGTAACTTTTTGTACTTATGTGTTTGTTTTTATGTTTTATGAATAATTTGTGTTAAATATGATTGGATAATGTACTTCTACAATAAGAATATCCAGTTTCTTAGATCAAGTGATCTAGTAGGTTGTTCGATAAAATCGCACCTTGGGCGACTTTTGACAAATCTGACCCGTTATTTTCGGAGCTAAATTTTATCTATCACACATTAGACCCTTGAGAAATAAACATAAATAAAGTGCTGATTCCCATTTTCATCCTAAATTTTTGTTATGAATCGTATCCTCTTTTTTTCTTCTTCATCGAGGGCTCCAGGCATTAGAGGTAGAAAAAATGGGCGGGTTGGCGAGGGTTTATAATGGGTTTGGGTCATTACGGGTAATTTTTTGGTATTGGTCACAACAGATAACATTTTATATGGGCCAAAACGGGCTGGATTAGCTCGGTTGCCTTGGACCAATTCCGGTCCATGTTTTTTATCTTCAAGAATAAAATAAAATTGAGTGATGCATATGATTGCAGAAAATGTATATTACAGTAGTAATCTAATTTTTGAATAAAGCAATCTAGCAGGGTGTTTGCATAATAATTACCCTTTGAGCGACTTTCCATCTGTTTCATCCCATTGACCCATGTTTTTGTTAGTTGTTCTATTTTCTATTTTACCCATTTGAGCTCTCAAAAATAATGCACCACCCTTATTAACCCTTTCACAAAAAAATAGGTCAAAATTGTCTCTTCTAATTGGTATCATTATCATTAAGTTTTGATATTTATGCTCTTATACATACCTTATCCTTTCAGGATCCTTGCACCGAGAACAGTCCCTACCATGGATTCATCTACACCTCTTTCCAAGAGCGTGCAACCTTTATCTCTCATGGAAACACTGCTAGGCTCGCAAAGGAGCACGGGAACTTTAACCTAGCCCAAGTTTGTGGTAAAATTGCATCCGATGAGAAAAGGCATGAAATCGCTTACACAAAAATAGTTGAAAAACTATTTGACATCGACCCTGATTTCACTGTTCTTGCTTTTGCTGATATGATGAGGAAAAAGATCACCATGCCCGCACACTTGATGTACGATGGTCGTGATGAAAATCTTTTTGAGCATTTCTCAGCTGTAGCGCAAAGACTCGGTGTGTACACTGCCAAAGACTATGCAGACATTTTGGAGCACTTTGTTGTCCGGTGGAAAGTTGCGGATTTAACCGGGCTATCTGGTGAAGGGCGTAGTGCCCAAGAGTATGTTTGCAAGTTGCCTGCTAGAATTAAGATTGCTGTGGAGAGGTCTTCAGCAAGTGCTAAAGAAGGCCTAATGATGCCATTCAGCTGGATTTTCGATAGACAGGTGAAGCTCTGAAAAATGCAATAGTAAGCTTAAGTCGGTTTTTTTTGTTGCTCTTTGTTAGTAGAGGTTAAAAACGTATTTTAGATGTCGTTACATGTAGTGACTGTTTTTTTTTTTTTTTTTATAATTTAATTTACTTAATGGGGTAATTTTTGCCTACGGACACGTCCTTAAAACTGCTCGTAAATACATGTATAGATGCACATAATAAGATTCATAATAAATGGGTGTTATACTTTGTTTTAGCATATTTAAACATGTTGTTATCCGAGTTGGTTAACAGAATAACAATTTATGATTGCCCCAAAAGCCTTTCATACAATCCAGACGGCAAATAATCCTTAAATGTGACAGACATTTGTTTTACATGTTTCAGCTAAATATTTATGGTATGTCAAGTCACGATATACAGCACATGTTAAACAATCCCATTTGAAAATGTTTGCACTCATAGTTCATAAAACAATAACCTGAGATTGAATATAGCAGCAAAAACGACTATGGAGTCCATATGTGAGTACGACGAATGTTTCCTTTGTGACTTTGCGCGTTCAACTAATCAACCTTCAAGTCCACATCAGGTTGCCAAGATCAACACCCTTAACATTTCACTATATTAATTATTATTTCCCTTTCAATTCACTTGGTTATTAGTATTACACAAAGATAGCACACAAACGTATATATACATCATTTCATACGGACACAACATAGTATGTACCTATTACATTTTAGTGTATGTACGTGAGTATGGTGGTTTGTTATTAGTGAGTTGTCTACCACTAGGCATGAACAAAAAAACCGGGTTGAAACCCGAACCCGATTTTGAACCCGAATACCCGACCCGATCCTACCCGGTTTTACCCTACCCGGTTCGGGTTTTCTTAGTACCCGGCGGGTACGGAACCGGGTACGGTTTTTTGAAATCGAAATCGGGATGAACCCGGGTTGAAATAGGGTCGGGTTGAAAACCCGGTCAAAAACCCGAAAAAAACCCGAAAACCCGGTCTTAACCCGGTCAAAAACCCGGTTCCAACCCGGTCAAAACCCGGTTTGGGTTGGTCAAATACCCGGTTTGACCGGGTTTGACCAAAACCCGGTTCGGTTTTAGGGTCGGGTCGGGTTGGGCCAAAACCCGGTTTTGTTCATGCCTATCTACCACCAGTATTTGATAGTCATTTAAGGTTGTTGGGCCCATTTGGTTCCCAGAGTCAAATAACTTCTTAAAACAATGAGGAACGGCAATGAGGCAGGTTCGGTGTGAGATGTCAGCCCCAACTCCGAACCCATTACTCCAAACAATTCCAAAATTCGCTTCAAACTTCAACGGAGATATATTATCAGAGCACTCCATTGAGGATATGGCTTCCCTCAAACCCAACAAGGATCTTATTCGAGCACTCCGTTAAGGACATGAGTTTCCTAAACGCAACCCAATATTCGTTCTCCATAGATAGCACCCGATATCTGGACGGTTTGTTGATTTTCCATAAAGTATATTCTAGACATATACATTACAATCCTTGATGCATTTTTTTTTCAAAATTAAATCACTGATATGATCAAGATAACGTATACTAAATGGTCTCATTAACAACACAAGTATACTATCAACATTAGAAGGACATGTACACAAAAAATAAATAAATAAACCATCGGTGGATTTGGGCAAGATGATAGTCCCCATTCGGCCATTCCCCAACTCGAACACGATAAGAATTCCCATTTTGCACCCAATACTCGATAACTCGTCCTCATCCCTGTTAACTATATTGATTTGGATATGCAATAATCATTTTTTATTTGATTTTGGCTTTAATCCTTGTCCATAAAGATATCTATCGACCAAAATGGTTCTATCAGACTCCACCATTAAGGATTGATAGTTTTGGGACAAAGTATAATTTGTTTGATGTACACGGGTAATAAGAGGTGAATGTCGGAGTTCTATCTGGAAGCAGACTCTCTACCCTCTGGTAGGGGTATGACTGTATACATCTTACCTCCCCATACCTCGTCTAGGGCGGGATTGGGTAGTGTTGTTGTTGTTGTTGTTGGGTAATAAGAGGTGAATAAACTATTCAGGTTATCCGGAAAAAACGGGTCTACATATATATAAAAGCTACATATATTCTATCATAACATTCGAGAAGGACAGATATAGTTTATGATGACTATATATATAAATATGTTGTTGGGACATCCTATTCAGGGTATTCCGAGAAGACGAGTCTTTATAACTGGCATAGATAGTCGTAAGACTTAAACTATATCTGATGAAATTCCGGTAGAAGGAGGCTTCTGTGTAAAAATTTTACACAAACTCTTGTTAGGAATTTGAAGCGGAAACATCCAGCTAACAAAAACCTATTGTTAGCAAAAAGGAAACCTAAACAACGCTCGTGTAATTACGTTATACCCACAAACAATAAACAGATAATTTAAACCAAGCAAACAAGATAAACGAACAATTCGAACACAAGGATTTAACGTGGTTATGTCCAATCTCCAACTTGGAGATTGGTTTAGTCCGCGGGGCCAAACCAGAGAGTTTTTACTTATTTTGTAGTCAAAGGGTTACAAATACATGGGGTTAACTTATATAGAGAATACATAACTTTGGGAACAAGAAAACTTGACTTTTCTGCTGACCTTAATTTCGCGCCGCGATCTCAAACAATCGAGTCGCGATCTCTGTCTTTCGTGGCGCGATCTTACTTTCGTGTCACGATCTTTAGACTTCGTGGCACGATCTATATTCTATCCCAAATTCCATCTTTTCTTGATTACATCTTCATTTCCAACAATCTCCCACTTGAAGATTAATCAACTCCAAACCAGTAATCTTCACAAATCACGTCCTTTTACCAATGTCATTGGTATAGTTTTCATCAAGTATTATATAACACAAACAAAGTTGAAAAAGAAATACTTTGAAAAGCCAAAACAAGACAATTAAACTGCCATCTAACATCTACCATCTATTATACTACTTAATTAATTCCTTATAATAATAGCTATCACAATCAACTAAAAAGTACTATATACAACAACTACAATATACAATTATATCCCTAATTCACATTATGCACATTCTTTCTATTTATACTACATAATTTTGTATCAAACCATATTTAAGAAAATGTTCCAAGTAATCATTCTAAAATCCACTTATGATCCATGGATATTAATAGCACTGAATCCAAACTATCATTAATTATAGATAACGAAATGATGAATCCAACGAAACTTAACCCTGATCAATAAACATAAACATATATATGTATATGATCACTTGTTTATATTGTAAAAAAATCATGCGAAATAATTCCCGCTGATATGCGCTGATACTCTAGTCACCTTGATTTATAATGAAGCAGAAACATCCAAAATTAAATTCAAACACTATAACTAATTAGCTCCCTTGTAAACTTTTATTATTAATCGAATTTCTTAAGTTTCCTCGTGTCTATTCCATATATATTATATAAATAAATGATGAATCATTTAGTATCTAACTATAAACCATTCAACACCTATTGTATATATTTGTGAATTTAATATGTATATTCGAGTTAATGGGGTGTGTGTATACTTACGTTTAAAAAAAACACGTACATGTAATTTTTGGACTTAAAATAACCATTCACCTATTTCATACGGATATGTACATCATGTAAATGTATATGTTTACACTAGTCTTCTCTGTATGCAATTATATATGTTTATATCATTATATGTAGGCCTGTAAGCGAACTGAACGTTCGATGAACTATTCGTGAACCGTTCGGCGGGAAGTTCGTTTATGTTCGTTCGTTTCGTTATATGAACGAACATGAACAAATTTTTACGTTCGTTTAATTATATGAACGAACATGAACACATATCTCGTTCGTTCATTTACATTCGTGAACGTTCGATAGCATGTTCGTGAACGTTCGGTTAAATGTTCGTTTATTAACTAATAGTTTAATTAAATTAATACATATTTGTATATCTTATTTTGATTAAGCTAAATATCAAATAGAATATTATTAATATTTTGATATTTTCTTTTAATAATATTAAACATCTAGATATTTTTACCTTACATTTCCCTCCACTCCATTCACACCTCCACTACTTCCAGATCTGATGATCTTTCCAACGATCGGACCAAGCAAAAGAGTTTATTTTCATATTGTGATCGTTTTGTAATGTTGAATATGCATAGCAAAGTTTCAAGTTATATACTCCGTAATATATATATATATATATATATATATATATGTGTGTGTGTGTGTAGATTTGTATATCTATATCTACACACACACACATATATATACACACACACACATCACACACACACACACACACACACACACACACACACACACACACACACACACACACACACACATATATATATATATATATATATATATATATATATATATATATGTTCGTTTATGTTTGTTGAGGTTCGTTTAAGGTATTAACGAAGAAATGCATTAAATTATGTATTTGTTCGTGTACGTTCGTTTGTGTTCGTGAACAAACAAATTTTCTTAGTGAACGAACATGAACAACAAAATCCGTTCGCTTATCCGTTCGTGTTCGTTCATTTGTTCGTCAAAACCTTAATGAACGAACACGAACAGACTCCGTTCGTGTTCGTTCGGTTCGTTTACAGGCCTAATTATATGTTTTGGTAGGTACTTTTGTTACAAAAGAAATTTGAATTTTGTATCTTTCAGTGACCTGTAAATCCTGTAATTGGTGAGTTGTCTACAACCAGCCAACCAGGTATTGATAATTTGATATATCGATAGCAATTTATGGCTGCTGGGCCCATTTGGGCTTCTGAGGTTGATTTGGATATTGTATTGATTTTACATTTAATTCTGCTCAAAAAAGATTTTACATTTAGTGTAGGGTTCAAATGAGAATAGGAATTTATGTGAGAATGAGGGAACCAATGATATCAAGCCATGTGTACAAAGAGAATGTTCCACATGTACAAAACCCATTTACCCCCAACATCAATTATCTCACAAACGACAAATCGAAAAATTATGAAAATTGCACCATTAAATTCGTCGTTTTCTCATCTTCGATTTGCCGTCCCTCAAGACATACTTTTGAAAAGTTTTTTTTTTTTTCATTTTTTTGGTGGGTTTCACATTTACTAACACATGTGTTAAAGTGTTGCGTTTAGAGTTTAGGGTTTGGGGTTTAGGGGTTAGGGTTTAGGGTTTGAGGTTTGGGGTTTCTCCCCAAAACCCCAAACCTCAAACCCTAAACCCTAAACCCTAACCCCTAAACCCTAAACCCTAAACCCTAAACGCTTTACAAAACGCTAAACCCTAAATCTTTCTAAACCCTAAACCTTGAACCCCTTCTAAACCCTAAACCCTTGTAAACCCTAAACCATAAACCCTAAACCTAACCCTAAACCCTAACCTTAACCACAAATTAAATGTACAACTAATCACTAACACATGTGTTACTAATTTGTGAAACCCACCAAAAAATGAGAAAAAAAAAGTTGTCAAAAGTATGCCTTGAGGGACGGCAAATCGAAGAGGAGAAAACGCTGAATTTTATGGTGCAATTTTCATGATTTTTCGACTTACCGTTTGTGAGATATTTAATTTTTAAAAATGTGGAGGAGAGATAATAAAGTGTGGAGGAGAGAGAATAAAGTGACACATGGCAGAAATCTGTTGGTTCTCTCATTCTCACTCAAAATTGGTGTACTCATTTGAACCTTACTCTTTACATTTAATATTATCTTTCGACTAAAATAGTTGTTGCACAGTAGAGTTGAGTTTTGGGACAAACTACACATTATAGATTTTAGATTTATTATTAAAGTACGGATGCAATACAGAGACTACGTGAAACAACTATATCTTAAAGACAAATTTGTAATAGTAAAATGTTATATTATTAAAGATGCAATATTGTTAGTATGTAAGGTTTTTAAGTTGTAGTGAATCGAATCTGAGCCGTAGATCAAAAATCAAGGGTTGGGAGGGATGACAATAGTCACCAGATCCAGTGTCCACCCGCTTCATCCATTAGTGGTGGATATTGAGGATTTAAATTGATGAATTGCGACTATGAATATGGATGTGGATGATTAGTGGATTAGATATGGATGACAATTTATCATCCTTGAACTAATTCATTATCACTCAAAATACATATGCATATATATACATATACATAAATATATGCATATACTCCATCCGTCCCAATTTAATTGTCCAGTATTCCATTTTGAGATTTCCAAAATTATTGTCCACTTTTGATTTCAATCAATCAGAAATGGTTTTAGTGGGTATATATTAAATCTTATTGGTTGACACAATAATCAATTATCTTTCCTAAAATTGTGTACATTTCAGTAACGAACAATTAAATTGAGACGGATGAAGTACATGAATATGGTGTGTATTATATAGTTATGTGAATATTACACTATTACTTTCTAATGTAAAGCACCTCATAAGATTTTGTTTCTCAACCATAGGCCATACATGTTTAGAGCTATAAATAGCAAATAAATCCATCTTTCAATACAAGCAATCATCATTATATAATTCCAAACAAAAACTAAAATATACTCCTATTTCTACTATAATTCTTTATTTGAAATACAAATTAACTAAACTAACTTTTATTTATGGACAAATGGCCCGAAAGGGGAACCAAGTTGTCAAAAATTGCCAATAAAAGGAATATCAAGTTTACTGATGCCCAAAAAGGAGTTACATATTAAAATTGAAACAATTGGAGGATTAAAAATTACCAAAAAATTAAAATAAAAAAAAATAACCGTTTGAACATTTAATGTTGTATTTAGGTGACCGATAGATGTATTTACTCCTCATACGTTCTATAAATACATTCTATATATACTTTATACCACATTTACCATCAAAATAGAATTAGTGTTCGTCGATTGAACTTCCAAACCAACGTTGCATGTCAAAATCTGAGAGAAAAACTTACCAAATTGACGAAATTGCGCTAGGGTTCGTCGATTGAACTTCCAAACCAACGTTGCATGTCAAAATCTGAGCGTATATGTCCTGCTTGTTCGAAATTGCGCTAGGGTTTGAGAGAATTTTGTGTTTGATCGAGTGTTAGGGTTTTTTGTAAATGTTTTTAAAAACTTTACTCATTTGTTTTAAATATATCAAAAATACACGTATTAATGAAAATGGATGGTTCTCCAAGTTCCCGGTTAATGTTCCCCCATTGTTTCAATTTTAAAATGTAACTCTTTTTTGGGCATTTGTGAACTTGATATTCCTTTTATTTGCAATTTTTGATAACTTGGTTCCCCTTTCGGGTCATTTGCCCTTTATTTATTTATTTAACAATGTATGTATGTTTTATAACCTTTTATTTATCTTATATACGCGGAGGCAAAATTCTGGTTCTGGCATGTTGGAGGCTGCGCACTGATATAATAAGTTAGTTAAATAAAAACATTAAGGTGGTGATGAAATGGCCACATCTAGCATGAGACATTTTTATATTTATTTATAGTTTTTGGCATTTAAATTTGTATAAGTGATTTTTTTATTAGATATATATTTGGATTTGGAAGCCGCCTCATTAAATCCTGATAATCAGGTGACTAGGCGCGGTTTGCTTGGCTAACGCAATTTACAATTACAGGGTGTTGGGTTCTGTGACGTTTTCCGGTTGTTATATTGGAAAAATAATCCGTATTGTTGAACCGTACGATTTAAAATGTAACATTAGTTTTAATGTAGGGATTATTTATGTAAATATAAAAAAGTTGAATGATCAAAAATATAATATATTTGTTCTGTGATTGTTTAACATTACAATTCAATTGTAATGTCAACATTACAATTCAATTGTAATGTCAACATTACAAATGATATCCTTTTATATGTAGTAAACGAAATAATTTGTTTTGTTTATTTTTTTTGTTAGAAAAGAGCAAATGATATATGCTAGTATGCTACTCACAAACAAATTGAATTTGATAAATAAAAAAAAGTTAATGATCAAGTACCAATGTTTAGATTTTGAGGAGAGTTATAAAAAATTGGACTATAGCTAGTAATAACTATGATGTTGTCAAACATTTAACCTTGTATGACAGCAGCTACTAGACATGATGTAGTTCTGATTATGTCTTAGACCACTTGTAAATAATGGAGACGTTATCAAGCCTCGTTTAACCACAACGACGCCATAACATCCGCAGTGGAGGTCGTGGTGGCGGAGCATTGTGGTTGCAAGAACGGAGAAGAGGACGCCATTTGTACGGCCACATTGAGTTTTTTTTCTTTTTCTTTTTAATTATCTTTTTTGAATTTTTTAGTCTAAACAAAACTAAATAACTAATGTTTATAGTTTTTCTCCAATACTATATTTTCTTTAATGTGACATAAGGAGTATTTTTGTTCATAACGTTGGAGAAAAATTATAAAAATTTAACTTCGGTTTGAATTTTATTTTCAACTGAATTCTCTCAAAATGACGTGATTTAAGGTGAAAGTAAATAGATAAATAAACTTCAATTTACATTTAATGGAATTTTGTTTTCATGATTTATCAATTACAATTATTTGGTAAATTTATTATTTCTGTTTCGATTAATAATCAACATATTAATAACTGAAAAGGATATATAGGCCCTTTGATAATGTTATATACTTATACTTATATGTACTGCAAATTACGATTTCATCCGACAGCATTGTGTATCTACATGTAAAGTCCATCAACTTTGTTGGCTTTTCCATTAATAGTCCAAAATATATATGTTTTAGCATAAAGTCAAACAACAGAACATGAAAATAACGCCTATAACTAGAGGCCTGTTCTTTGAATTTAAATTGATTGTAGAACATAAAATTGTAAACCGCAAACATACATATATGAGAAAAAAATCAACAAAGTACATGATTTTTGTAAAGTATGGAAGTACCAATAGGAGTGTGCCATGTGTACAAAGAGAATACCCACATGTAAAAAACAAATTTACCCTCTAACTTGAATATCTCACAAACGACAAATCGAAAAATTGTGAAAATTGCACCATTAGATTCAGGATTTAATCCTCTTCGATTTGCCGTCCATTAAGACATACTTTCGACGAAAATTTTTTTTCACGTTTTTGGTGGGTTTTACTAATTGTTAACACATGTGTTAATATTTGGTTAAACATTTAATTTAAGTATAGGGTTTAGGGATTAGGGTTTAGGAATTAGTATGGTTTATGGTTTAGTAGGGTTTAGGGTTTATTAGGGTTTAGGGTTTAGTAAGAGTTAGGGTTTAGAGTTATATAAAGCGTTTAGGGTTTAGGGTTTGAGGTTTAGGGGTTAGGGTTTAGGGTTTGGGTTTTGGGGTTTCGGGAGAAACCCCAAAACCTAAACCCTAAACCCTAAACACAACACTTTAACACATGTGTTAGTAAATTGTAAAACCCACCAAAAAACATGAAAAAAAAATTTCGTCGAAAGTATGTCTTAATGGACGGCAAATCGAAGAGGATCAAACGCTGAATCTAATGGTGCAATTTTCATAATTTTTCGATTTGTCGTTTGTGAGATATTTAAGTTTGGGGGGAAATGAGTTTTGTATTCTCTTTGTACACATGGCATCCTCCCATTGGTACTTGCATTCTTTCTAAAATTCTTGTACTCTCATGATCTCTTCTCACATACATGATATCATATGTACATTGATATTGTGAATTTGTGATGTTAACATCACCTATTTATAACGTACAGATCAATATATTGTTTCTTGTATTTGTGAAATCTAACAAAAATGATAATTTTAGTTTAGTATGAAAAAATGTATTATAACTGCAAAAGACTAAATTGAAATGAGATATATGAATAGATTTTGATCAATAACTTCATGATTAATGCTAAATGTTACTTATTTGATAAATATTTTCAACTTAGATGTAGCAATGGGTGGTAATCGCAACGCAATGGTGAAACAAAGTGACCATCGTGGTGTGATGGTCTAAGGTTGCGATACGAAGTATATGCCAATCACGATTTTGTATTGCTCAAGTTTCTTCTGCCCTGTATATCTTAAATTATATATAAGAATCACATGATGATATCATCAAATATTCAATTAGCCAATCAAATTGTCTAATTCTATCAAATTGCTAAAATTTAGGAAAATGATGACATCATAATTAATTATTTCATAATCTTAATCCTAATCAAATTCAAATTGTCTAACTTTACCAAATTATTTAATCCTAATCAAATTCAATAATAATAATAATAATAATAATAATAATAATAATAATAATAATAATAATCTTATAATTAAATATATGATGGTAGCTATTTGACTATATATAGGATTCCTATTTTCTTCTTACCAACAATCGCATATGGATTATTAATTTATTTTTCTCCTTTTTTAATTATATCCTTACTTTTAATCACAAAATTAACTAATGTTTAACAAAAAATTTGATACTAAAAAATTTAATTTTACCTTACATAACCCCGTGTGTATACACGGGTTTAAGGGCTAGTAATAAATTATATATAAGAAACAGTTGATGATTTCATCAAAAATATAATCAACCAATAGAAATACTCAATTTTGTCTAATTAGCTAAATTATAGGATTTAGTGACATCATAAATCATTAATTATTTATTATATAAAGAAAAATAATTACGATAACTTTATCCAAATAGGTATTCGTAATACATTAGGACTATTATCATATCACAATTTGATTTGATGATGCGTTGATGAGATTTAATCCTTCATATCAACAACTTTTAAAATCTATTTGTTTTCGTCCAACCCCGTGTAATACACGTGTATAGAGTCTAGTTTACTAATATGTAATTGTAACCATAATTCAATGAATGATCTTGAAAATTACTAAACAATCCATTTTCTTGATCCATAAAATAAACCGATCAGCAACATGTGTTCAATATCATTTTTATCTATTTGGTTATAAGAATAATCTTGTACAATCACAAACATTTAGTAGCTATAACCAAATCATTCCTTTTAGTGATTATCATTAAATGATAATTATATGGTAGTTGATAGATTCCATCTAATTGACAAACTTAATATTGTTGTCATCAAACATATTCTTCAATGTTTTCTAAATAAATACAAATGAACTTAAACCACTTTAATAATAGCCATAAATCATGTTACCCTAACCACATATTTATAACATATGTATACAAAAAGCAAATCATATATTAATCCACTATTAAAAAAAAAAAAAAAAAAAAAAAACCTCAAAGAGTTCAATCAAATCAAAATTTGAAACAATATACAAGTTGGAGGACCATTTATGTCAAATACAACATAACTTGTGATTATAGTATTAGCCACCATGACAAGATAAGATCGAGATTCGGGACACACACGACACTCTGTAAACTCCTGTCTCTTTGTTTACGTTTTGTTCTTTTAAACTAAAACTAAAATTGTACCAATAAAAAAAAAAAAAAAAAAAAAAAAAAAAAAAAAAAAACCCACCAAATCATTTCCATAACACTTTTTACTAGTAACACCCAAAACAAACCGTCTACTTTTTATTTTTAGAAAAAACCGCAAATTGAAACTGGCGGCTGGCCACCACCACCATCTGAAAACAAATCATGCCGGAGATTAACGGCGGTTCCGTACCACCGCAACAACAACGCCGAGTTCCACCAATGATTGCACTACCACCCCAATCCTCATTCGAAACCCTATTCACAGGTGGACCGGGACCTGGACCGGGTTTCAGTCCTGGACCCATGACACTTGTTTCTAATTTTTTTTCCGATCATTATCCGGATGTTGATTGCCGGTCTTT
Source organism: Helichrysum umbraculigerum (assembly GCA_949592205.1). Classification (NCBI taxonomy): domain Eukaryota; kingdom Viridiplantae; phylum Streptophyta; class Magnoliopsida; order Asterales; family Asteraceae; genus Helichrysum; species Helichrysum umbraculigerum. Next base: position 24,294,082 of record CATIUR010000006.1, on the reverse strand, counting down.
TTCTCAGCTTCTCGCCGGTGCTATGGCTTCCCCTGTTGCATCCCATCAAATCCCACCTCCTGCCCTTTATGAAATTAGTGGTAATAATAGTAATAATGATAAGAAATTAGGGGGATTTAAAGCAAATCGACCGGTGGATTTGGTAATTGCACAATCACCAACTGGGTTCATGTTTCCATCTGTTTTTAGTCCATCTAGTTTACTTAATTCACCTGGGCTTTTCTCTCCTCTTCAGGTATATTATCTACCTTTCTATATATTTATTAAATATTTCTTATATATATGCATATATGTATGTATGTATCTGTATTGGGTATGTACAATCTTGTTATTTGAATGAGGAAATGAATGATTGTATGATTAATTTTTATGTTGGGTGTATCTTTAAGGAAAAGTTTGGTAATTTTGTGTTTTTTGGGTAGGAAAAAGTTCTCTTTTTGACTTTTGGTGTCGAATGAACTAATTTTCAATATCAAGTTTGACTTAAATCACAAGTTTAGGTGAAGAAATAAGTGGAACCATATTAAACTATATAACATGGGTTGTAAGTGGAGATTTGGTTGTTTTTAGATATGTAACATGGCACTGTCAATTTATATGTTTTGACATTTGTTGGTTTGACTATTTTTGAATTTTAAGATTGTGTTTTTGAATAAAAATGTGAACTTTTTTGTTTAAATTTGTGTAGAGTCCATTTGGGATGTCTCACCAGCAGGCGTTGGCTCACGTTACAGCTCAGGCTGCGTTATCTCAATCTTATTTCAATCAAGTTCAACCCGAAAATGGGAATTCTACAATAATGGCATCTAAGGAAGAATCACAGATGTTGAACGCCGTTAATGCAAAATCTGAGCTTGAGGATTCACAGATTGGATCGCCAGATGAATTGTCGGTCTCTCAATCTGATATTAGTGAACCTCAACAGGTAGTTTCTGTATCTGCTGATACTAATGATGGCTACAATTGGAGGAAGTATGGTCAGAAACAGGTCAAAGCAAGTGAGCATCCTCGAAGCTACTATAAATGCACGCATGCTAACTGCCCTGTAAAGAAAAAGGTAGGGCAGGCACTTGATGGTCATATAAGTGAGATTGTGTATAAAGGTCAGCACAATCATGAGCCGCCTGTACTTGGGAAACGAGTCAAAGAGAGTGCTGATGTAATAAAACCGAATATTCCTCAATCGGAAACACGTGTAGCAGAAGAACCAGTTGCTGCACGTGATCAGAGATCTAACCAATTGATGAGAGTTGATCAAGGATCTAATCAATTAATGAGAATTGATGAGCCAGATGATGAACCTAATCCGAAACGAAGGTATATAATTCATATCATTGCAATAAATCATTAGACGCGTGTTTTTTTTTTTTGTAAAGTTGATATGTTTAATATACTATTTAGGCATACCAAAGGTTCCTTTTACAGGAGTCTGTTGTCGTTAACAGTTTCGGCGAATAGTTATAAATTTTAACCTAACAAATGACATTCCATGCCTAAGATAGAGAGTGATTGAATGGAATCTCTGATCTTTCTTGATTTACATTAAAAAAGAATCAAATAAAAAGTAATGCATGTTTTCCGTTTGTTTAGTGTTAAGCATGATTCTTGAAATGTATCACCCTCTATCTGTTACACATTATACGTATATTTATGTTGATGGTCTGTACATTGGCTGATGTGTTTTTCTCATGGAGCGCAGGAATACAGAGGTTGTGCCTGTATCTGTGCCTGTGCCTGCGGTATCCAACAAGGCGGCATCTGAACCAAAAATAGTGGTGCAGACTAGAAGTGAAGTTGATCTTTTAGATGATGGGTTCAAGTGGCGAAAATACGGGCAGAAAGTGGTCAAGGGAAATACCAATCCAAGGTAACAATTATGTTGATTTTATACTTTTATGCTTTCATCATGTCCAAGTAGATGGCCAATAGTAACTGATTTTTGTGAAAATGTATCGAGTTTGGCCATCAAGAAAAAACGAAAGAATTGTAAACGCAAGAAATACAAATAGACATACATGTTACATTGATCAATCCAGTATCCTACATACACTCACATGTTAGTTTGTCAACTAGGGAAAGTAATATATCTAGTCATAAAGAAACGAGCTAAAGTTGCTTATTACATAATCAGGCTCTTACAACCTGTAAAGCTGATTTATTTTAAAATTTAATCATTGTCTTATCAATAGGTTTCTGTTATCATATTACATATTTTAGTGAACCAAAATAGTCGATTTTCAATGGTGGAGAGACTTGATTATGCAGTTGACACTATTTGGGACTCATGTTTTGCAATTGAAACTATTTAGTACTCAACTTGTTGTATTTGAAAGTAGTGAACCTGATCCATAATTTGGGTATATAATTTGTAATTTATACTCTTAAAAAGTGAGACAAGAAAGGAATGATGGACCGGACCCGCTCTTAAACCATCACAAAAAGTTGCCCATTATGACCCATCTAGAATATTTACCACCTGTATGTCTAATGATATGATAGAAATAGCAAAATGACTCCATTAACTTATATGGAGTTTTGAAACATGCAGGAGTTACTATAAATGCACATTTGCAGGATGCAATGTGCGGAAGCACGTAGAAAGGGCTCCATCAGACCCGAAATCTGTAGTAACAACATATGAAGGGAAACATAATCACGATATTCCAGTATCTAGGCATCGAGGCTACAATAACAACGGGGGTGGTGGTACAGCTACAAAACGAAAAGAAACCAAGTTAGGTAACAATGAAAGTCCAGTTCTACTACAGATGAAAGAAGAGAATGTAATCGCGTAAATGCCGTATCTGAATGTGGTAATGAAATAGATATCTTTTCAAGTTTATATTCTTGCTAACAATATAGTACATTTTGGATAAAGTGTCCTCTTTTTTATCGTTTATCGAAGATACATATGTACAAATGGTTATGTTGCTTGTAGCGAGACCATCGTGTGCCGTGTCGTGTGCACCTTTACTCGCCCTATTTTGTGTACACAAAGAGTGAGCTTTGTACTTTGCGTCCTATTAGTTAAAAGTAGATAATGTGTTCTTGTAAACTTCTTGGTATATCTGTAAAGGGCAATTTTTGGAATGTTGCATGTGTAGCATGATTATGATTTTCCCTTAGCATAGTAATGAATGTTTATGTGCCAACATTCCTGATTAGCTTTTGTTATATTCGATAACGCTCATCAGTCATCACCATTCAATGTGGTTCGTGACGAAACTGTATGAGGTTTCTATGTGAGACGATATAAGACCCATATTAGGATGGAGAGGGGCCATAAAGGGTCGGGTCCTGAACACAGTATTGCCATTGGTCAAATGGCGAATTGTGAACACATGCTTAATGGTCCCTGAGTTAGTGAGTTTGAAAAAATGGAAGTGGGAGCACTACTAGATATCTGATTATACTTACGGAATTCCCACGACAAGTTTTCCGTGGGTAAATTTCCCACGGATTTTCTTCGATTTATGATCGGAGATATGAAAGTAGAATATTAGATGACATTTATGACGGATTTATAATGAATTTGTAATGACAAAAAATTCGTGGGAAATTCGACAACACAAAACTGACTTCCCACCATTTTTCAACGAATTTCTATTAAATGGTTATATAATTTTTAAAAGTAAATAAAGTAAAATTACTATATAGTACGGAGTATTCATTGATAATTCGTGGGAACTTTCAACGGAGTTTCAACAATTTAAGAGGTTCGTTTGAAAATCCGTGGGAAGTATTACAAAAAATAAAATGATGAAAATCGGCTCATTTGATATTACACACCCGTATATATTTCAATGAGTCAAGCTATGAGTCAAGCTTGAGTTGCTCACGTGAAGCTCTACTCATTTACAGCCTATATCTTACATATATAAGTCGTTGTGTCAATTATTAATGAATGATATATGTTTATGTACATATGTATATCAGTATATGTTTATGTTAGAAACAAGAAATTTCGTTAAAAAGTGTGTGGCTTCATATGTTTATATAAAAATGCCATTGCTGGTCTTGCATAGTTATCAAGAATATCATTTTGACATTTACTATTAATAGATACACATGCTAGAAGTGCGAACAACATGAATAAAACAAAGGGAGATCGAAAAGACACAGAGTATAAACAAAGACATAGAAGCATGTTGAAGAGATGAAAATCAAGATGACCACTTTGATAAAGTTTTACCAAATATCTTGTTACCATCCAAGTGTTGGTTGTTTGTAATACTTGTAATCTTACATGCTTTCAAACTTTGTTTATATAACATTGTTGGTTTTATTAGTATTTTTAATAATAATACAACTTCTCATAAACAATGTATAATATATATATTTTTTTGAGCGAAAATCGATTTTACCAATGGATCGATCTCCCACACAAATGGCTGTTGAAAACATGCCATTGAAAATACATGGGAAACATTAATCGACATAAATTCGTTGAAAACTTATGCCGATGGAAGTTCGTTGAAAAATCTTGTCGATGAGAATCCGTTGAAAATTTTGTATGTTGAAAACTGCAAGATGAAAATTTCGACATAAATTTACTTTCATTCTAAATATACTTGGTGATGGTATCACACGTTGGTAACCCCCCTCAGAACCCGCATGACCAGTTGCTAAACGCCACGTAAGGGATACATTCTCTCATTTGTTCAGCGGAAGATGCGGGAAAGTGATTTCAAAGAAAAGTGAAAGCACAACACAAATGCGTTATTCACATTTTTTTAATATTGTTTTATTCAAGTGATTACATTACATTATTAGTACTTGCAAAATGGAAAAGACACTGAATTGTTATTTGGTGTAAATTTTAGTTCAATCAAGTTAAGTCTTATATACTCTTACTAGATTATAATGTAACTTTTTTACTATGAGAAAAGCTACATATGGTTCATTTAAATGATTTTGGTGTATTAATATCTTGTAGTAGTAAATAAACCAAATAATACGTGAGGTACAAAGCTAATTTCCCAGATGACACACCTTTCAAAAGCAGAGTTAAACTCTTCATTGGTTGCATTATTGCCTAAACAGTTTTATAGGTACTCTGATGAAATGACCATCTGAAGAGTATGGGTTGCAGTCTGCAGGAATTTAGGAAGGTATGGCCATATGGGTTGGGTCATTTTTGAGAGATCTACTTGTTTACTTTTCTTCATGTCCACTCATATATTTGAATATTTGATCAACACTAGTTTTCTTTTTGAGTTTGATATTTTATAACTTTTTAACCATGTAATATTGATCATATGTATGTATCTCAAAATATAGCTTTTCCAATACAGAATGTCATTGACAATTCAAAATCTAGTATATCAAGAACAATGACTACTGACTTGGCTCGCTTTTTTCAGAGAAGTACAGAGAAAATAACAAAAGAACTTGTGAAGCATGAAGCCAAGATCAGTTGTACTTCATAGAAACATGTGTATCACTGTAAGCGACTCAAAGAAAATTGTTACAATATAAAGTCTGTAACACTATAGAAACATATCAATTTCAATACTTAATCAACGTTTCTAATCGCCAATCAAATTTGTAGAACATTGTACTAATACACCATTATACTTTTAGCTCGTATATCGACTTAATAGAAACATGTGTACGCAACTTAAAGAAAACTGTTGCAATATAAAGTCTGTATGCATATTAATTACCCATTAGAAGCGTTTCATGTATATATAATAATAATCAGGGGCATGCTTTCAGAAAGAGGACATCAGACCATATCCAAAGATGACTAGCAAGATTCTACAACCCAAGACGAAAGGCATAATACGTCTTTGCTCATGAACCCAAAAAACAATACAAATAGAATGAGTAAATAAAAGCGAAGAGCAAAACCAACTTTTTACAAGGGCCACTAAAATCGAACCCACAAATAGGTGTAAAAGCCATATAGGGGAAGAAAGTATTAAGAATGAATCAAAACCAAACTGAACTTTAGAGAAAATGATTCAAATAGGTGCGTTTTAAGTCACTGATCAGAACGTATCCTTAAATCATGAACCTTCTATGTCACATTATCTATAAACATAATATTCTTCTGATTACTATACACACATGAAACGCTTCTACCGAGTAATATGGATAAGTAAAGAAACAGGTCAAGCTAGTGTGTTGAAAGTCGTTGAAAAGTACTGTAATATATGACACTTCCTAAATAGTTTTACTGGAAGATAACCCAGACTGTCTGTAGACGTTAGACGTCTTTCTTATAATGCTAAAAATATTCAATTTATCTCCAATACAAAGCATAATCCCGGTATTATTTAGCTAGGCAATCAATGTTGTATTCATGGTTATGGTCATTGAATTGAGCAGAGGGCAATGGGTCAAATATGGGTAAAACAAAATTGGTAAAGAAACATCACAAACAAATCAAATAAACTAGAGAAGCATAAACATCACAAACAAATCAGATAAGTTAGAGAAGCATAACAGCATAAAATCAAAGCGCCAGAAAACAATCAGACAAAATCACCAACTTTCATAGTCAAGACCAAGTTCAATCCAAATAAAAGCTAAATAGACTAAGTTCAATCTTAGTAAGACTCACGAGGTACGGAAGCAAAAATAAAAAGTGCAGAAATGTCATGAAATCACCCACATTCGTGTCACTGAACAACAATCCAAAGAAGGTCAAAAGATTTTACTTCGATTTCAGTTAATTAAGCCGATTCTTCAGGTAGCGAGCTTCGATGTGTTGAGTTAGAGGGATGATGAATTTCTGGAATAACTCCCCAACTTGGGTAGGGTCAAGTCCTCCTTTAGCCTTGGAATAACCTTCAATCCTTATCTTGACTTCATGGTCAACAACCTCTTGAGAAAGCTTTTCAAAAAGCTGACCCAATCCATGCACTGAAGATGAAATATAAATGGTACGATCGAAAAAAGACTAAATTAACTAATCAAAGTTTTTTATTTAGTTTAGTATAATTACCTCAGATTTGATGGCCTGGTCAAAATAGCCGGGCTCAGCTCTCAAATACTTGGCCTCAGCCAAGTATTTGCCATGGTGAATCCTAATCGACAGAGCCTTCATATATTACAAAATTTTAGTGAGCAATATACTATAACAAAAAATAAATACGAGTATAATAATAAAAATACATACATACTATATGTATTGTGTAGGGTTAAGTGTTTGTAAATGTATATAACTATGCGTTGACTTCTTTAGTGTGTACTTAACTAAATTGACCTCCATTGCAGGGGCGGAGCTAGGAATTTTTTTTTAGGGGGGGCAAAAAAATTTTTTTTTTCCTTTATTTCATATTAGGGGGGTCAAAATCCAAAACTGTCGCTAATTACCTTTAAAAAAATTATTTTTTTCGATAATTTTTGATTTCTAGGGGGGGCGACTGCCCCCACTGCCCCCTTCTAGCTCCGCCCCTGCTCCATTGTATGTACGAAACTATTTATTGTTGTACATTGTATGTATTTTGGTGACGTGTTATCAAATATAAGGTGACAAGTGGCATCTTTACCAGTTGACAAGTCACCAAAATTCATACAATGTACGACAATAAATAGTTTCGTGCATACAATGGAGGTCAATTTAGTTACGTACACACTAAAGAAGTCAACACATAGTTACATACATTTACAAATACTTAACCCTATTGTGTACCTTCAAACAAGCATAATCCAGAGCCCCGGTCTCCACTAAATCAAGCTTCGTAGCCGTACCGTCACACGTGCAGAAAGTAGGGATGACATAACGTAAATACACATTCCATATGGCTGCATTCACGGTAAAGCCACCCCCAGGCTCCTGCAACCCCTTCAGCTGGGGCAGAGGCCCATCCGAAAAAAACGGGTAATACACCTTCTCTGTATCGTACCACTATTGAATTGAAAAATTATAAAAGTCCAATTATTATAAATCGGGTTGTTTGTCCTGCTTTGCTGGGATAATCATCTACGGAGAAATGATAATTGATAAACTCACTAAAATTTGACAAATACGTGTTCACAAAATGACATGGAATGAGATATGGAACAATAAAATGCATTTGTTTTTTCCCTCTCATCATTCATTTTCTAAATCGATTGGTACAACTCATTTTGTAAAATTTTATTGTAATATTAGGTAAATGTATCATTTCTCTTATCTACCGCGTAACATAAACTTTATTATTTTATAAATACACAAATGATTGTAATTAAAACTTTTATCATTTAATTTGAAATGCACCAAAAAAATTGACAATCTTCATATAACAATCAATCTGTCAACCATATAACAAATCTCATTATAAGAAGAAAAAAAAAACTCTTTATAATAAAATATAGTACAAAGTTTGTTAATTTATTACTTTTGTGAAAAAAATACTTCTTACAATCAGAATAGAAATGTCAAAATAGAATAAGTCTAAAAATTTATGAGTCAAAATATCGTGCTCTAAATCTCTTTTTTAAACCCATTCACTAAAGAAAAATGGTACAGAATGGTTAAAACTTAAAAGTTAGGGATGACATGATTTGGTTGTTTGTATTATTACATCTCATTACTTATTTATGTAGATATATACGACATATAATAAGCATACATGTGTATAATATCAAATGGCCCATTAAAAATAAAAGCACATACATGAACTAATAAAAAATAAGAAAGCATGTTTTATATATAATATAATAATTATAATTACCTGTTTGAATGAAGATGAAGGATCTTATTAGTATTACGTGATTATGTGACATATATATATATATATATATATATATATATATATATATATATGTAACATCCAAATTTCAGGTCTAGTAATATTTTAATATTTTCTGACTTTGGTGTATTATTTAATGTGTCAGAAAATAGTTTCGGTGATTTATTTGAAAATAAATGGGTAAAAGAGTCGAATAATTTATTGTGACTAATAAATTATTAATTGTTTTAATTTAATTTAGTTGACGGTAAAATAAAATGATGTTTCCCCGCAAATGGTTTTTAAGTTCCAGACAATGATAAGTACGGGGGACAAAACTAGTACACCTATTTCTAATATATGTGTAAAAGGTGTCTGAGACTTCCCCAAAATTCCAGAAAAATCGATAGAGAGCCAGAGGCTTCAAGAACCCTAAATCTAAACCTAGTTCTTCAATAATCACCCAATTCTTGTGAAATTATCTCTTCTTCTTCTTGATTTTTGGTACGGTTGAACTAAGAAACCATAGGGATGATTCTAAATTCTTGGAACAAGGTTTTTGGTGAAATTGAGGCTAAAGAATTGTGAATTAAGTTTCAAAAACGTGATTTGATCCTTCTATCATCATCATAAACAACTTGTAAGTGTTGATTTCGTGATTCCTTATAAACTTGAAAATGGGTTTTTGTGGATTTGATAGAATTAAGATGATTCATGTGGAATTGAGGTTGGAAATGATGATATAGTTGTTAATTGATGCTTATTCTATGATTATAACATATTCCTTAGTTGAGAATTGAAGAAATTGACTAAGTGTTCTTGAGGGTTGTGATGATCATAATGATTTTATGAGTTTGATGAATTAAATGATGGAATTAGTATGGTTTAGTAGTGAAAACACTTGATTGATAAGTAGAAAGTAAAATTATAACTTAGTTGGTTAATTACTCATTAAACTTAATATTTGTGATTTGGTGAATTAGGGATATTGGAGGTTGATAATCTTGTTATATGATCTCATGATGTTAATTAACAAGGATTAAGGTGTACTAATATGATAAGAGGATCATGGGAATCATAAACTTGTTAAATGATTATGAATTAATGATGTTAATTGGTTATTCATAATCTAGAGATGAAGTATGTTGAATTATTGTAATAAGTAACAATTTATATGAATTGTGATAGAAAGTGATTATCGTGATTGAATGATGGTATTATATTAGATATTAAATATGTTGTTTGATGAAGATGAATTAATATGATGTTATATATAGATTTTAAAACAAGTAACTAACTTGTTCTATTTTGTTGTAATTCCAGTTGAGCAGAAGACTCAGTGATATTAGACTACTGAGTGGATGCCTGAGGTGGTCGGTGAGTGCATCTCTAATCCTCAGCGTAACTTGGTTGTAACAAGTTTGGTTACAACAAGTAACGTGTTATTACTTTATTATTTGCATTGATGTTTATGCGGATAGTAATAATACTGTTGATATGTTGACTAGTTGAATATGTGACTTGTTGATTACGTGATCACTTGAGTTAATTGACCTTCGGGCATAAGTTGTTAATGAGGCAACAAGTTGTTGAACTGTTGGTTGGGCTAGTTGGTTATCCAAAGTTTAACACATCTCCTGTGTTAGTTGAAGATAATCACTAGCTATCGGTCTCGTCCGTATGGCCATACGGATAGGTTGGGTAAGTGTTCTTGGGGAGCCTCCCGGGTTAATGGTTATCCCCAGAGCCGCCGATCCTCATTATGGTGTTGTTGATTAGTTGAATTGTTGCATTGTTGAACTGATGCGTTGTTGATGTGTTGTATTGGGTACTTGCTTGTTTAGTGCTAATTGTTGTACACAAAGTTGTTGCGCTAAGTTAGGTTGTTGATTAGTATCTGCTCACTTAGCGTTATGCTAATCCCCCACATTATCCCTTCTTGCAGGTTTTGGCTATTGTATTGGGTGGGCAAGAAGTTGGACTAGAAGGAATGTTTGACCTTGAGGCGTTACTCTGATAGTGGAATTGTATAAAATAATGTTTTAACCTGTTTTTATATAACACCTCTGTCGAGAAGTTATGTTTTAAAAGGTTGAATTTTATATGTTGATAAAATGGTGTAAACTATTACTAGTTATTTGGACTTACGCTTCCGATTTATTATATTTAAATGAGTGAAATGAGGGGTGTTATAAGTTAGTATCAGAGCATAGGTTTGGGTGAATTGTACATTATAAGATGTTCAATCCCAAACTTAAATTTGTGTCAAGTCAAACATTCCAGGGGTGGGGATTAGTGGTTGCATGAGAAAGTTGTTAGTGAATGTGTACTAACCTATAACAAGTTGCAAGATTGTTGTATTGGTTGCAGAGACGGAGGAACATGATGAACCGTCTGGTATTCTCAATGATTCCTCAACACACGTGGGCCTAGATATACCAGGTAATTCTCGATAAACTTGGTGAATATCAATAAACTTGAATTATTTACTTTGCTTGTTAGTAGAGTAAATTGAATTATTGGTGATAGTTACTTGTAATGTGAGGATGTGAAAATTTACGAGTAAATATGAAGGAAATTAAAATTTTGGAGAAAGTGTTGAAACTGTGTAGATAGATTGTTGACTAAGATGTAACCGTTGTATTATGTGAAATTAAGTGTATCTACAGTGTGAAAATAAGTTGATAAATGCAAGGTGTGATTATAGATCCTTGCTAGGGAATTATTTGATAAATGATAAACTGAATTGATATGATGAAATTAATGGGATGTTGGTATTCTCCAATAATAGGTTTCGAGTCGTGTTGTTATGTAAAAAAAAAAAAAAATTTAGAAAGTCAAAGTGGTCAACTAGTCTATATATGCGTTGACAAGTTGTGAAAAAAATCATGGTTGAATACTTGTTGTAATTGTTGTGAATTTGATGATTTTTTGTGAATTTGGTGTTTCAAGGTTATAATGTGACACCGATAGTGGAAGTGAAGTTGTTTGACTTGGTAAAGTCAAAGAAGTGTAAAATGGGTGTTAAATTAGTGAACATATTGGTTGAAACCCAAATGGGTTGTTAAAAGTGCCCAATGGGTCACTTGATGGTTAATAGGTTAAAATGAGTAGTGGTCTGATTAAAAAGAATGTTAAAGTGACTTTAAGTCATAAAGATAGTAGTAAAAGGTGATGATAATGATTTGGGTAGTCAATGTGATTATTTTCTTAAAAGTGCCCATTTGGACCCCTAAACGGGTCAACGTGTCAAAACAATGTAGAATGAGTGTTTGTAGGTGACGAATATGCCCACACGTCACTAATGTATATAGAAACATGTTGGTAAAAGGTGGAAGTCAGAAACCAAGTCGTTTGAAATATAGCGTGTCAACCAAAATGGTCGAAAATGGTCAAAAATGAGTCGTACGTCCGTTTTATCGTAAAACGTGTAAATTGAAAAAGTGTAAAAAGGGAAAGTTTCATTTTGGCATAGTGGACGTGCCTGCAAATTTTTAGAGTCTAACTCTAAACGAGTAAAAAGTTATATGCGATTGAAATTGGCTAAAAATATGAATTTTGCTGAAACTCAGATTTCTACTTGGGAACGCGATCCCAACAATCTTTTCTGGATCGCGTTCGTATGTGTTATTTTGTCACAGATTATTTTTATGCTTGGGAACGCGATCCCAGCCATTTTCCAGGATCGCGTTTGTGTGTGTATTTCGTGTTCAGATGCGTTTTCTCTTGGGAACGCGATCCCGCTCACTTATCCGGATCGCGTTTGTATGCTTAATTTGGTTACAGAACATTTTTAACTGAGGAACGCGATCCTGACCCGTTTTCCCGGATCGCGTTAGTTAGTAAAAATATATATATATATATATATATATATATATATATATATATATATATATATATATATATATATATATATATATATACCAGTAAATGGTAATGTTGATTGTGGTTAACCAGGATTAGTAAACCTTGATTATAAGAATTATGTGGACTATAAGATGTGAATTAGTTGAACATGATGAAGTAACTGAATTATGCAAAAGTATTAAAAATGTATTAAATTGAGCATTTTAAGAAGTAGAGGATAAGTGCATGAGCTTATAATTATGTGATAATCGAATATGAAATGCTCAATTATAAATTAACAAAAGGTTTATAGATTGATGAATATGTGTTAAATATTACACCTCGTATTGATGAAATGTTGGTACTGAAGGTACTAGAAGTATTAATTGTCATACTAGTAGTTTAATTGGAAATCGGGTAATAAAGAGGTTGACTGATGTACATGTATTAGACATTACCCTATGTTAATAATATATATTGAAAATGGTGTTGAATGTCTATGTTGAAGATACCTACCTGAGGATACAAGTAATGTATATTAAAAGTGATAGGTTGAAAATAATAGCAAGTTAATAATTGGGGATATACTTGCTATTACAGGTTGTCAAAGTGTGTAAACTGTTGATATCAGTGTTATGATATATGTTAGAGTAAAGATTAATGACTTGAAGAGGAATGGTATGAAGTTGCCTGAGAATGAAGTGTGACTGACATAATATGACGACGTCTGGCCAACGTATTTATATTATGCCATTTCACATGAAGTTGTTAAGGCTACTAAGTACCAGAAAAAGTTAAGTGGTTGTAAATTAACAGGTAGGATATTTTGACTTGTAGTTGGGTGATAGTCAATGATTGACTAAAAGAAAAGAATAATAGACTGTTAATCTGTTGTTGCTAATGTTGTATTGAACAAGTGATGTGTATAGGTGATGCATTGCCAATAGTATGAATGAAAAGTTGATTTAAGCGAAGTAGAGGTCAGTTGACTTTGAATTATTTGGTTGTTAATAATGTTGAATAGATGATTAATGATAGCACCTTGTGTTGTTGAAATACCATGGATGATGATACATGGTATAACAGGTGTTGTCGTAGCATCCAAATTGGTGTGATAGGATGCTAGTTGATTATATAATAATAGTTTTAACCATAAGAATTGACCTCTACCTATTGCTTATTATTTATTCTATATGTGATTATGATGATATGAATTGTGATTCTTTGCGAATAAGAGTTTCACATAATCAAGTTATATTTGTAATTACAAGTTGTAAAGTTGAAATATTCACATGGATATGTGTTACAGTTGTTACCGGTGATTATGTGTTTTAAATTGTATACATGACTAAGTATGAAAGGTCATGTAAGTGGTCAGTTGACTTATTAGAGATATGATTTAAGTACACTATATGTGCAGGGTAAAAGATAGAATCATGTACATATGAATATGTGCATGTGGAAAGAATCGAAAGAGTATATGTATATAAATAAGTTATTCAAGGGAGTAATGTATGATATGTATATGATGTGATTAAGTATTTGATGATATGATACTGGTTGTTGGATGATGTCTTTTATGATAGTAAATTAAAGTACAGCTTAAGTGTTTGGGTGAATTTAGGTGAAATACATACGAGTGATGTATAAGCTGATCGAATAGTATATGATTATATAAATCCAGGGATATATCTTTGATGTTGGGTAATGGAAAGATATGCACATGATGATACCCTTGGGTGAATTAAATTGTAACTACATATTGGGTGTATAGTAATAAACAAGGAAGTGGTTAGAAGTGTATAAGAATATGCCTAGTGATTTAAAACAGTCATACATATTGTATGCATATAGTGATGAACATACATGTAGTTGGAATTGTAAAAGGGGTATAGTCTTATTAAATTGAAGATATAATATAAGATGAAGCTCTCATGAGAAGTGAGAGTTAGTATGTGATTGAGTTTCTTAGATCAATTAGGGATGATCAGATTTCGAGGACGAAATCTCCTAAGGGGGGGAGATTTGTAACATCCAAATTTCGGGTCTAGTAATATTTTAATATTTTCTGACTTTGGTGTATTATTTAATGTGTCAGAAAATAGTTTCGGTGATTTATTTGAAAATAAATGGGTAAAAGAGTCGAATAATTTATTGTGACTAATAAATTATTAATTGTTTTAATTTAATTTAGTTGACGGTAAAATAAAATGATGTTTCCCCGCAAATGGTTTTTAAGTTCCAGACAATGATAAGTACGGGGGACAAAACTAGTACACCTATTTCTAATATATGTGTAAAAGGTGTCTGAGACTTCCCCAAAATTCCAGAAAAATCGATAGAGAGCCAGAGGCTTCAAGAACCCTAAATCTAAACCTAGTTCTTCAATAATCACCCAATTCTTGTGAAATTATCTCTTCTTCTTCTTGATTTTTGGTACGGTTGAACTAAGAAACCATAGGGATGATTCTAAATTCTTGGAACAAGGTTTTTGGTGAAATTGAGGCTAAAGAATTGTGAATTAAGTTTCAAAAACGTGATTTGATCCTTCTATCATCATCATAAACAACTTGTAAGTGTTGATTTCGTGATTCCTTATAAACTTGAAAATGGGTTTTTGTGGATTTGATAGAATTAAGATGATTCATGTGGAATTGAGGTTGGAAATGATGATATAGTTGTTAATTGATGCTTATTCTATGATTATAACATATTCCTTAGTTGAGAATTGAAGAAATTGACTAAGTGTTCTTGAGGGTTGTGATGATCATAATGATTTTATGAGTTTGATGAATTAAATGATGGAATTAGTATGGTTTAGTAGTGAAAACACTTGATTGATAAGTAGAAAGTAAAATTATAACTTAGTTGGTTAATTACTCATTAAACTTAATATTTGTGATTTGGTGAATTAGGGATATTGGAGGTTGATAATCTTGTTATATGATCTCATGATGTTAATTAACAAGGATTAAGGTGTACTAATATGATAAGAGGATCATGGGAATCATAAACTTGTTAAATGATTATGAATTAATGATGTTAATTGGTTATTCATAATCTAGAGATGAAGTATGTTGAATTATTGTAATAAGTAACAATTTATATGAATTGTGATAGAAAGTGATTATCGTGATTGAATGATGGTATTATATTGGATATTAAATATGTTGTTTGATGAAGATGAATTAATATGATGTTATATATAGATTTTAAAACAAGTAACTAACTTGTTCTATTTTGTTGTAATTCCAGTTGAGCAGAAGACTCAGTGATATTAGACTACTGAGTGGATGCCTGAGGTGGTCGGTGAGTGCATCTCTAATCCTCAGCGTAACTTGGTTGTAACAAGTTTGGTTACAACAAGTAACGTGTTATTACTTTATTATTTGCATTGATGTTTATGCGGATAGTAATAATACTGTTGATATGTTGACTAGTTGAATATGTGACTTGTTGATTACGTGATCACTTGAGTTAATTGGCCTTCGGGCATCAGTTGTTAATGAGGCAACGAGTTGTTGAACTGTTGGTTGGGCTAGTTGGTTATCCAAAGTTTAACACATCTCATGTGTTAGTTGAAGATAATCACTAGCTATCGGTCTCGTCCGTATGGCCATACGGATAGGTTGGGTAAGTGTTCTTGGGGAGCCTCCCGGGTTAATGGTTATCCCCAGAGCCGCCGATCCTCATTATGGTGTTGTTGATTAGTTGAATTGTTGCATTGTTGAACTGATGCGTTGTTGATGTGTTGTATTGGGTACTTGCTTGTTTAGTGCTAATTGTTGTACACAAAGTTGTTGCGCTAAGTTAGGTTGTTGATTAGTATCTGCTCACTTAGCGTTATGCTAATCCCCCACATTATCCCTTCTTGCAGGTTTTGGCTATTGTATTGGGTGGGCAAGAAGTTGGACTAGAAGGTATGTTTGACCTTGAGGCGTTACTCTGATAGTGGATTGTATAAAATAATGTTTTAACCTGTTTTTATATAACACCTCTGTCGAGAAGTTATGTTTTAAAAGGTTGAATTTTATATGTTGATAAAATGGTGTAAACTATTACTAGTTATTTGGACTTACGCTTCCGATTTATTATATTTAAATGAGTGAAATGAGGGGTGTTATAATATATATATATATATATATATATATATATATATATATATATATATATATATATATATATAGGGGGAGGATCAAGAGGGAAGCTCTTAAATTGGGGAAAGGAGGGAAGTAAATCACAACCACTTATTTTCTCACATCTTCTAAAATACCCATTTTCTCAATTTTTGCCTAAAATCCAAAATTAAAGCATGTAGTTCAATGATTCTTCAATCAAAAACATTATAAATCTTCGAATCCATCAAACACATTCATACACATCTTCAATTCGTCATAATTCGGATTCATCCAAAATTATGAATTTGGTGTAACTTTTGGGTTTTTTGAGAAAATTTTGATTTGGTGATGAAAACAATATAATTAAACGAATTTCTTTGTAAAAAACATATAAACGAGTAATTAATCGAATTATAGTCGTCATTACAATCGAATTTCACAAACTCAAAAAATTCTTAGAATGTTAACATTCATCTGAAAAGCATGTTATCAAAATTACAACTTCATAGTTCTAAACATTCATTTATGATAAATATGAACGTATATATGCTATTACACACAATTGAATGTGATAACATAACATTCATTAGTGTATAATAATGTATATCAGTTACATTCATCGTAAATGAATGTTATTATTATCATTGTGTATAATACCATGCATGTATTATTTAATATGCATTGTAAATGAATGTTAAAGTGTTCATCATTATCAATAACACATATAAGCTAACATTCATCACCAGTGAATCTTAAAAACGAAAAAAGAGAGTAAGATATTAACATTTTTATAGATGAATCATAACTAATATATATTATTATACAGTACTTAATGTTAAATTATGATATTCATTAATATAAATAACATATATAAGTTAATATTCATGATAAATGAATGTTTATGTATATAAAATTGTAATTTGATTAACATGCTTTTGAAATGCATGTTAACGTACTGGGAGGTGATTTCAAGTTATTTACAAAAATGCCACCGTGTTGACATTTGAGTTGACCATAATGTGTGGCTGAGAATAGCTTCCCTCCTTCCCCCATTTTTTTACTTCCATCTTGATCTCCCCCCTATATATATATATATATATATATATATATATATATATATATATAGGAGTGTGATATACATATACTGCCCACGTACGTATGGAACTAGTAACTTACCCGGGCATTGCCCAGTTCGAGTGAGAAATCTATATTGAAAAATGATGATAACATTTGCCATTGAAGCCAGATCAAAAAATTGTTTACATTTTATACAGAAACAACATGAAGAATACCATAGATGTGACCCGCTTAAGGAGACCAATGACAACCAAAACCGGTAATAACAAACTATTTATCATAAGCGATGTATTATGTTCAGAGTCCCCACACTATGGTATGTCAACTAATATAGGTTTATGTCAATAGTTTTATTCGTGATATGTGTGTATTCACAAGTTTGATTTAAAATTTATGTAAAAGAAGATAGAGTTATTCTACATCCATGTGTATTCACGGGTTTAATATCAAATAAACGAAAGATATTTTGATTCAACATCCGTGTGTATATAAAGACCTATACTTTTAAAATTTATGTTAAAGAACGTGGTTGTATAAATGAATTAAATAAAGACCTATACATTTATGCTAATTAATTAAATAAATAAAATTAGATATATAAATAATTAGAAAAAGGATGATAACTTCCTGGCAAAATTTATATTAAGTAACTAAATAATTAAAAGTATTTTTATAAATAATTAATTAAAAATAGATGATCCTAAAATGGTAAATTGGTTTCCTGTAAGTATTAATTTGTACTTTGGGCCTGTATTTTAGATTTGGACCTTCATTTTTTAAAGTTGGAAATGACATATATATATATATATATATATATATATATATATATATATATATATATATATATATATATATATGTGGGTTAAAATGAGAAGGCTAATTTTCGTGAGAACGTGAGAAACACTTCAAAATTACTTTTTAACTATTCGAAACACATTTTCCTATAAAACTTTTTCAATGATTACTGTTTAGATAACTTTTGGAAGCTATGCTATCAATATAAATAAAAAATATCAACTTTTTTTTTTCGAATTTATTTTACAGTCGTTACTGTTGTGATTATTTATGATAATCACAAAATATAACATGATAATCACATGTGATTATTCTTTATTATAATGTGATTATCATGTGTTCGAGATAATTACAAAATATGGCATGATAATCACATATTATTCATGTGATTATCTATTACTAATATATAAAGCATCTCTATATGTTGAGTCTTAACATCTTAATTTTTTTTGGACCAATTTACCCCTATTACACTAATTAATGAATATTACTTCAAATAGGAAAGTCCTTTTTTCAAATATTATTATTACTTTTTCAACCTTAGTATATTATGTGCTTTTTATTTATTCCTTTTAAAATTAAGATATTTTGATTATCATGTAAGGGTGAAATGTTATTTAACGAAAATATTATCTTACGTAATGAATATATTAGTTAGTCGTCACCGCCGTATTGCGCGGGCAATGTGCTAGTCAAGTTATAAAATGCGATTATTATGAATAAAAAATTTAACAAAAAATAATTAAAAAAATAATAAAACGTCAAAAAAAATTTTATTTGAAATATAACTTTTAAAAGTTATTTAAAAAATAAGCTACGAAGAAAATTTTGTAAAAAAAACATGTTTTGGATAGTTAAAAAGTGCTTTTAAAAGTGTTTCTCACGTTCTCATGAAAATTAGCATTCTCATTTGAACCTGGGAATATATATATATATATATATATATATATATATATATATATATGTGTGTGTGTGTGTGTGTGTGTGTGTGTGTGTGTGTGTGTGTGTGCGCGCGCGCCTGGATTTTGAATTTTAAATTTGGGCCTGGATGTTGACATGTATAAATATATCACACGATTTGTTTGTACCATATATGAAATCCAGTCTCCAGAAAAAAGAAGTACCTGGATGTTTTCAATAGGCACAACATTTACTTGGTATCACACAGTAACCTGAATTTTTTGTTTACATATCTACTTTAGTAAAAGGTCCGCCTCAATTCATGGTAAACATTAAAATGAAAAAAACGAAAAAAAAACAAATAATACCACTTGCATAAATGGCCCAGTGGTAGGGAGTTCACCTGGCCTCCTAGAGGTCAGGGGTTCGAACCCTGCTCTGGGTAAACATTTATCAAGGTAGGTACCGCCGCCGCTAACCCACACGCCCCACCCGGATTCGAGCCTCTGGGCATTAAAATCCCATGCACCGGTTATGGGGTCACTGTGGACAGGTGTTTAGCCGGGCAGATCGTCTCTTGCGGGTGGGACACTGCGGATCTACGGATCCGGGATCCAGAGGGTATCCTCCACCTACCCTTTTTTTTTTTTTTTAATCAAAGTATTTAATGAGACTGGAAAACTTACATTTAATATTTAATTTTTGAAATAAATATTTACTTTTTACAGGCAGTAACGATTACATACGACAACATAATACCACAATGCATCCTGGATTTGTACAAAAAATAAGGAACGTGGGAGTGGGAGAGGTTACCCACAGGCTGGATAAAATAACTGCACAAAAAATAACTGAAACCCCCTTTATTAAAGGGTCCAGATTGAAAGTAAGAGTGAACTAATGGTTGAGAATGGAAGTACCGGCTAGGAAAGTTACACTCCCCGGCAATATATATGGGAAGTTATAATGGTGGTGATTTTTTTTTTTGTCTGGCATTTCAAAGACAACATGCAAAAAAAAAATTTGCTACCTGCTGTGTGTACGTGTATGTATATATAGTTTGTATGTATAGCATAACATTCTGGTATATAATTTTAACCTTTAGCTTGGTCACATAACATATATATTCATTCAATTCAATAACTTCATTTATGCGCGCACGTACATTTTTGCATACGAAGTACTCTATACGTACTTATTAATTATGTTACAATATATATAAGTTATACAAGTGTTTAACTCGTTCGAACTCGATTTAGGTCGTTCGCCTCGTTAAGTTCGATAACCTCGTTCGACTCGATATAATTAAACGAGTATTGTATTCGAATTCGAACGAGTCGAGTCGACAATCAGTTTGAATTCGAACGAGTCGAGTCGATAATCAGTTTTCAAAGCTCGACTCAATCGTGAAACTAATCGAGTATCGCATTGTGTTCCAGTTCAACTCAAGCTCGAGCAACCCATCAATTTAGCTCGCGTTATTTTTAAACGAGCCAATACTTGAAACTTCTCGAAACCCATTTATCCATATCAATTCGAACTTAACAACTCTTAATGCGTGCTATAAAAAAATCTAGGAACATTATATATGTATGTGATATAAAATTTGAAGCGTTAACCATTACTATTATGAGATATCTTTAATCCTACCTATTACCTATATATGGGTTATTCCCCCGATCAGTTTTTGAAACTATAAATACCCATTAGTGGCAAAAATATATTTCCATGTGGTTCTTTCTTATGGTCTTTTGTATTGGAATGTAACTTTTTTCCCATTGCAAGCCAGAGAAATGGAGATTAGAGGCTGTAAAGGGTTTCGGTATAGGTATATATCATATGATCATGGATGTAATTCATATTTTCGGGCGATATGATGCTAGCTCTTGATTGGAAGTGTTTGGATGTGTGTATGTACTCAAAGTGATTATCGAAACATGAATCACCAAAATCAGATGATAAACAAGCGCTTATATACAACTGGAATCAGTACAACAATTTAATGATGCAATTGTTTGCCTGCATCTGCAATTGTGATCATGCTAGTTCATAGCCTAAATATTTGGAACTCTAATCGTAATCCGCATGTGCTGCCAAAATATCCTAAACTGAGTGGAAATTTCAAGCCACAGCTTCCGGTTTCAAGGCACATCCTTAATTACACCCCATAATATAGTTATTAGGTAAATGTAATTTCTATCTCAACAAAAAAGTCCTTGCAACAACTAGCTCTTTACCCGCTTCTTAGAATTTGAGTATATTATATAAGCTATACTATATCTATATCTATATATATATATATAGGGTAGTGATCAAGATGGAAGTGTCTTTTTGGGGGAAGAGAGGAAGCGTTAGTACGCATCAGGAAGCATATTACAATTATCAATCAAAACGTCAACAAAAAATTATTTTTATCGGTAAATAGTAATCAAAATCGATGCTATAAAGAATATTTTAACGAATGAATTTCATTTTTAAGTCATAACATTAATTGATGAATATTTATTTAATTAATTGTTAAGATGCAGTGTGATGCATATTAACTAAGATGCATCGCGATGCATCATAAAACTTCACATTATTTGAAAAATATTTTTATTGTTAAGATGCATCACAATGCAGATTAACTAATATGCACCGCGATGCATCTTAACGGATTTGGATCAAATATTCATAAATCGATACTATAACTTGAAGAAAAAATTTATCAAGGAAGCTTAACATTTATAACATCGATTCTGATTAACATTTACTAAATTTCAGTTTGCTTTTTTCGAGATTAGTATAGGTGAAGGTAATATGCTTCCTGATGCGTACTAACGCTTCCCCCTTCCCTCAAAAAATGGACTTCCCTCTGGATCATGCCACTATATATATATATATATATATATGGACTTGGGATCCTGTGAGAATAAGGAGATTCCGTGAGAACGGTGAGAACACATCTTAGCCATCCATTTTTTGATCAAAAAACCTGATTTTGGAGGTGACATTTTTGTAAATACTTTGAAGTTTGATTTTGAAAGGTTCACATAAGGATTGTTATGTGAAGTTTAATTTTTTTTGCTTTACAATAGTTTTAACATGGTGAAGTTTTATTTAATTTTTGTTAATCAACATATTTGAAGTAGTGAATTGATAAGTATAAAAATTAATCTTTTCAAAAACTAATGTTAACAAATTTTTTTTTACTTAATCACATTAAAACTATGTGAATCTATAAAAATAAAAATTCATAGCATCGTAACCTTATGTTAAAAAAAATATATTAAACTTAACCTCACCAAAATGATGTGAAGCTAAAAAAAAGAAGCTTCACGTGAGCAAAATGATGTGAAGCTAAAAAAAAAAGCTTCACAGTAGCAAAATGATGTGAAGCTAAATAAAAAAAAAAAATTTCACATTAGCAAAATGATGTGAAGCTTAAAAAAAAAAAACTTCACATGAGCAAAATGATGTGAAGTTAAAAAAAATAAAGCTTCACATGAGCAAAGGTAATGTGAACCTTCCAAAATCAAACTTCAAAGTATTTACAAAATTGCCACCTCCAAAATCAGAATTTTTGATCAAAAAATGGATGGCTAAGATGTGTTCTCACCGTTCTCACGGAATCCCTTTGTTCTCACCAGAACCCAACCCTATATATATATATATATATATATATATATATATATATGTATGTTCAGAATATCATAATGATAATCGGCTTTTTGTCAACACTCTTCTATACTGATTATTGAACCATGGCAAAGATATATTTTGAAGCTCATGATGTATCCAATGTATCCCTTGAGCGAGGCATCATCCATTATAGGAGGTATGTTTTTGCTGCCTGTTAGAGTACGTGCAACCATATAAAAGGTGGCAATTTAAGACCTAGTTGGGTTATTCTAATCTTTATAGATGGGTCTAGTTGGGTAATTAAAAAAAAGCTAAGTATATCATTATTACTCATTATGACCCAATAGCCAATAGGTAATAATGATATACTTAAGCCTTATTTTAATTACCCAATTAGATCCATCTATAAAAATTAGAAAAACCCAACTAGACCCATAGTTCTCAAATTGCCACCGTGTGTCAAAATGTCAATAAAAGAAGTGTAGTAATAGGGTTTAGTATTAATGATATGCATAGACTTTTGTGGCGGAAACATATCTTTGCTCTCAACATGGTGCACAGGACCATTTGAATTAGCCATGCCAAACATCTGATTCGGAAAAAAAAGTTGTGATTCGGAGGACCCGCACCTTGAACAATCCGGTTCTGGATCACGAAATAATTACCAGAAAAAGGCATTAACTAATTAGGATTTTTCTAGTTGATATTTCAATTTACAGGACATGCTGGTAAAAAGATTAATCTGACTTCTTATCCTAAGAAAGATACCTAAAAACTAAGCTCATAAACTTATCTTAAATTTATTTTTATTATTAATATTTATATATTAATTATATATATTCACCGAAAACATACCCATTCAAAGACCCGGAAGAAACGAATGGTTATCAAACAGAAGGTAACAAACAAATCCAAGTAGCTCTGAAAGTCTGTGTTATCTGTAGCTCCAATCTTCCTTACGACCCAAAAATAGAGAAGGGCGTATCGAAACTTCCATTAGGCCACCAGTTACAATCTGAGCTGTACTAAAACTTTCATTGATGGCATATGCCTGTATTACAATATGAGATGCTTACCAAACCTGATACAGTACAATATAGAGAAAAAAATGCGTTTTCTTAAAAGAGCAAGCATCATGATAAACTACGGAGCATCGAATATGTTTGAACTTTGAATCTTAATATGTCCCCTTCCCCTAATTTACTGTCATTGCATATGTTGATTCCTTGTTACAAATTGAAAGCTTTAACCGTCGTAAGTCTGTAATCCAACGTCGGTTATACTTCTAAAACAACAGTTACCAGGTATTTAGATAAAGCTGTATTTAACAGCATACTGACATTTGGAAAAAAAAAACAGAGAGAGACTAAGCTTCTACATCACATAAATATGCATATGTTATAAGACTGTTAGGGTTAACATCTAGATATATATACAGGTTGTTGACTTTGGCTAACAATGATCAAACCTTCAATGAAAGAAAGCTTTTACACATGAGGGCATTCTCTTATATATTGATTAATGGCCAGGTACACTAGTTATGATATCAGTGATAAGCAGAACAAGGTTTTGCTTCATATTAGTAGTAGTAAACTAGTTTTAAACTCATGTATGCTAGTGCTTATCGTAAACACGTTGATAAGGTGATTCTTATATTAAGTATTCACGATTATAACTTGTGTAAACGGATTATGATGAGTTTTTCATGTAGCAGGCATATCTATAAATGAATTGGCTAATATTTTGTTTTACGAGTAAGGATATGAAACATCCTATCCTATCCTATCCTATGTAATACTTTAACTCATGTATAGTAAAGAATAGCATTTGATTAAATAACCTATGTATTTAGCAAACAAATTAAATTGAAGCTTTAAAACAAATCACTACCTGATATCTTATTCAGTACCGATAAAACACCAAAAAGAGCCTTTAACTTTACCAGATTAGATAAGTTGCCATTAAGCTCAAAATAAATATATGCAAATTTTAACCCCACTGTTTCAGTCCACAACCACCACCCCCATCATATCCCCTCTAACATGTCCTCATGTAATTCAATTTCCGGTCCAACTTTGGTTTCCAGCAAAAAAAAATAAAAAATACAAGTGATAAAAAGAGTTTTTTCACAACCTACTGTGATAATTTGAGAACTCGTGCAACTATAACTATAAAGCTACAGTCAAACTAAAGTTTCTAGAAAGCTAAGATTTTTGCAGCACTTCATATTCTTATCAATCTGTTTCCTACTGATGTTTGTGCCACTCATGGTATTTAAAATTTTAAATACATAGCCAACGTACGTGTTAGCAAGATCACCTATTTTGACCCTTGAGAACACGAGAGTCTAAAAGGCCGAATTTCGTCTCTATGGCACCCTGACCAAATGGATGTTGCTCTACATACGACTTCACGTCATCAGCAGCTGCCAAACCTTCAAGATAAGTTTGTAGTTTGCCGTTGAGACCTGCAAGAGGAAATATAACACCATTTACGCTAGTATTAGGCAATTCTCTAAGATTGATTCCATTTAGAGACTGGAAAAATAGACAGGCCGGGAAGGTTGGGTAATGGGCCAAAGTGAGTTGGACCGACCCTGCGACTCACCAACACCTTTTTTTATCAAATTTTCAATCTTGAAAAAAAAATGATAAAACGAATGGATAAAACAATTTAGGACATTGTAAGCATTTTCACAAGTTAGACGACTTGTGACCCTTTTAATTCTCTTAGCTAGTTTTTTAAATTTTACCCATATGACGTATTATCAAACTAGTACAGCTTGACCCGTTTTTTATATAAACGGGTAAATATTGCATCTACTTCCACTTGCAACTAAAAAGAACAAGTGTCACTGCTGTGGTGTAAAATGTACATACTTGTAGCACACCTAAGAAGTCATCATCCTTATTCACGTAGCTGTAAGAAGCAGGAAAGATTCCCGTGTGCTTCTGCAAAATAAAGAATACATACCCGGTCAAAATGAGTAATATTTTTACTGTGACAAAATCCCTATCGGTCATGTGTACATAATTTTGGATTTGATAAGAATGTACGATAATGAGTTCAATAGGAAGATGATAGTCTTACAGTGATGATCAATGCCTTCTATGGAGAATCATCCAACAACAATGTATCTGATTCAATGAAAAGTTCCTTTGACCCAAAAATTACCAGGACCATTACTGTCCCAAATCTTTCTTAAGTCCTTGAAGACTATGCACTTGTGTTTGTCTTCAAGAGTCCCAATACCTGAATTGGTGCATTGGGAAGCATCCTGAATTCCATACATGTCTCAAATAAATATAGAGGCGACTGAGTCGATAAGAAATGGAAGTAGCAATGGAACACGTTCGGCTAATGGGTCAAAACAGGTTCAGATTACAACAGGTCATGTTATGGTACCAGTATTTCTAATAGAAACTTATTGAGGTTTGAATGCCTTTACCCACACAATGAAACATAGCTCAATGATAATATTTGACTGTAAATCAAGCTGTTAACATGTATAATTCACAGAAAATATAATGACACAAAGCTAGTATAAAATCTACGAATCCTCTTTTAAGTTTTAACCATTCATAATTCAATAAATGATACGTGGAGTTAACTACACGCTGACACGCATTTTGCATATAGCAACATGGTGAGGCGATATGGGTCCACAGCCCATCCAAACGCCTCCTAAAAACTAATCACGTGACCCGAACCTACACCTAAAAGCTTTGCCAAGTTATAAGTTATAACCTTCTGAATGGATCGGGAAGAGCACATTTACAGTTCTCATATATGGCTACATATATTAAAGATTTAAGGACATACATAGGGAACCCCAAATTTTCAATATAAAGATTTCATATAACAGATTATTAAATTTATTGACCTAACTGGCGCTTTCATATTCATCAAAGCAATTAGAAATCGAAGATGAGTCCCAAGTTACATGTATTGATATACGATATAATTCATGTATTAAGAAAACTGTTGGTATAATTTATGTTTTTCTTGGCCAGATGCATACAGCACAGACACAACAAATGGAAATCAAACATCACGATATAAGGAAGAGAAGAAAAATACTTGTGAGTTAAGCATTTCATCAAACACCCGGTGAGCAGAACTATATCCTTGGACATCTTAGTTTTGTTAGCAGATTCTGCAATTGCAATTGACTATTTCAACAAATTTAATTGCTACTTCTGTCTGAATAAATCAATAAACGTTCCACTTGGTCACTCGTTAAATCAGTAATGACAACAATTGTTGTTGGTTTTGGATAAACACAGAGAACGTGGGAGAGTGGTTATTAAGTATGTCAGCGAAAATATGAGGTAATATCAGGCAACAAATAAGTTGAATGGCTGATTTTACAGGGCAGTGAAGCTGTTATACGAGGACATAGATAGGCGTATGCATCATAACACAGACCTGCAAGTACATCACCTTCGTAACTAGGGATGGCAATACGATGGATATCCATCCGATCCATCCACTTAATGATGTATACGGACGATCTAAATAGATGAATAATGGATATGGATATGGATATGGATGTGGATGAATAGTGGATGTGATATGGATGACAAGTTATCACCCATGGATTTATCCATTAACCCGAAATACATATACATATACATATACATATACATATATAGATATATACACATATAAATTTGCATGTCCACGTACATGTAAACCATAAACTATTAATTTGTTATTGAATATATAAATTCGTAAATTTTTAAAATTAAATGTATATTTGAGGGGTTTTTTTGGATTATTGATTTATATAACAAATCGAAATGCATAAATATATCGCGCTGAGCCAAGTTTTGCTTCCGACCATATAGTGACGTCACAATCCACGATTAAAGACAATCAAAACATGTGTGATTAACCGATATACATAGAGATTACATATTTGTATTTGTTAAAATATATGTTTACTTATAATTGTAACCAATTAACCTTCATTGACTATAATTGTTACACGCTCTTGTGAATAGATTTCCGTATGTTATGTTATATTTATTTTTTTGTTACAATATTTGTTGGTTTCATTTCATATTAGGAAATTTTTAACGTTTTTTTGAATATCCAACGGACATCCATTAACCCTTAATCCATCGGATATTGTGACACCCGACCAATTAGGGCTAGTTATTAGTGCCTAATCATTATACTTGTACATGTAATTAGTTATGCTTAGGGCTAATTATGTATATCTTTCTGTGTATTGATATATGTTTGTATATATATGTACACACATATGCGATTTGGATAAATCGTGCATTTTACGTATTTGGATGGATTCCGACATCATAAATACGGACGTTGGTGAACTAAATTATTAAATAATATGAAATTATTTAATAACATTATTATTTATTAAATATTATGTTGATGATATTTAAAACGTATTTTGTATCATATAAAATACACCGTATGCGACGAAAACGCAACAAAAATGCGCGAATCGAATTCGGTAACCAAATGAAACTCGATAAATATTTTGATAACTCAAAGTAAAGTATTTTGAGTACTTCAATGGAAAATAATCTCAAACATATCATTAATTAAAACTACGCAAAATAACGTTAGGCGATTTGACGTTTTAACGAAAATAACGAGGAAACTACCAAAATACGTAAACACAGTCTGAGACTGAAAAATTAAATTATAAACCTCTCATGGGGACCTACCAAAATCAGATCATGTGCCACCTCCATGGCCCCCTCTCATCTTGCATGCAATGTGATGATTGCATCTCCAAACTCAAGACCACCATCATTCATGCAATCCTCTTTCATTTCATTTTCACTCAACCAAATTCTTCTCTCAAAACACTCTCATCTTCTCTCTAAAGACTGAGATATTCCAGCCCTAAAACCACCATAAACCACCTTCAAATCACCATTAAATCATCACTCATTAAGAACAAGAGGAAGGAATCAAGAACAAACACTTTATCTTCATCATCTTCTTCGTTTTCACCATCTCTTTGTAAGGAAACCCACTTTATCTCTCTAGAAATATACATGCATGTTACTGATTTTGATGTTTTATAGCTCCATTAACTTGTTTATGTCCAAAATCATTGTTAAAACACGTTTTTATAAAGCATATATGAATATACATAATCTGTCCAGAAAAACACAGGTTACTAAAATGATCATATCTTGATTTTTAAGAAGAGTTAGACAACAATTTTTTTTTTAAAAGTTGCGTATTGAAAAGATCTACAAAAAGTTCTTCTATAGCTCCTTCCAGAAATGTACACGTTTTTCTCTACAAGTCGATTTATGGGACTGGTCTGATGAAAGTCGAAAACTGTGTTCGGTGCTTACGCGGAATTATTTAACTAACGAAATGGACACTATAAATCTCAAGAAATTTATGTTAGGTACTATATTAGTGGAAGAACAGTTGGTAAAAATTGTGGACTTGAATTTGAACCAGAAAGTGTAGAAATCTTGTGGCGAAACAAACCGATAAAAACCGAAAGGGTTAATGTACAAATTCGTTACTGTACTTTGCCAAAATGTTCATTTGGGTTACTGTACTTTTAAAATATGCAATTGGATTACTGTACTTTGTAAAAATGTTCAATTAGGTTACCAAATTTTCGCCATAGTTCAATTAAGTTATTGTACTTGTAAAAATGTACATAACAATGTGCAATTGGGTCACTAAACTTTTAACCAAAATTAAGCAAAAATAGGTGTGGTGACAGTTTTTGAAAGTACAGTAATCCAATTGCATATTTTAAAAGTACAGTAATCCATATGAACATTTTGGCAAAGTACAATAACGAATTTGTACATTAACCCAAACCGAAATCATGAAATATGGACTGTTTTTGACATAAATATAAAAACGACACTTGTGGGTCACCAATGGTCACGAAACTCATTTTCTATAAGTATTATAACATGATAAAGGTTGTATAAAAGTTTTGGGTCAAACCGAGCTAGTTTGACCAGTTTGATCAGATTTGAGCAACTTGACCAGTTGACTAATTTGACCAGTTGACCAGATTTGACCAGCTTGACCAGTTGACTAAATTAACCGGTTTGACTAGTTTGACCACTTTGACTAAGTTGACTTCTGTTGACTTTCAGAAAATAACATATTTGACCACAACATTCGGATATAAATGTATACATGTACTTTCGAATACAATAAAAGAAACTTGAAAAATACTTACTACACTAAGTATTCAACACCTACAATAAGCAAACTTTATACAAAACTTACATTCGTACAATACAAACCATCACCAATGGGCTGTACATGTTTTCAAAACTCAAACAAAACAATCAAACATTGGACATAACTAGTTGATGGACAACTAGCATGGATGATCTGTTGAGACATCTAATCATTAAAACCTTACGCGTTTAGGACGCCCAGCAGGTTTCGATCGTTGGAGACGACATCATTTCCCTTGTACACCATCATTAGTGCTTGATAGCTGTTGGAATCAATGTTCTCGGGTTGGCTTCGGGTTTGACCGTGGTACATATGATTCAAAGATATGCCCATGACATACTAATATAAAGTCCATTTATCCTATTCGGTCACACGCAAAGGCCGGTCGAAAATCGTTTAATATGTTTTCGTACATGAGATTAGCTAACTAGACATTTGTTAATGGTCTAAATAATTAGCTAAGTTGAGTTGGTTTAATTAATTAGTTATACTAATAACTAGTAATTAATTAAACATAATAAAAGATTCCATGCATTTATGTTCTCAAGAATGCATGTAAAGGAAAATGATTTATCTTGAATCTTTTATAAGACTCAACCTCCTCATTTTAACCAAACATACTCTTCCCCTTTTGTCTCTCTAACCCACGGTTTTCTCTCAAGAGAAAACCGCAAAATCAGTCCGAAATCTCAAGACTTTGAGGATTTCGGATACGCAACACACAAAGGCGTGGTGTTGCGATTTCGTGGAGATAGAGAGTTGTTCAAGGAGCTGGAATTGGTGACCGAAAGCATATCATACGAGATCGGAACTTTGGGTGTCTCCCCGATAGAGAGGTTCTCGGTTGAGCCTAAGATCGAATCAATCGGAATCACGCTTCAAGGGTATGATTCTTGTTCTTATCTCTTTAGTAGCTATTGTTTTGTGCATGTCGATTATATGAAGGAGTTCGGGTTTTAAATCTCGTTTTATAACTCGTGTTTTTCCGCTGCGCGTTCGCCCCGAACTCCGACATTGGTATCAGAGCCACCTTGTACAAACTTTAGCTCATGAATCTATCGATTGATTGCTTCGAAATGCATGTACCATGGCTGTTTTTTCGGACTGATTTTGGACAGATTCTTGGTCCGAAACTTTTTGGCATTATCCGTCATAAAATGGTTTTGCATGTGTATAAAAATGATAGATCTTTAAACTTGTTAAAAATCAGAAAATCGTTTTTGTTCATATGTTTATTTCGGGCTGTTTTGGACTGATTTTGTATTCGGTTTTAGATTGAATGTAAACAGCCCCTTTTGAGTCTTCAAATGTTACATTAGTAGATATAATAAAGTGTTAAAAGGCCTGTTTTTAATAACTAGTAACCGAGTCGAAATTTTAGCCTTTGTCGAATGGTACATGAGATTTTGAAACGTTCGTATGATGATATTTGGTATGTTTAGTTGTTGAATGGATATCGGTAGTTTATGCCCATGGCCTATGTGTGATGTTTGGTTGTGTATTATTTATTCGGATGAATGTAATAATAATTAATCAAACGGCTTGCATGTCGTCCTTTTAATTTTAATCATGTATTTGTATAAACGACAAATGTGCCGTTTTCTTTCTATGTATTTGTAATAGTATAGAAAGTAGAATAGTATTGTTTTAAAATGTAAAGAGACGCCCAAGATTGGAATCACGATGATGATGTTCAAGATGGTGCAAGCGGGTCTCCTTCAAGGATGATGGTTTAAGTGGGAGCCGTTGCTACTACTTAATTTTGTCCTTAGATTGACCTCGTTTTTCGGTATGTGGCTTACCGGAAAACGCATAGGATTGGCATACTACCGATCTAAATGCATGTGTTGATTATTATTGTTTTAAATATTTGTCTTGGTTGTGTTAACAAGAAAATTGTTTTGAAACAAAAGGTAATAATCATATATCGGTTTGGTTATAATGGATTAACAAACGCGACATAAAATTGGCAAGATTTTAAAATGGTATAAAATGTTTTTGCTAATACAAAACGAAAACCCGTTTTAAATGTAAACTTTACGCCATCCACGAGTAGTGCACACATTCGAACCTTATACCTGTTGAAACTCGCGATACCTGAGAGTCTTGGGCCGGTTTTCAATTGGGTGTTGGCAAGGGTGAGGTGAAGTTCGCGATACCCGAGAGTCTTGGGCCGGATTTCACGTGTATCTATCATGGACAGTTTACAATCTGGACTTGTGTTTCCGCGGCATACCCGGCACAAGAAAGGGTTGGCGTAGAAGGGATTAAACATGTCAATTGATATAATGGATTATCATTGAATCCCGCAGGAGTCTAAGAATTTCATAATGGATGAAATTGGTAATATAGTATACCTACCTAATTAGCTTATAACTAATGTTTCCGCGGCATACCCGGCATTACTATAAGTGAAATACGGATCTTAGCCTTGTTAATTATAATTGTTTTAAATTTTAAAACACACAAGGGTAATTATTTTAACAAGGATTAAATATGTCAGATTAACTTATACAATCTATAAATTGACAGATGTCTGCAACAAACACAAACTCCGCTTCCTCATCTATTTCTACTTTTTGCCTAAAAGGGCTCCTTGAGAAGGATAAGCTTAATGGCTTGAACTTCATTGACTGGCTTCGCAACTTGAGGATTGTTCTCAGGATGGAAGGAAAGATTAGGGCAATTGAGGAACCCCTACCCGCTGAGCCACAGGCGAGAGCTACTCAGGTAGTTCGGGACGAGTTTGAAAAACGTCGTACCGAATCTAATGAGGTAGCCTGCTTAATGTTGGCGACCATGACTCCAGAACTCCAAAAGGGTTTGGAAACCCTAGGGTCGTACGACATGCTTACACAACTGAAAGACATGTTTCAAGTGCAAGCAAAGCAGGAACGATTTGACACTGTCAAATCTCTCGTCTGTTGCAAAATGGTAGCAGGAAGCAGTGTTAGTGTCCATGTACTCAAGATGAAAGGGTACATAGACCAGCTAGAGCATCTTGGTTTTCCCATAAGTCAGGAGCTTGCTACGGATATTATCCTGAACTCGCTGACTAGTTCTTTTGACTCGTTTGTATTGAACTACAATATGAACAGTATGGAGAAAACCATCATGGAGCTCCATGGCATGCTGAAGACCGTTGAGTCTAACATGGCCAAGGCTAAACCTGCTGCTGATGTTTTGTCCATAAGGGAAGGAGGGATCAAGAAGAAGAAGAAAGGAACCAAATCCAAAGGTAAGGACAAGGTTGGAACTCCAAGTTCCAATCCCAAACCTAAGCCCAAGGGTGTTGCTTCCACGTCTTCTGCTAAGATCCCACAAGCCAAGGATCCTAAGGAGGCCACATGTTTCCATTGTGGGGAGAAAGGACATTGGAGGCGTGCATGTACTAAATACTTGAATGAGCTCAATGCACTACGGGCTAGTGGTGTTGGCAATACTTCAGGTATGTTCATGATTGAACTAAACAATACTTCTACTTCTAATTCCTGGGTATTGGACACAAGATGTGGTACTCACATTTGTACAAATGTGCAGGGACTAACAAGAAGTAGAAAGCTACGAACCGGGGAGCTTGATCTAATTATGGGGAACAAGAATGTTGCCTCAGTTGAAATGATTGGAGATTACAAGCTTCATTTTGATTCTAGTTTATGTATTGTTTTGAAAAATGTTTGCTACAGTGCCAATATGGCAAGAAACATTATGTCATTTAATGCTTTATTTAAGGATGGTTTTGATTATAAGTTTGATAATGGATCAATACTAGTCTACAAGGATGAAATATTTTACTTTAAGGCTAGTCCTTGTAGAGGCATATTAGAAACCACCATAAAATTAAATGACCATTCAATCTATAATGTTGGTTCATCCAAAGATGGTTTGGATAAATCGTATCTATGGCATTGTCGTTTGGGCCACATAAGCAAGAAACGCATCGCAAAACTCCAGTTGGACGGAATTTTGGAATCATTTGATATTACATCATGTGATGACTGCGAATCCTGCTTATTGGGCAAAATGACAAAAGCACCCTTCACAGGAAACTGTGAAAGGAGCAAGGATCTGTTGGAACTTGTACACACCGATGTGTGTGGTCCGTTCAGATCGCCTACTAGACACGGTGAATGTTACTTTGTTACTTTTACTGATGATTTCAGTAGATATGGTTATGTTTATTTAATTAAACATAAGTCTGAAACTTTTAGAGTGTTCAAGACGTACCAAAACGAAGTACAGAATCAACTGAACAAAAGGATTAAGATTCTCCGATCTGATAGAGGCGGTGAGTATCTTAATCAAGAATTTAGTGATCATCTAAGGGATTGTGGGATAATCTCACAATTAACTCCTCCAAGGACACCCCAACATAACGGTGTGTCTGAAAGGAGAAATCGAATATTACTTGATATGGTTCGATCCATGATGAGTCACACAATGCTTCCAATCAGTTTTTGGGGCTATGCCCTAGAAACTGCCGCGAGGATCCTTAACCTCATCCCAACCAAGAAAGTTCCAAAACACCCTCTGAGATATGGCATGGAAAGAAAATTTCATTGTCATATCTAAGAATCTGGGGTTGCAAGGCTTATGTGCGTCGTGAGACTCAAGATAAGCTTGAACCCAGATCAGAGAAGTGTTTCTTTGTCGGATATCCAGCTAATTCTTATGGATATTTGTTCTACAACCCTACAGAGAACAAAGTCTTTGTGTCTCGAAAGGGAACGTTCCTTGAAAGGAACATCATATCCAAAGGAATCAGTGGGAGCCCTGTTGACCTTGAAGAAATTCAAGAATCAACCGACATGGAAATTGATGATAACACTGATTCTCTTCAGAAGGTCGATGAACCTATTGATGAAGGAGAAACTGACATACAGCCACCACCTGTACGCAGGTCTGATAGAAAGCGACATAGACCCGAAAGATATGATTTACACATATCTAAAGGTGATGAGGCGCAAGTAGAT
Organism: Helichrysum umbraculigerum; assembly: GCA_949592205.1. Lineage (NCBI taxonomy): Eukaryota > Viridiplantae > Streptophyta > Magnoliopsida > Asterales > Asteraceae > Helichrysum > Helichrysum umbraculigerum. Next base: position 24,258,877 of record CATIUR010000006.1, on the reverse strand, counting down.
TCTGATGAACCTACATCTTATCAGGAAGCCATGGCAGGCCCTGAGTCTGCTAAATGGCAGGAGGCTATGGACAGCGAGATCCAATCCATGAAAGATAACCAAGTTTGGAACTTGGTTGATCATACACCAGGGGTGAAAACCGTTGGGTGTAAATGGGTCTTCAAGAAGAAGACCGACATGGATGGGAATGTACACACATTCAAAGCTAGACTGGTGGCTAAGGGTTACACGCAAAGATATGGTGTAGACTACGATGAAACTTTTTTACCAGTGGCAATGTTGAAATCTATTAGAATACTTATTGCCATAGCTACGTTTTACGACTATGAGATATGGCAAATGGATGTAAAGACTGCTTTTCTAAATGGTAAGCTGACTGAGGATGTGTTTATGACACAACCTGAGGGTTTTATACATCCTAAGTATCCTAATCATGTGTGCAAGCTTCAAAAATCTATTTATGGACTTAAGCAAGCTTCTCGTAGTTGGAATCTCTGCTTTAATGAGAAAATCATAGAATTTGGTTTCATTAGAAGCGAGGATGAACCATGTGTCTATGTCAGGTCCAGTGGGAGCGTCGTAGTCTTCCTTATATTATATGTCGATGACATATTACTCATTGGAAACGATATCCCGACATTGAAAGATGTCAAAGCTTAGCTAGGGAAATGTTTCTCAATGAAAGATATGGGAGATGCAGCGTACATTTTGGGAATAAAGATCTATCATGATAGATCTAGGAGACTAATTGGGCTAAGCCAAAGTGCATACATAGATAAGATATTGAAGAAATTCAATATGCATGACTCCAAGAAGGGGTATGTTCCTATGAATCCTGGCATGACACTGAGCAAAGCTCAATGTCCTACATCTGATAAAGAAGTAGCAGTAATGAGTCATATCCCATACGCTTCGGCTATAGGATCGATCATGTATGCCATGATATGCACTAGGCATGAGGTATCGTATGCTTTAAGCATGACTAGTCGTTATCAGGCCAAACCTGGGGAAGCTCACTGGATAGCAGTCAAGAACATTCTAAAGTATCTTAGGAGGACTAAAGAGATGTTCTTGGTCTATGGAGGGAAGGATGAACTGAGTGTCAAAGGATATTCCGATGCTAGCTTCCAATCAGACAGAGATGATTGCTCCTCGCAATCAGGGTTTGTGTTTACTCTAAATGGTGGCACAGTTACTTGGAGAAGCTCCAAGCAAAGTACCATTGCAGATTCGACAACAGAGTCTGAGTACATAGCACTCAGTGAGGCTGCTAAAGAGGCCATGTGGATAAAGAAGTTCATCGGGGATCTAGGTGTAGTTCCCACCATTAATGATCCCGTTGAGATTTTCTGCGACAATGAGAGTACGGTTGTCTTAGCTCAAGAACCAAGATCTCAAAATCGCACACGGCACATACTCAGAAAGTACCATTATGTTCGTCAAGTTGTCGCAGAAGGGGATATTGTCATAAGCAGAATAGACACGAGTGAAAACTTGGCTGATCCATTCACCAAGCCTTTGTCACAGACCAAGCATGATGCTCATCGTAGATCTATTGGTGTTCGTGTTATTGATGATTTGCTTTGATTGTATTTTAATAGTTAAGTCTGACGCCTTGAACATTGGATAATAATCTATTACAATCGATTTGATGATTTTGTATATGGAGATTATATAATATGCATGACGCGATCATTTCATTGTATATTATCTTGTTCAAATTTTACATGTTTTACACTCCATTGAATATTAATTCATAAACTTCCACAGTCAGTCATTCTCTACTGGAGGGAGAATTGAATTAAGGCTGCTATGAAGTGTAGTTATATAGGCTTATATGATACTACGTTCATGAGGAACTTGATAATTGATTCAAGGTTCTGGAGTGACCACACTTAGGAATTACTTCATGGTTTTAAGTCAAAAGGTAATTCTAAGATGGCAGCATCTTTATCCTAGAGCGGAGATACATGAGAATCCTGACACAAATTATGTTGTACTTTGACCTACATCTACCGCTATGCGTAAATGCTAGTTATAAGGGTGTAGATTGGGTACAACATGAGATGTGATGGATGTCTATGTAGTCGAAAAAATTTGTTCCTTCTTCTTTAAGCGAGTTGAAGCGATATCACTGGGCCCCTCGATGATTTGCGCTGATGTTAAATGCATGGCCATGCTAACACTGAATCAGCATGATTTCAGTCTATCATGATCACCACAAATCTCTATCGAGAAACATAATCTTGAACGATGTTGATTGACACTTAACCATGTCACACGTTCAAAATGATATCTAGAACAAAAGGATAATTGATGTAAATCAACTAATAGGAAATGTAACATGTCGTTGCACTGGTTACATTTAGTATGTTCTTTTAGACATACAAATATTATTCATGTTTGTGCAAGTGGGAGTCTGTTGGAATCAATGTTCTCGGGTTGGCTTCGGGTTTGACCGTGGTACATATGATTCATATATATGCCCATGACATAATAATATAAAGTCCATTTATCCTATTCGGTCACACGCAAAGGCCGGTCAAAAATCGTTTAATATGTTTTCGTACATGAGATTAGCTAACTAGACATTTGTTAATGGTCTAAATAATTAGCTAAGTTGAGTTGGTTTAATTAATTAGTTATACTAATAACTAGTAATTAATTAAACATAATAAAAGATTTCATGCATTTATGTTCTCAAGAATGCATGTAAAGGAAAATGATTTATCTTGTATATTTTATAAGACTCAACCTCCTCATTTTAACCAAACATACTCTTCCCCTTTTGTCTCTCTAACCCACGGTTTTCTCTCAAGAGAAAACCTCAAAATCAGTCCGAAATCTCAAGACTTTGAGGATTTCGGATACGCAACACACTAAGGCGTGGTGTTGCGATTTCGTGGAGATAAAGAGTTGTGTAACACCCCCAAATTCACTGATTGGCGAAAGCAAGGTTTGGGGTGCTACTAATCAAATATCACAGCACAAAAGTAAAGCAAACGACATTCTATATGCAACGTTTGTAAAATAGTTACATTTTCATATAATAAATGTTTGAAAACATAGTGTTTTCAGTTACAAAAATGTAGTTCCCTAGAGCCCACGCGTATAGCGGGAGATTCTATTACATAATCATAATATACAAAAGATAATGCTAAGAATCTCCGTTAAATGCAAAGTAGAAATCATGCGACTCTAGCTAGTGCCCAGGGGTGATCCTACTCCGTCTGTGTACCTGAGATAAAAAGCTGAAAAGTGTCAACCAAAAAGGTTGGTGAATCTTACAGGTTTAACAGTAAATAATTGTTATGAACCACAAGTATGTACCAGTATTGCTATCAAGCAAAGTGAGTAAGTAAATCAGTAAATCAGTACAGTGCCATGAGCTCATAAGTTGAAGCTTAACCATGTAATGTGAATATATCACGTACCCCCGTGAGTGCTATCCGTACACTCATACGAAACAAATACTAATATGCCTGTTTCTACGTGTAAATCAGTACGTGGTGGCGCTACCACCCCAGGCAGGGATTGTCAGTCCCAAATGGATCCATCTACTAGTAATCGCGCTTAAGTCCATAACTAACAACTTACGAATAGGAGGCTTTCAGTGGATAAAAGTAACTCATGCGTTGTGTGTAAATAGTAATGTAATCAGTTCAGTACATTGTGTTCATATGTAAAACAGTTGCTAAGTATCTCACCCCAAAGTATAAAAACAGTAAAAGTGGGGCTGTAAGACTCACCTGAGTCCAGTAAGTACGTATGAGAAATCAAACAAGTAACGCGGATGGTTCTCCGAACCCTGCAACCTTCTGGCGTCCGAAACGCGCAAGGTTGTAAGTAAACAAGTAAATAAGTTGGTGTCTTAAAGACCACCCATGCTAGTTGTCCACTCAACTAGGAAATGTCCAAGTGTTTGTTTAGTAATCCGTTTGTAGTTTGAAAACAAGTATGGCCCGTTGGTGACGGTTTGTAATAATAATCCAAAAGTGTTATTATTGTATGTATCGTTGAATCAGGTTTCGTTATTTGTAAGTGTTTGACACTTAGTGCGAAAAGTATTTACAACATCTAATGACGGGGGTCCGGGGGCAGCGCCCCTGGTAGCGGGGTCCAAGGGGAGGCAGCGCCTGGCGGGGTCCAAGGGGCAGAGCCCCTGGTTGGGGTCGAGCTGCCAAGTCAGCTTGGAAAATTTTTATTTCTACTATATTGCTTTATCGAAAACGCATTTGAAATCTAATTTCGGTGTAAAATCAAGTTATAAATCTTAGTTCATATTAGTGCTTTTATTACCGAATTTGGGTTCGAAAGACAAAGTGGGCTGCGAACCGAGCTGGGAGAACTCGACTCGCAGGCCAACTCAACTCGCAGGTCAACTCGACTCGCGGGTCAGTTCGGTTCACAAATTAACTCGACTCGCAAGTCAACTTGACTCGCAGGTCAACTCGCGGGTCAGTTCGGTTCGTAAGAGACTCCGATTTGCAGGATGGCTTCGCAAGTCGAATCTTGACTCGCCTCGTTGGATGAACAGATCTCGGCTCGCGAGACGGGCTGTTCGCATAAAAACTCTAAAAATCGGCTTTTTAAGTCGGTTTTTGGACATAAACTCGTTGGGGAAACGTTCTAGCATGTAAATCCAAGCTTTACAAGTAATTTAAAAGAGTTTTAACGTTCTATTACCTCAAAAACCGAAAATCGAAGAGGATGAAGATGGTAATGGTGATGATGATCCTTGTGTTTGTGTCTTGATGATGATGGTGAACGATTATGATGATGATGTTTTGGTGTTGCTGTTGCCGAAACCAAGAGGAAGAGAGGGAGAGATTTGAGAGAGTTTGTGGTGTGAGTGTGTGAAATTGTGAGGTAAAAATGAGAGTAAATGAAAGAGGTGGGGGTTTAAAAAGGGTGGATCACGGGTTGGGTCCATGGGTCCGGTCCGACCCGACTTGGGTCTCGGTCTCGTGAACTTGTTCCTCGAATTTGCGTTATGTCTCGCGATCGTTTAAATGTTATTTAGTGTTATATGTTAAAGTGTATCTGTAATATTTTTAACCGAGGTATTTTACCAAAATACTTCATAATAAGTTATAAAAATATAATTTGCATTATTTTCCTTTGTTGGGCGCGTCATGCGAGTTTTCGCCACGTCCGGAGTGTTTTAAACGATACGAAATATGTGTAATATATTTTCATGATATATGAATGCAATTAGTGTTTGTTTGTATAATTCCACATTATTTACAAGTTTTGTCACCAACGTCCGTATTATATAATGTCGGACCCCGTCCGGTTCATAAGTGCACGATTTAAATCAAATCACGTAAGCGTGTATGTAATTACACCAAATATCCTGGGAACGGGAAGACCAGATGCGACTCAAATATCCACATCTTTTCTCCGACTCCACTCACACGACTCAGATCTAAATTTGTATCATATAAAATACACCGTATGCGACGAAAACGCAACAAAAATGCGCGAATCGAATTCGGTAACCAAATGAAACTCGATAAATATTTTGATAACTCAAAGTAAAGTATTTTGAGTACTTCAATGGAAAATAATCTCAAACATATCATTAATTAAAACTACACAAAATAACGTTAGGCGATTTGACGTTTTAACGAAAATAACGAGGAAACTACCAAAATACGTAAACACAGTCTGAGACTGAAAAATTAAATAAACCTCTCATGGGGACCTACCAAAATCAGATCATGTGCCACCTCCATGGCCCCCTCTCATCTTGCATGCAATGTGATGATTGCATCTCCAAACTCAAGACCACCATCATTCATGCAATCCTCTTTCATTTCATTTTCACTCAACCAAATTCTTCTCTCAAAACACTCTCATCTTCTCTCTAAAGACTGAGATATTCCAGCCCTAAAACCACCATAAACCACCTTCAAGTCACCATTAAATCATCACTCATTAAGAACAAGAAGAAGGAATCAAGAACAAGCACTCTATCTTCATCATCTTCTTCGTTTTCACCATCTCTTTGTAAGGAAACCCACTTTATCTCTCTAGAAATATACATGCATGTTAATGATTTTGATGTTTTATAGCTCCATTAACTTGTTTATGTCCAAAATCATTGTTAAAACACGTTTTTATAAAGCATATATGAATATACATAATCTGTCCAGAAAAACACAGGTTACTAAAATGATCATATCTTGAGTTTTAGGAAGAGTTAGACAACGAATTTATTTTTAAAAGTTGCGTATTGAAAAGATCTAAAAAAAGTTCTTCTATAGCTCCTTCCATAAATGTGCACGTTTTTCTCTACAAGTCGATTTATGGGACTGGTCTGATGAAAGTCAAAAACTGTGTTCGGTGCTTACGCGGAATTATTTAACTAACGAAATGGACACTATAAATCTCAAGAAATTTATGTTAGGTACTATATTAGTGGAAGAACAGTTAGTAAAAATTGTGGACTTGAATTTGAACCAGAAAGTGTAGAAATCTTGTGGCGAAACAAACCGACAAAAACAGAAATCATGAAATATGGACTGTTTTTGACATAAATATAAAAACGACACTTGCGGGTCACCAATGGTCACGAAAATAGGTTTCTATAAGTATTATAACATGATAAAGGTTGTGTAAAAGTTTTGGGTCAAACCGAGCTAGTTTGACCAGTTTGACCAGATTTGACCAACTTGACCAGTTGACCAGATTTGACCAGCTTGACCAGTTGACTAAATTAACCGGCTTGACTAGTTTGACCACTTTGACTAAGTTGACTTCTGTTGACTTTCAGAAAATAACATATTTGACCACAACATTCGGATATAAATGTATACATGTACTTTCGAATACAATAAAAGAAACTTGAAAAATACTTACTACACTAAGTATTCAACACCTACAATAAGCAAACTTTATACAAAACTTACATTCGTACAATACAAACCATCACCAATGGGCCGTACATGTTTTCAAAACTCAAACAAAACAATCAAACATTGGACATAACTAGTTGATGGACAACTAGCATGGATGATCTGTTGAGACATCTAATCATTAAAACCTTGCGCGTTTAGGACGCCCAGCAGGTTTCGATCGTTGGAGACGACATCATTTCCCTTGTACACCATCATTAGTGCTTGATAGCATCTCATCAGACTCAGGTGAGTCTCATAGCCCCTATTTTACTGTTTTTACTCTAGGGGTGAGAGTACATTCCTGTTTTGTTTTACATGTGAACGCAAGTATCAAATATCGCTATATTTTGCATGAGTTAATCATCTAATCTTCATAAGTCCTCATTAGCATAGTTTGGTAATACTTTGTAGCGTGAATGTTAGTGTATGGTACCATATGGGACTGACAATCCCCGTCCGGGTCAGCAAGCACTGACTGGTCAAAACGGACGCATTATCATTTGTTCATACGTGTGTTGATTAGGCATACGCATAGAGGCACCCTCGCTCAGGCACTTAATTGTGATCCTGACACCTCAGTTAAGCTCAGACTATGTGCTCATGGCAGTAATATACACATTTACTTATTTGATTGATTTCAAACATTATTAAACCTTGTGGTTCATACATTATTATTACATCATTACACCTGTGAGCTCACCAGCTTTTAGCTGACCTTTTAGCATGTATTCTCAGGTACCCAGCAGCTGTAGGCTTGCACTCAGGATTTAGCTTAGCTCGAGTCAGCATGCAAACATCAGAGATTTTATTGCATTAATATATTTTGTATAAGTATTTATGCTAGGAAATCTCTCATATTCAGAATACGAGCTGATGTATTTGGTACACCTGATGTAAACTTTTATCGTATTAATGTATTTTGTTAAAATGACGCATATAGAGTCGTTCATTGTATACCTTGTGTGCTTGATATTTGATTAGTCGCGCCCCGACCCGAATCGCTTCCGCAACCCGAATTTGGTGGTGCGACAGATTGGTATCAGAGCCTAAGGTTATAGTGAACTAGGTTGCATTTAGTGGGCCTAGACTATGACTTTTAGGCAGTATTCCTCATTAGGTATAACTGGTTCAGGGATTACATCATACGAGTTTAATTTAACATAGCCTAGCTAACTATGTACAATTAAATGAATACGATGTGAAATCTGAAAGGGGTTATGTTGAACAGGAATGCACTAGTTGACTCTGACCACGAGAGAAACCGGGACTTATACTTGGTTTGTGCTAGACACACACTAGGCTATTATGTGATATAGGCGTATATACATATATAGGCCTCACCTACGTGCTACTCTATATGCTATTATATATTGAAGATATATGAATAGGCCTTACCTGCGTATTACTTTCTAAGCTATTATATATCTCGAATATATATATATATCTCACGCGATAATATACTCATTAACGCTCACACCACTGAAGACGACGAGTATAGCTACTATCGTCTATTTATTCATACTCGCGTAACATCTTACAACATATTTCGCTGTACAGTCATGTGCTAAAGAGGAATATATCATTTCGTATTCCTTCCATCATTTTATTTCTTCGGAATCTCAAGTGGAACCTATTGTTAGAAGGACTTATAGGTTTCCATAAGAAAAATCTTACCCCGCCCACTCGCAAACTCACATCTTGTATTCAACTCTATTATCTGTTGAATTATAATTATCACTTGTGCTGTTGTGATATATCGTGAATTTGTACAGACAACTCATTTATCCTTTCTTGTTTCTTTCTTGAAGAATGATGCCGCCAAAGAGAAAGAGTTACAGTGAAGCTGAACTCAATGCAGCTGTTTCTCGAGCTGTAGCTGAAGCCTTGGCTGCTCGAGACTCTCGAAGGAGTGACGAGACAGTCGATACCACTCCTACTCCTGTTATCAAACCTTGTTCCTACAAGGATTTTCTCAGTTGCAAACCATTGTACTTCAAGGGCACGAAAGGTGCCATTGGCCTGATTCAATGGATGGAAAGAATGGAATCTGTCTTCAGTCTCTGTAACTGCACTGAAGACAGCAAGGTCAAGTTTGCTGCTTACACCTTTCAGGAAGGTGTCCTCACCTGGTGGAATACTCGTACTAATGCTGTGGGAATCGAAGTGGCTAATCAACTCCCCTGGGGAGATCTGAAGAAGATGCTAAAGGAAGAGTATTGCCCCTACGAAGAACTTCAGAGGTTGGAGGAAGAATTCTGGGGTCTGAGAGTCCAGGGCACTGATATTGCTGGCTACACCACCAAGTTCCAACAACTCGCTCTCCTCTGCCCATCCATGGTAGACTCAGAGCAAAAGCGCATCAAAAGGTACATTTGCGGTCTCCCGAAAAATATCCAAGGGAACGTCGCCTCATCCAAACCGACAACTATTCAGAGTGCTATCCGTCTTGCACACGAACTCATAGCCATGGTCGTCAGCCGTGAGACATCTGCTCCATCTTCTGGTAACAACAACAACAAAAGAAAGTGGTATGGAAACCCCACTCAAAACGAACCATCGTCCAAGAGGTCTGAGTCTGATAAGACCACCAACTCTGATTCTGGGTTCAACAAGGGTTATACTGGGAATAAACCGTTCTGTTCAAAATGCCACCAACATCATGAAGGTCCTTGCGGTACTCCTTGTGGTAAGTGCCAAAGGTATGGGCATCTGGCCAAAGACTGCAGGTCTACCAATGCCAACACCAACACCACCACCAGCCAACCAAAATTCTGCTATGAGTGTGGAGATACCGGGCACTTTAGAAATGAGTGCCCAAAGTGGAAGAACAAGGGTAACAACACTGCGAAGGGAAGAGCTTTCGTTCTGAACTCAGGGGAAGCCCGTCAAGACCCGAATGTGGTCTCGGGTACGTTCCTTCTCAACAATTTTACTACCACTGTTCTATTTGATACCGGTGCTGATAGGAGCTTTATATCTGATGAGTATAGTCCATTGCTTGACATCACTCCTGTTGCCTTAGATGCTAAGTACATAGTAGAGTTAGCTAATGGTAAACTCATAGAGACCGACAGTGTAATACCCAATTGCACTTTATGTTTATCCGAAGAGCTCTTTTCTATCGACCTTATACCTGTCAAGATCGGAAGTTTCGACTTCATTGTTGGCATGGATTGGCTATCCAAGCACCGAGCTGAAATTGTCTGTTATGACAAAATCATTCGTATTCCTCTTGTCACCGGTGGTACTTTAGTCATACAAGGGGAGACCGGTGAGACGAGAATGAATATCATATCATGAATGAAAACCCGTAAATATCTGAGAAAGGGATATCAGGCAATCCTCGCTCATGTTATGGAGAAAAAGTCGGACGAGAAGCGACTCGAGGATGTGCCCATTGTTAGAGATTTTCCAGAAGTCTTTCCTGAAGACTTGCCTGGTCTTCCACCACCGAGACAAGTTGAGTTCTCAATCGACCTTGTGCCCGGAGCGGCACCCGTTGCACGAGCCCCATATCGTTTAGCCCCATCTGAATTGCAGGAGTTGTCCACTCAGTTACATGAACTCCTAGACAAAAGATTTATTAGACCGAGTTCTTCACCTTGGGGAGCTCCGGTACTGTTTGTGAAAAAGAAGGACGGTTCATTCAGAATGTGTATCGACTACAGAGAGTTGAACAAATTAACCGTCAAGAATCGCTATCCACTAACCCGTATCGATGATCTGTTCGATCAACTTCAAGGGTCCAGTTTCTATTCGAAGATAGATCTACGATCAGGCTATCATCAGTTACGAGTTCGTGACGTCGACATCCCAAAGACTGCCTTCCGAATTCGCTATGGACATTACGAGTTCCAAGTGATGCCATTTGGTTTGACAAACGCACCGGCTGTATTCATGGATCTTATGAACCGAGTGTGCAAACCATATCTTGACAAGTTTGTCATTGTCTTCATCGATGACATTCTCATTTACTCGCGCAATGAACAGGAACACGTGCAACATCTCAAAACCATTCTAGAACTTCTTAGACACGAAGAGTTATATGCTAAATTCTCCAAGTGTGAGTTCTGGATGCAAACTGTTCAATTCCTTGGTCATGTGATTGATAGTCAAGGAATTCACGTTGACCCATCAAAAATCGAGGCTATCAAGTGCTGGCAAGCACCGACAATGCCGACCGAAGTGCGCCAATTCTTAGGACTAGCTCGTTACTATCGGCGATTCATAGAAAACTCCTCAAAAATAGCTCAACCCCTCACGACACTGACTCAGAAGGAAAAGAAGTTCAGTTGGACTGATAAACAAGAGTCAGCATTTCAGCTATTGAAACAAAAGCTTTGTAGTGCACCAATTCTATCATTACCCGAAGGCAACGATGACTTCGTGGTATACTGCGATGCTTCACACCAAGGTCTGGGTTGCGTACTGATGCAACGAGACAAGGTCATTGCTTACGCTTCTCGACAACTCAAACTGCATGAAAAGAATTACACGACTCACGACCTCGAGTTGGGGGCCGTGGTGTTCGTGCTCAAAATCTGGAGACACTATCTGTATGGCACAAAATGTACCATCTTCACCGATCATAAAAGCCTCCAGCACATATTCGATCAGAAGGATCTCAATATGAGGCAACGTCGCTGGGTCGAGTTGCTCACCGATTACGACTGCGAAATTAAGTACCATCCGGGCAAAGCAAATGTTGTTGCCGATGCCCTAAGTCGAAAAGAGCGCACCAAACCACTTCGAGTCTGAGCCCTCAGTATTACCATTCATAATGATTTTATCATTCAAATCCTTGCTGCTCAACTCGAAGCATTGAAACCTGAAAACATCAAAGATGAGGCCTTGCGCAACATGGAGAATCAATTCGAAACCAAACCCAATGAGGTCAAATACTTCGCAAACCGGATCTGGTTACCCAAGTTGGGAAACCTGTTAGACTTAGTGATGGATGAAGCTCACAAGTCCAAATACTCTATGCATCCTGGATCGGACAAGATGTATCATGGCATCAAGGAGTTATACTGGTGGCCAAACATGAAGGCAGAGATTGCCACGTATGTCAGCAAGTGCCTCACATGTTCAAAAGTCAAAGCGGAATATCAGACGCCCTCCGGTCTGCTACAGCAACCGGACATTCCGGAATGGAAATGGGAGCAAATCGCTATGGATTTTATCACTAAGCTCCCGAGAACATCAAGCGGTTGCGATACCATTTGGGTGATCGTGGACCAGCTCACCAAATCAGCTCATTTCCTTGCCATCAAGGAAACTGACAAAATGGAACGTCTCACGCGAGTCTATATGAAGGAGATTGTATCAAGACAAAGCGTTCCTATCTCGATTATCTCTGATAGAGATAGTCATTTCACTTCTCAGTTTTGGAGATCATTACAAAAATCGTTAGGTACTCGTCTGGATATGAGTACTGCGTATCATCCTCAAACCGATGGCCAAAGTGAAAGGACAATTCAAACACTGGAAGATATGCTACGCGCTTGCGTAATTGACTTCGGTGCAAATTGGGAACACCATTTGCCATTGTGTGAATTCTCGTACAACAACATCTACCACACTAGTATTGGAGCTGCACCTTTTGAGGCACTGTACGGTCGTAAGTGCCGGTCGCCTATCTGTTGGACCGAAGTCGGAGACAGCCAACTGACTGGTCCTGAAATCATTCATGAAACTACCGAGAAGATCGTTGGTATCCAACAACGGTTGAAAGCCGCACGTGATCGTCAGAAGAGTTATGCTGACGTGAGACGCAAGCATCTCGAGTTCCAGGTTGGAGATCGAGTATTGCTCAAAGTATCGCCTTGGAAAGGTGTCATCCGATTCGAAAAACGTGGGAAGTTAAACCCTAGGTACATCGGACCTTTTGAGATCTTGGAAAGGATTGGTCCAGTCGCATATCGATTGCAGCTACCTCCCGAGCTCAGTAGCGTGCATCCCATTTTTCACATTTCAAATCTTAAGAAATGCCTGTCTGATGAGACACTCATTATCCCTCTTGATGAGATCCAGATTGACGACAAACTTCATTTTGTCAAAACACCAGTGGAGATCATGGACCGTGAGGTCAAACAACTTAAGCAAAGTCGTATCCATATAGTCAGAGTTCGGTGGAATTCACGGCGTGGTCCGGAATTCACCTAGGAACGGGAAGACCAGATGCGACTCAAATATCCACATCTTTTCTCCGACTCCACTCACACGACTCAGAGCTAAATTTCGGGACGAAATTTTCTTAACGGGGGGAGAATGTGACACCCGACCAATTAGGGCTAGTTATTAGTGCCTAATCATTATACTTGTACATGTAATTAGTTATGCTTAGGGCTAATTATGTATATCTTTCTGTGTATTGATATATATTTGTATATATATGTACACACATACGCGATTTGGTTAAATCGTGCATTTTACGTATTCGGATGGATTCCGACATCATAAATACGGACGTTGGTGAACTAAATTATTAAATAATATGAAATTATTTAATAACATTATTATTTATTAAATATTATGTTGATGATATTTAAAACGTATTTTGTATCATATAAAATACACCGTATGCGACGAAAACGCAACAAAAATGCGCGAATCGAATTCGGTAACTGTGACAATCCTCCAATTAGGGTATTTACTTAGCCTAATTTCATGCATTACCTAGAGTAATTCCCTGATTAGTGAATTCAAAACAATTTATGTGTTAAGTTTTTGGATTAAACTTACTATGTGATACGTGATGTATTTGATTGTAATTATGTGTATATATATAATTACGTACGAATAAACGTATTATACTCGACTAAACTAAACACAATAACATGTGGTGATACAAAATAATTAATAATTCGAAAATTATTAATTACAACTATTATATAATTATATTATTGAAATAATATAATAAATTATACGTTTTATAATAAACGTATTAATCGCGAATAATAAAGTTCCGAAATGAACTTCGAAAATACTTTTGAATAATTTTTAGTTGAAATTATTAGATAAAAGTATTATAACGAAAAGAAAACGAAACATTTAGATGATTTTTGTTACACGTAATACGAACAGAAACAATTTTAAAACGCGCCTAGAGGTTCCAAATAATAAAAGTATTATTTCGTAAGTTACTGTTTTAATGTATAGAACATTTCCTCAGAATATGATTTCCAAATTTTACTGAAATCTGGCACGCGTTTTAACTACAGTACTTTTACTGTGATAAATTTTAATTATACTTGTAACAAAGTATTTCACATTTCGATTTCAAATTACTAAGTTCGAGATAACGAGAGAAATAACGCTTAATTTTATTATAACTAAAGTACCACAAATTATACACGTACACGAAATTAACGGGCTAAAAACTACTAATATTACACCAACTAAAATATCTGGCGACAAAATCTTTTCACCTCCATACTCCCTCCTTACTTCCCTTTGAAATCTTTGTCTCCAATAATACATCCCACCTACAATTTTGATCTTCAAAATTTACACACACACAATACATTCACTGGTTCTCTCTGGTTCTATGTGATCTTCACAACAACAACAACAGAGGGAGTAGCAGCATAAGCAACACCATAATCACCTTCATCTTCATCAACTTCAACCTTTCAAACTCACAAAATCAAACACAAACAAAATGGGTTCTTGATCATTATCATTATCTTCGTTCGTAATCATCATCATCAACATCAGAAATCATCATCATCTTCATCCTAAATCATTGTGAGGATAAATTCTCCATTTTTACTTCATTTCTATAATTTCTTTAAATTATGAATTGGTTGGATGATTGTTGTTATAAATTGTTAAAAACTTGTTATAATGTATTTATATAACATATTATGATGATTGATCATGTTAAAAATGAAGCTAAAATCAAAACCTGTACGTATTTGTTATAACAGAGAACGAACCAGAACTTGAAAACCCTTGAATCCGGCGGATTCAGTCGAATCCGACGGATTCCCATTTTTCAAACTACTCGAATACGGCGTACTCGACAGAATATGGCGTATTCCCCGTTTTTACTCTTAAACCATTCCGAAAAACCATTGAATACGGCGTATTCCTCCGAATACGGCGTATTCCCACCTTTGACCCGCACACAAACCTCGGCTAAAACGATGAACGAGTAAAAGACATACTTGAATCCGGCGGATTCATGTGAATCCGGCGGATTCCCCACATTTGAAACGAATACGGCGGATTCATATGAATCCGGCGGATTCCCCTATTTTGTCTCGAATACGGCGTATTCACCAGAATACGGCGTATTCCCCCACTGGTCCAACTTGTGACTTTTGCATTTTTAAATAATGTACAAACTAATAAACGGTATACGACTTATGTATTGATTATACAATTAATGGTACAGAATGATACGACGAGGGACTTAGAACTAGACGGACATATTATTGGGACATTAATTTAATACGGACAATTGGACACGACAAAACTTTGAGACGATTATAAAATATATATATACAAACGAACGGACAATATATATATCTAATGAAACGTATAATTGGAACGATTTAATTTTCTAGTACAAACTATATACGACAAACGAAAACGAGTTATATTTTATAACAAACAAAGTATGTTTTTGAAAACATAAACGACAATCAAGTTTATTCGCGACAATTAACAAACGACATATGTGAACAATATAACAAAGTTATTTTGATAACTATTATAATTATGTTTTAAAAACATAATCGACAACAACGACAACTACATTCATATCTATGTATATATGGATATTAACAATGACAACAACTAATATATATATTAGAATATATATATTCAACTAATATGTATATAAATATACATACTTGAACCCAACGACTAATTGAAACGCAAACCTCACCAGCAACTGAAATATTATAAACTTTACAACTTCACAAATAATCCATATACTTATACAAGTATTATTATTTGCGTCTAGGTATTTGAGGACGCGCTTGGATCGTTTGGTTAGCTTTATTTTGCTGAAGACTTGCAAAACTGTGAGTTCACAGCCCCGCCCTTTTATTGTTTTAAATGCTTTTAAAACCAGGGGTGGAAAACATAGAACAACGTGATATAACATGCTATGTGCTTTATGTATTGCGCTGCATGCTATTATGTGAAACTGATTAACATGATTTCTTTCATGCTATCCACTTGAACTATTTCTATAAAATGTTTTCATATTGAATTAACTTGAATTAATTATATGAAACGTTTTCACAACATTTTGGGAATAAGACAGCAGATCTTGGTACGATCCTAGGTTTACGCGAGGTAGTTGTAGTGCACATAAGTCCCAGTGCTTACAACCTATAACCATTAGCTAGGTGACTCTAGCCACTGAGTATACAGATAGTACTATCGATTTGACAACCCTCCCAGGATATTACTCGTTGGTCATTCCAACCACATCGACGATAGTCGTAACGAGGAGTGTATACTTAAGGTGTTACTGAGGCAATAACGAAACAACTAGTCGTGGATTGGTTATAGTACTAGTGTCGTTACTTTAACTCTAAAGGTTTAGCTCACCTTGGAGGGATTATAGTCTATATTTCCCACTTAATTATTCAACTACTCAACTAAACAACAACTTGGTTTGGGAAGGGTATTCCCTGTGATGACTAATAGGACAGGTGTTCCTTGAGAGACAAATTTTAGGAAACGTTTACCTTAATCGGTTGAACTTGGTTTCCCACAAAACAACTATTTATAGGAAATGTTTTACTTAAAAGTTAAACCTGTGTTTCCTGCAATAACTATTTTGGAATGTTTACTTTATTGTTAAACTTGAGTTCCTGTTAACTATCTGTTGGAAAATGTTTGCTTGACTGCTAAACCTGATTTTCCTAAACTATTGAAATGGATATGTTTAACTTATTTGATAAACCTGTATATCCTGCGACTACTTATTAGGAAATGTTTATGATTAAACTTGTGTTTCCTACACAGTATTATTGTAATAAGAATGACATTCTTACTAATTATAGGAAATGTTTTCTTTAATTAGAATACTTGTACTTCCTACTTTACATATAAATATTATGTTTGTGTACATGAATGATTTATACAAAACTTAAACCTGTGAATTCACTCAACATTCAATGTTGACAGTTTACTATGTTTTTCAGGGAATTAGGACTCAGGTACTCCTGCATGCATAAAGGACGTAGGCAACCTGACTATTTATGATGCCACTTTTGGGACACTTGGATTTCCTTTGTATTATCAATTTCATTGGTTATACTTATGAAATCCCTCTTTATTAAACTTGTATTTTCAAATACTTAAGTTGTCTTTGACAACCCTACTTATATACGACTTTATAAGTCGTATCTTTTGTAATAACTTTAAACTTATGGCATCTTAAATATATTATGTTCTGTATGATCATATGCTCTGACATCGTGAATGCACTATCGAATCTGTCCGCCCCCGATGCTTAACTATTATTAAAATGATTCCGCTAATTAACTAAAAGCTTCCGCTAAACTGTTAATAAACACGATTATCGATTTGGGGGTGTGACAGAGATTGGTATCAGAGCCATTGGTTATAGAGAACTAGAAGTCTTTAAGTGACTAAAAACCTTAGAGACCTAGACTATAGCCTTGGCTAACACATTTCTGCATTCATACTATTGCATACGTCTGACACGTCACACACGATTCTTTGACTAGGTATGTCGAGACACGCACCTATTCACATCACTGATTCTGATACTGAGGAGGATCCCATGGAGGGATCATATAACAGGATACCTATAGCCGTGTCTGAGGAGGTTTACCCGCCTACATTTCCTAGAGATACTTCAGATGGTTCGATAGCCACTCCACCATTGCCATCCACTGATCCTGCTACCCATATGTTAGGATCTATGTCTATGTCTAGACGCCATCTTATTGGAGAGCCTGATTTTAGGCCTACACCTAGGAGGACACCGCTGTCGTGTGTCAGGGATTTTCCCATAGGACCCTCATCATCTCGCGGCAAGGAACCGATGACTGAGGAGCGAGAGATCCGCTGTGATCAGCAGACACCGAGAGCTAGAGTTCCGCATCTGGACTGGATGCCACGCATTTTACGCCATTGGAGGATCATTGAGAGGATTCCTTCCACCTATGAGACTGGGGAGTCATCTCACACATCTACATCTCTACATTTGACCGAGGAGCCTCTGGAGCTTACGGTCCCTACTGTAGTCACCGTTATTCGTACCTTGCTGGGATTTCATTTTGGTACGCAGTCTGCCCTCCGAGTTATGCGCAGTGATGCCTCTCGTCTTGATGATGATGTGCTGGCGATATATGGACGCCTTGCGACTTCTGAGTTGCACATCGAGGTAGACAGGGAGTCTGCCGATGCTACTAGAGCACGTCTGATCCGACTAGAGCGTCGTTTGGAGACTATAGGTGCTGCAGTTGGTTTATGTGTGTTGATGGTTGCTGTTAGGATGCTTGTGGGATGGAGTCTACCGTATTTCTTTTAGACCGTATGTATGATGTATTAGGACTATAGTTATGATGTATTTGGGTTGACTTTTGACTAGATGGATGTATAGGTTAAATCCGTCACATTTTGTAGATCATGTTTGATCCAATGGGTATCTTTTGTAGTAAATCCCATCTTTGTACAAAACTTATGTAACAACAATTAACCCATGATCATGATATATATAACTTATGTTTGGTTTACATTATTACATACATTGTGAATGATATCAATTGGTGATTGACTTCATACTATATTTATATGTATCACTTACTTTATGAGTGATGATTTGATTAGATATCTTACGAGTGTTTCTTGTGTGTGATTAGGACTGAATCATGCCGCCTAAACGTAGAATTACCAGGAACAGCCATCGAAATCCCACACCACCTCCTGCTGTTGAGGAGACTACTGAACAAATGGTTAACCGAAGGATTTCTGAAGCCATTGCTCAGTATGATACTGACCGAAACCGTAGCGGTAGTAGAGAAACCGAACCAAACGCTTCAGGTAGTAATCCTGAGAGCACTCATAAGGGATGTTCATATAAAACATTCCTAGCTTGTAAACCGAGTCATTTCCGTGGTACTGAAGGTGCCATTGGAATCATCCATTGGATAGAGAAAATGGAGTCTGTGCTAGAGATTAGCAAGTGTGCTCGTGAAGATATGGTAATGTATGCTACATGCACATTTAGTGATAAGGCTTTGACTTGGTGGAACGCCCAAAAGCAAGCAATGGGACGTCCAGCCGCTCATTCACTGTCTTGGGAAACTCTGAAAACTATGGTCATGGAAGAGTTTTGTCCCCGCAGTGAGCTGCAGAAGATTGAGTCTGAGCTCTGGAACATTGCTATGGTTGGCGCTGATATCACAGGATATACCACCAGATTTCAAGAACTGGCACGCCTTGTACCTCACATGGTCACTCCTGAGTACAAGCGCACTGAAAGGTATATCTGGGGTCTAGTGCCACATATTCGAAGTTTGGTAACATCAGCTAATCCTGCTACTTTTAAGATTGCTGTGGAACTAGCACAGCATTTGACTGATGAAGCAGTAAGAATGGGGAATCTTACTAAGAAAGCTGTTACTGAAAAGGTTGAATCCAGCAATGCTGATGCTGGGAAAGGAAAACGTAAAATGACCGTCAGGGTCACAAGAATAAGAAGCAAGTTAGTACCACGAAAGCCTACATTGCCACTACTGTTGAACAAAAGACTTACATGGGGAGTAAGCCCAAGTGTGGTAAGTGTGAACGTCACCATGATGGTGACTGTACTTTCTGTGGAAATTGCAAACGCTGGGGGCATCTGGCCCAATACAGTAGAGCGAACCCTACCACTCAAACAAATAGGGATCGACCAGCAAATGGATGTTTCGAATGTGGCGAATAAGGTCATTTCCGAAACAAGTGCCCTAAACTGAACCGTGGTAATCAAAACCATCCGAATCGCCCTGCAAACCCGAACAACAACAATAATCATGGAAACGTCAACAACCAGCCAGCTAGGGGTTGTGCATTTGTCGTTGGAGCGCAAGAGGCACGCCAGGACCCTAACACTGTCACTGGTACGTTTCTAGTTAACGATCATTATGCATCCGTATTATTTGATTCTGGCGCCGATTTGAGTTTTGTGTCTAAAGACTTTAGACCACTATTAGACGTTAGATCTTGTAAGCTAGACAACAAGTATACCTTAGAACTAGCCGATGGTAGGTTGATTGAATCAGGAGAAATAGTACCAGGATGTACCCTAGCATTGGAGGGTCATCTTTTCAAAATAGACTTACTACCGGTTGAGTTGGGAAGTTTTGACATCGTAGTCGGTATGGACTGGTTGTCGAAAAATCGTGCAGAGATAGTTTGCTTTGATAAAAAGATACGTATACCATTGTCAACTGGAGAAACTTTGGTGATACAAGGAGATAAGAGGACGAGTGCCGTCAAAACTATTAATTGCTTAAAAGCTTGTAAATATCTCCGAAAGGGATATCAAGCATTTTTGGCGCATGTTGTGGAAAAGAAACCTGTAGAGAGACGCTTAGACGATATACCTGTAGTACGAGACTATCCGGGAGTGTTTCCTGATGATCTTCCAGGATTACCACCTCCGCGACAAGTCGAGTTTCGCATCGATCTGGTGCCCGGAGCCGCACCAATCGCTCGCTCACCTTATCGTCTAGCTCTATCAGAAATGCAAGAACTGTCTACACAGTTGTAAGAGCTCTTAGACTTAGGATTCATCCGACCGAGCTTTTCACCTTGGGGAGCTCCGGTTTTGTTTGTCAAGAAGAAAGATGGATCTATGCGCATGTGTATTGACTACAGAGAGTTGAATAAAGTAACTATCAAGAACCGATATCCGTTACCACGCATTGACGATCTATTTGATCAGCTACAAGGATCAAGTTACTACTCAAAGATCGATCTGCGTTCTGGTTATCATCAACTGAAGGTTCGAGAAGAGGATGTGCCAAAGACAGCGTTCAGGACTCATTATGGTCACTATGAGTTCCTAGTCATGCCATTTGGATTGACTAACGAGCCGGCAGTATTTATGGATCTCATGAACCGAGTGTGCAAACCTTACTTAGATAAGTTTGTCATTGTGTTCATTGACGATATTTTGATTTACTCAAAGACGAAAGAGGATCACGAACAACATTTGAAACTTATCCTCCAACTACTTGAGAACGAGAAGCTGTATGCTAAGTTCTCCAAATGCGAATTTTGGATTAGAGAGGTTCATTTCCTAGGTCACGTGATCAATGATAAGGGAATTCATGTGGACCCATCCAAAATAGAGGCGATTAAGAACTGGAAAGCACCGGAAACTCCCACAGAAATTCGACAATTTCTTGGTTTGGCTGGCTATTATCGACGATTTATAGAGAACTTTTCAAAGATAGCCCAGTCACTCACCACCTTAACTCAGAAGGATAAGAAATTCGAATGGGGAGAGAAACAAGAAAACGCCTTCCAACTGTTGAAACAAAAGTTGAGCACCGCACCGATTCTATCCTTACCTGAGGGAACAGAGAACTTCATTGTTTATTATGACGCCTCACATCAAGGATTAGGTTGTGTTCTCATGCAAAACGACAAAGTTATTGCTTATGCATCTCGTCAATTGAAGATTCACGAGAAGAACTATACAACTCATGACTTAGAGTTAGGAGCCGTCGTTTTTG
Organism: Helichrysum umbraculigerum; assembly: GCA_949592205.1. Classification (NCBI taxonomy): domain Eukaryota; kingdom Viridiplantae; phylum Streptophyta; class Magnoliopsida; order Asterales; family Asteraceae; genus Helichrysum; species Helichrysum umbraculigerum. Next base: position 24,237,252 of record CATIUR010000006.1, on the reverse strand, counting down.
CATTGAAAATTTGGAGACACTACTTATGTGGCACAAAGTGTACAATTTTCACTGACTACAAGAGTCTACAACACATATTCGACCAGAAAGAGCTCAACATGAGACAGAGACGTTGGGTCGAATTGCTAAATGATTACGACTGTGAGATTAAATACCATCCGGGCAAGGCTAATGTAGTAGCAGATGCTCTGAGTCGTAAAGAGAACGTTAAGCCTCGTAGAGTTCGAGCCTTAGTGTTAACAATTCACTCGAATCTCATTACTCAAATTCGCGACGCGCAACAATTAGCTTTCACCGCCGAACGCATGAAAGACGAATCCCTGAAGGGAATGGATAAACAGCTCGAAACAAAAGAGAATGGAGTTTTATACTTCATGAATAGAATTTGGGTACCGTGCGACGATGAACTCCGTAAGCTGATATTAGATGAAGCTCACAAGTCCAACTACTCGATTCATCCTGGTGCAGATAAGATGTACCAAGACGTGAAAGGTTTCTATTGGTGGCCTAATATGAAGAGAGACATCGCTACTTATGTCAGCAAATGTCTAACTTGTTCAAAGGTCAAGATTGAGTATCAAAAACCTTCAGGACTTTTGCAGCAACCAGTGATGCCACAATGGAAATGGGAACACATAACAATGGATTTCATCACAAAGCTACCAAAGACATCAACTGGTGTTGATTCAATATGGGTGATTGTCGATAGATTGACGAAATCAGCCCACTTCATTGCTTTCAAAGAGACTGACAAGCTTGAGAAACTGGCAAAGATCTATATCAAAGAAGTCGTTTCTCGGCACGGTGTGCCATTATCAATTATATCTGATAGAGATAGCAGATTCACATCTCGTTTCTGGCAAACGCTACAACAGGCTTTAGGTACTCGGCTCGACATGAGTACGGCCTATCATCCGCAAACAGATGGCCAGAGTGAACGAACGATTCAAACGCTCGAAGATTTGCTACGAGCATGTGTGATTGACTTTGGAGGAAATTGGGATACTCATCTTCCATTAGCTGAGTTCTCTTACAATAATAGTTATCACACCAGTATACATATGGCACCGTTTGAAGCGTTGTATGGACGCAAGTGCAGATCTCCACTCTGTTGGGCAGAGTTGGATGATAGACAACTATCCGGACCCGAACTGGTCCAAGAAACTACAGACAAGATAACTCAAGTACTTAACCGATTGAAAGCGGCAAGAGATAGACAAAAGAGTTACGCCGATAACCGCCGCAAACCTCTTGAGTTTCAAGTAGGAGATAAAGTTCTACTCAAAGTATCACCTTGGAAAGGGATAGCACGTTTTGGCAAGCGAGGAAAACTGAACCCACGATATGTTGGACCTTTTGAGATCCTTGCGAGGATTGGTCCTGTTGCTTATAAACTCAAACTACCACAAGAGCTTAGTAGTATTCACGACACTTTTCATGTGTGTAATTTGAAGAAGTGTCTTTCCGACGAAACATTAATCATACCTCCTGACGAAGTCTTCATAAACTCAAAGCTTAACTTTGTGGAGGAACCAGTCGAAATAGCTGATACGAAAACACAAAGACTGCGAAACAAACGAATCAAACTCGTCAAAGTTCGATGGAATTCGAAGCATGGCCCAGAGTTTACTTGGGAACGTGAGGACGAGATAAGAAAGAAGTACCCTCACCTATTTGAACAAGCGACCGCCACGAATAATTCAAATTAAATCTCGGGACGAGATTTCGCTAACAGGGGGAGAATGTGACAATGGGTATTTACTTAGCCTAATTTCATGCATTACCTAGAGTAATTCCCTGATTAGTGAATTCAAAACAATTTATGTGTTAAGTTTTTGGATTAAACTTACTATGTGATACGTGATGTATTTGATTGTAATTATGTGTATATATATAATTACGTACGAATAAACGTATTATACTCGACTAAACTAAACACAATAACATGTGGTGATACAAAATAATTAATAATTCAAAAATTATTAATTACAACTATTATATAATTATATTATTGAAATAATATAATAAATTATACGTTTTATAATAAACGTATTAATCGCGAATAATAAAGTTCCGAAATGAACTTCGAAAATACTTTTGAATAATTTTTAGTTGAAATTATTAGATAAAAGTATTATAACGAAAAGAAAACGAAACATTTAGATGATTTTTGTTACACGTAATACGAACAGAAACAATTTTAAAACGCGCCTAGAGGTTCCAAATAATAAAAGTATTATTTCGTAAGTTACTGTTTTAATGTATAGAACATTTCCTCAGAATATGATTTCCAAATTTTACTGAAATCTGGCACGCGTTTTAACTACACAGTACTTTTACTGTGATAAATTTTAATTATACTTGTAACAAAGTATTTCACATTTCGATTTCAAATTACTAAGTTCGAGATAACGAGAGAAATAACGCTTAATTTTATTATAACTAAAGTACCACAAATTATACCCGTACACGAAATTAACGGGCTAAAAACTACTAATATTACACCAACTAAAATATCTGGCGACAAAATCTTTTCACCTCCATACTCCCTCCTTACTTCCCTTTGAAATCTTTGTCTCCAATAATACATCCCACCTACAATTTTGATCTTCAAAATTTACACACACACAATACATTCACTGGTTCTCTCTGGTTCTATGTGATCTTCACAACAACAACAACAGAGGGAGTAGCAGCATAAGCAACACCATAATCACCTTCATCTTCATCAACTTCAACCTTTCAAACTCACAAAATCAAACACAAACAAAATGGGTTCTTGATCATTATCATTATCTTCGTTCGTAATCATCATCATCAACCTCAGAAATCATCATCATCTTCATCCTAAATCATTGTGAGGATAAATTCTCCATTTTTACTTCATTTCTATAATTTCTTTAAATTATGAATTGGTTGGATGATTGTTGCTATAAATTGTTAAAAACTTGTTATAATGTATTTATATAACATATTATGATGATTGATCATGTTAAAAATGAAGCTAAAATCAAAACCTGTACGTATTTGTTATAACAGAGAACGAACCAGAACTTGAAAACCCTTGAATCCGGCGGATTCCCATTTTTCAAACTACTCGAATACGGCGTACTCGACAGAATACGGCGTATTCCCCGTTTTTACTCTTAAACCATTCCGAAAAACCATTGAATACGGCGTATTCCTCCGAATACGGCGTATTCCCACCTTTGACCCGCACACAAACCTCGGCTAAAACGATGAACGAGTAAAAGACATACTTGAATCCGGCGGATTCATGTGAATCCGGCGGATTCCCCACATTTGAAACGAATACGGCGGATTCATATGAATCCGGCGGATTCCCCTATTTTGTCTCGAATACGGCGTATTCACCAGAATACGGCATATTCCCCCACTGGTCCAACTTGTGACTTTTGCATTTTTAAATAATGTACAAACTAATAAACGGTATACGACTTATGTATTGATTATACAATTAATGGTACAGAATGATACGACGAGGGACTTAGAACTAGACGGACATATTATTGGGACATTAATTTAATACGGACAATTGGACACGACAAAACTTTGAGACGATTATAAAATATATATATACAAACGAACGGACAATATATATATCTAATGAAACGTATAATTGGAACGATTTAATTTTCTAGTACAAACTATATACGACAAACGAAAACGAGTTATATTTTATAACAAACAAAGTATGTTTTTGAAAACATAAACGACAATCAAGTTTATTCGCGACAATTAACAAACGACATATGTGAACAATATAACAAAGTTATTTTGATAACTATTATAATTATGTTTTAAAAACATAATCGACAACAACGACAACTACATTCATATCTATGTATATATGGATATTAACAATGACAACAACTAATATATATATTAGAATATATATATTCAACTAATATGTATATAAATATACATACTTGAACCCAACGACTAATTGAAACGCAAACCTCACCAGCAACTGAAATATTATAAACTTTACAACTTCACAAATAATCCATATACTTATACAAGTATTATTATTTGCGTCTAGGTATTTGAGGACGCGCTTGGATCGTTTGGTTAGCTTTATTTTGCTGAAGACTTGCAAAACTGTGAGTTCACAGCCCCGCCCTTTTATTGTTTTAAATGCTTTTAAAACCAGGGGTGGAAAACATAGAACAACGTGATATAACATGCTATGTGCTTTATGTATTGCGCTGCATGCTATTATGTGAAACTGATTAACATGATTTCTTTCATGCTATCCACTTGAACTATTTCTATAAAACGTTTTCATATTGAATTAACTTGAATTAATTATATGAAACGTTTTCACAACATTTTGGGAATAAGACAGCAGATCTTGGTACGATCCTAGGTTTACGCGAGGTAGTTGTAGTGCACATAAGTCCCAGTGCTTACAACCTATAACCATTAGCTAGGTGACTCTAGCCACTGAGTATACAGATAGTACTATCAATTTGACAACCCTCCCAGGATATTACTCGTTGGTCATTCCAACCACATCGACGATAGTCGTAACGAGGAGTGTATACTTAAGGTGTTACTGAGGCAATAACGAAACAACTAGTCGTGGATTGGTTATAGTACTAGTGTCGTTACTTTAACTCTAAAGGTTTAGCTCACCTTGGAGGGATTATAGTCTATATTTCCCACTTAATTATTCAACTACTCAACTAAACAACAACTTGGTTTGGGAAGGGTATTCCCTGTGATGACTAATAGGACAGGTGTTCCTTGAGAGACAAATTTTAGGAAACGTTTACCTTAATCGGTTGAACTTGGTTTCCCACAAAACAACTATTTATAGGAAATGTTTTACTTAAAAGTTAAACCCGTGTTTCCTGCAATAACTATTTTGGAATGTTTACTTTATTGTTAAACTTGAGTTCCTGTTAACTATCTGTTGGAAAATGTTTGCTTGACTGCTAAACCTGATTTTCCTAAACTATTGAAATGGATATGTTTAACTTATTTGATAAACCTGTATATCCTGCGACTACTTATTAGGAAATGTTTATGATTAAACTTGTGTTTCCTACACAGTATTATTGTAATAAGAATGACATTCTTACTAATTATAGGAAATGTTTTCTTTAATTAGAATACTTGTACTTCCTACTTTACATATAAATATTATGTTTGTGTACATGAATGATTTATACAAAACTTAAACCTGTGAATTCACTCAACATTCAATGTTGACAGTTTACTATGTTTTTCAGGGAATTAGGACTCAGGTACTCCTGCATGCATAAAGGACGTAGGCAACCTGACTATTTATGATGCCACTTTTGGGACACTTGGATTTCCTTTGTATTATCAATTTCATTGGTTATACTTATGAAATCCCTCTTTATTAAACTTGTATTTTCAAATACTTAAGTTGTCTTTGACAACCCTACTTATATACGACTTTATAAGTTGTATCTTTTGTAATAACTTTAAACTTATGGCATCTTAAATATATTATGTTCTGTATGATCATATGCTCTGACATCGTGAATGCACTATCGAATCTGTTCGCCCCCGATGCTTAACTATTATTAAAATGATTCTGCTAATTAACTAAAAGCTTCCGCTAAACTGTTAATAAACACGATTATCGATTTGGGGGTGTGACAGTAACCAAATGAAACTCGATAAATATTTTGATAACTCAAAGTAAAGTATTTTGAGTACTTCAATGGAAAATAATCTCAAACATATCATTAATTAAAACTACGCAAAATAACGTTAGGCGATTTGACGTTTTAACGAAATAACGAGGAAACTACCAAAATACGTAAACACAGTCTGAGACTGAAAAATTAAATTATAAACCTCTCATGGGGGCCTACCAAAATCAGATCATGTGCCACCTCCATGGCCCCCTCTCATCTTGCATGCAATGTGATGATTGCATCTCCAAACTCAAGACCACCATCATTCATGCAATCCTCTTTCATTTCATTTTCACTCAACCAAATTCTTCTCTCAAAACACTCTCATCTTCTCTCTAAAGACTGAGATATTCCAGCCCTAAAACCACCATAAACCACCTTCAAATCACCATTAAATCATCACTCATTAAGAACAAGAGGAAGGAATCAAGAACAATCACTCTATCTTCATCATCTTCTTCGTTTTCACCATCTCTTTGTAAGGAAACCCACTTTCTCTCTCTAGAAATATACATGCATGTTACTGATTTTGATGTTTTATAGCTCCATTAACTTGTTTATGTCCAAAATCATTGTTAAAACACGTTTTTATAAAGCATATATGAATATACATAATCTGTCCAGAAAAACACAGGTAACTAAAATGATCATATCTTGAGTTTTAGGAAGAGTTAGACAACGAATTTTTTTTTAAAAGTTGCGTATTGAAAAGATCTACAAAAAGTTCTTCTATAGCTCCTTCCAGAAATGTACAAGTTTTTCTCTACAAGTCGATTTATGGGACTGGTCAGATGAAAGTCGAAAACTGTGTTCGGTGCTTACGCGGAATTATTTAACTAACGAAATGGACACTATAAATCTCAAGAAATTTATGTTAGGTACTATATTAGTGGAAGAACAGTTGGTAAAAATTGTGGACTTGAATTTGAACCAGAAAGTGTAGAAATCTTGTAGCGAAACAAACCGACAAAAACCGAAATCATGAAATATGGACTGTTTTTGACATAAATATAAAAACGACACTTGCGGGTCACCAATGGCCACGAAAATTGTTTTTTATAAGTATTATAACATGATAAAGGTTGTGTAAAAGTTTTGGGTCTAACCGAGCTAGTTTGATTAGTTTGACCAGATTTGACCAACTTGACCAGTTGACTAATTTGACCAGTTGACCAGATTTGACCAGCTTGACCAGTTGACTAAATTAACCGGCTTGACTAGTTTGACCACTTTGAATAAGTTGACTTCTGTTGACTTTCAGAAAATAACATATTTGACCACAACATTCGGATATAAATGTATACATGTACTTTCGAATACAATAAAAGAAACTTGAAAAATACTTACTACACTAAGTATTCAACACCTACAATAAGCAAACTTTATACAAAACTTACATTCGTACAATACAAACCATCACCAATGGGCCGTACATGTTTTCAAAACTCAAACAAAACAATCAAACATTGGACATAACTAGTTGATGGACAACTAGCATGGATGATCTGTTGAGACATCTAATCATTAAAACCTTGCGCGTTTAGGACGCCCAACAGGTTTCGATCGTTGGAGACGACATCATTTCCCTTGTACACCATCATTAGTGCTTGATAGCATCTCATCAGACTCAGGTGAGTCTCATAGCCCCTATTTTACTGTTTTTACTCTAGGGGTGAGAGTACATTCCTGTTTTGTTTACATGTGAACGCAAGTATCAAATATCGCTATATTTTGCATGAGTTAATCATCTAATCTTCATAAGTCCTCATTAGCATAGTTTGGTGATACTTTGTAGCGTGAATGTTAGTGTATGGTACCATATGGGACTGACAATCCCCGTCCGGGTCAGCAAGCACTGACTGGTCAAAACGGACGCATTATCATTTGTTCATACGTGTGTTGATTAGGCATACGCATAGAGGCACCCTCGCTCAGGCACTTAATTGTGATCCTGACACCTCAGTTAAGCTCAGACTATGTGCTCATGGCAGTAATATACACATTTACTTATTTGATTGATTTCAAACATTATTAAACCTTGTGGTTCATACATTATTATTACATCATTACACCTGTGAGCTCACCAGCTTTTAGCTGACCTTTTAGCATGTATTCTCAGGTACCCAGCAGCTGTAGGCTTGCACTCAGGATTTAGCTTAGCTCGAGTCAGCATGCAAAAATCAGAGATTTTATTGCATTAATATATTTTGTATAAGTATTTATGCTAGGAAATCTCTCATATTCAGAATACGAGCTGATGTATTTGGTACACCTGATGTAAACTTTTATCGTATTAATGTATTTTGTTAAAACGACGCATATAGAGTCGTTCATTGTATACCTTGTGTGTTTGATATTTGATTAGTCGTGCCCCAACCCGAGTCGCTTCCGCAACCCGAATTTGAGGGTGCGACAGATATGGATATGGATGGATGAATTGAAATTAAATGGATATGGATATGGACGAAAATATTTAAATGGATATGGATATGGCATCATCCAATCCATATCCGATCCATTGCCATCCCTATTCATAACTCAGATGAAAAGGAAATTAGGTTGATTTACAGTTCTACCCACGAAGAGTAAGGAAAACAGTCCAGTATAGCCCGTTCTTGCATGTCAAATGGGACGGGTTCGGATATAACCCGTTCTTGGAGTTTTGGGCACACGGATGGCAATGGGTAGGGTTTCTGGTGGGTTTTAGACTTTTAGTGTATATGTACCCATCATCATTTTAAAAATATTTGTACCCATATCCAGCCCATTAGTACTCAATTAATATTCGGTCATCCTCGTTTATGTAACTTTGACCGAACAAAAAAGTTTTGGGGTTGAAAATATGGTAAATGTTTGATAAATAAATAAATAAAATAAAATACCATGAACTATATCTAATATAGAATTTAACTATTTTATTAACTAATTCAAAGTTTCGAATGTCTAACATAATAAACTATTTCATTTTTTCAACATACAAATTCAAATGTATAATTATGGATGTCACTACATAAAAGTGTCTCTAGTTGATATGTACACACTATTAGAAAAGTTCAAATAGACCACGGTATAGACCACGAATTTTGAGAGATGGTCTCTAAGGGGGAAATCTATTTGAAAAATATAAGGACCACGAATTTTTTAGGGTGATCTATTTGACTAATTATAAAAAAACGAACAAGGTTCATACACTAAGAACCGTGGTTATTTTGAATTTTCAAAAGGACCACGGTTCCTAATGTGGGAACCTTGGTCTTTTGTCCAAAAAAATTTGAAATTTTGAAATTTTCAAAAGGACCGTGGTTCTTAATGAGGGAACCTTGGTCCTTTGTCCAAAATTTTTTAAAAATTGAAATTTTCAACTACCCGCTCTTATTTTCTCTTATCCCCAATATTCTTTCAGACCACCTCACCCTCTTATATTTTTCCCCCAAAACCCTCAATTTGCTATATTTTCATTATTTCAAATATTCAATCTTTGATTTCAAATCAAAATCCAATTTCATTATCTTTCACAAAATTCTATTACTCCTTTAAAACCCATCACTAAATTGCATAGTTCGTCTAGACAACTCCGCTTCACAATACGATTGATCTTAAGAACGACCCAGAATTATAATTGCCTCTGTAAGTAGAATTTAGGTCCCCAACTCTTTATAAAATTAAAACTCATCTGTTGTGGTACCGACAACACCGCAAAAATCATCCTAAAATATCTGCACTAACACACTCAAATGAAGGAAAAAAAGCATGAAAAATTAGACAACTATAAATCTCAAACTTATTACTTTATCATGCCAGTGACCTCATCAAATACATCATTTGAGCTAATGCAATAGACAACATTATATCATCTTTGCATATTTCATATGAAAATGGAATAATAAGCTTATCCGGTCAAAGAAAAAAATACTATGACTTCCACATCCTCGATGATAGCAAAGTTTTATTTACAATTTATAATGTGACTGATGTATAAAAGTAGTAAAATAAAATTAAAAAAAATTATAATACCTATCCTGATAAAGTTACCTCCATTACATGATGCATGTGTCAAGATAGTTGGAATTAAACAAAACTACTCACCCCTCTTTGTGCCAAGTTAACATTTCAACTTTAACACATACGTCGCTTTTCAGATTTCACCTACAAAAACCATATAAGACGAAAAAAAAATATATGCATTAAAGTCCAAACATCCAAACGGATCCTTTGGCTTCATTTTCCCACGCCTCTATATAGGAAACGAAAAACCAAAAACAAATAAGTGCAACCAGCAACAATGCCCCAATAGTAAGAGAGTTTTAACCTACACTTTTAAGCATAGTCACATGGTAACGCCAAAACAGCTGCATATAAATTTCCTAACTGACAATCGGAAGAAAAAGACTTAAAAAGGTGTGTCTCATTTTGAACACTTAAATATATCGATGTTAAACTAAAAAAAAAGGCCAAAATGGGAAAGTAAAAACTGATAGGCAACATCGAAAATATGACTATTCTATTGAATAAGATCAACAATTATCTCCAACTATTCATGAGTTTACTCTTGGGTTGTGAGCACACGTGCAAAAAAGCAAAGTATCCTTAGGGAGCTTCCTGAATACATAAATTTGATTTTAATTCTAAACATTGTCATGGTGATACCAAAAGTAAATGATACAGAGTAGTTAAGATGAAACTGATATTCGTTGGCTTACAATCATGGTGACGAGGTAGACATTACTTTTACGTCTTCAATCATCCAGTCAAGATCTAGGCCAAGGAACTCTAGCAATATTGAAAATATACTTTTGATTAGCTGCAAAATATCAACGATTAAACAGAACACATCAAACGGAATCATGGATTATAACTGATAGGAAAGTTGATTATAGAACGATTAGAAACATAGAACTTACCATTAGAGACAAATGAACAAACTGGAGCTTTTGTATCATGAACATTTCATCTTCATCTTTAGATGTATCTATAAAACCAAAAACCTTATTAATGATTAGAATCAAGAAGACAAATACTATATTTGAACCTACATGCGATCATCTTCAATGCTAAGAATGAAACGCCCAATTTTTTATTATTATTTTTATATTAATAGGTCCCATCAAACCATTCGTATGCAATTACAACATATATTTTCAATTAAGAAGTGCCATTATATTACCTTTCAAGTGTAAAGTAAAAATTATCTAAGATATCACCTAACACTTATGCACTTTTGAATTTTATACATATTGTACACACATACGCGATCCGTGAAAAAGATTTGGGATCGCGTATCACAGGCAAAATATTACTGTGACCAAATTACACATACATACGCGATCCGGGAAAATGAATGGGATCGCGTACACAAGCACAAACTCGACTAATCATGAAATACACTGAGTTACGCGATCCTGGGTTTGAGTTGGGATCGCGTACCATAGTTAAAAATGGACTGTAGCCTAATTACACACACTTACGTGATCCGGCTTCTCAGCTAGGATCGCGTACTCATGTGATAATCCGACTTGCAGATTTAGTTACAAATATACAAACTTCAAACATGCATAACTTTTAACCCGTTGCGAGTTATGAATTGAAATTTGGTACACATATTCACTATAACAATATAAAACTTTTACTTTTGAAACTTTTTCAAATTTCACAAAAATGTAAGATTTATACGTATGACCCATTTTAGCCCAATTTCGCCACATTTACATGGCGTATCAAAATACAAACCATACAATTTCAAGTCTTAAACTTTTAACCACTTTTCAAACACACTTAAACAAACTAAAGAAACTTGAACAAAGTTCCATACCTTCGGTCTAACTCGTTTTACTCACTTGGGTCGTTAATGGCCCATTTTGACACTTATGACCCGTTTATGACTATTGTCGCACCCCCAAATTCGCTAATTGGTTTATCAGATGTTCACGGAAGCATTAGATCGAGTGGGGGTATCGACGTATACAAAGTACATGCATACATATCAGAGCATATGATTACAATAGAACATGTATATTAAGATGCCAAAAGTAATAGTTACAAAGTTTTACGATTCATCAAATCGTACAAGTGTAAAAGTAGTTAAGTTTACAAAAGTAGATTTCGTAAATATGACTAAACAGTTTTAGTTATATAAAAGAAATCCAGTTGTCAAAAGTTGGCATCCTATTCCTTCGTGGGTCGCCCATGTTCCATGTGTGCAGGCGGATCTTACGTGCAACTAATTCCCTGAAAAACATAGTAAAAGTCAACAACGAGGTTGAGTGAATTCACAGGTTTTATGTTAACAAGTTCAGTTGATACGTTTGATACGTTGTCAAATCGTTATTGCCATAATAGTTAAAAGACATTTTGTGGAATGTTATCCAAATATAGTTCAGTTGGGATGTTGCCAAAAATACAGTTCAAAGTTGTTTGTAGGAAAGTCCGTATCCTATCAGTTGTAAGAAAGTAGTATCTTAAACATTTGCCCAAGGAGTAGGGACTAAATAGTTTATCCAAGAAGTAGGATCTAAAGTCTTTGCCCATGAAGTAGGGACTTGTCGTTTTGTCCAAGAAGTAGGACCTAGTATGCGTGCCCAAGACGTAGGGACTTTTTTGGTTGTGTCTAAGAAGTAGGACTGGCATCCAAGACGTAGGACCCATCTGCTCAAGAAGTAGAGCCTTCACCCAAGATGTAGGATGGAACCTTGCCGAAGAAGTAGGGATTTTCTGTGTGCCCAAGACACAGGGACTTTCTACGCAGGTGCACAAGACGTAAGGACTTTTTATGCAGGTTGCAAAAATGTGTAGCTGGTCGTTCTCCAGCAAATTCCAAAATAGTTTACCGGTCGTTCTCCGGTTTATCAAACAAAGTTTAACACGTTTGTAGTATGAAAATGTTGTTTCATAAATACTAGTTCGTATAAAAGTTCAACAGTTCAAAAGTACTCTAATCGTTCGAGTAAAACAAGCATATTGTCAAAGTATTCGCATATAAGCAAAGGTAGTTATGGCAATCAATAAAACAGTTGACTATATTTCTCACCCCAAGTTGAAAGTAGTAAAACAAGTAAAAGTGAGGCTGTGAACTTACCTGTTGAGTTAAATAAAGTGTGAGTGCTAGCAAAGTCTAAGCCCAAGTGAAGTCTAGTCGAGTATCTCCTAACGTCCTAAACGTATGAGATATATAAGTATATGGATGTCTAGGTTGACCATCCATACTAGTATTCGTACATATAAGTAATGTCCAAAGCGTTTGTTTTGTCGTTTGAGTTTGTTTTTTTTAGAAATGTATACGACTCGTTGGTAACTGTTTGCAATAATAATTTCTGAAAACATTGTTATAATCGTTTTAATGTGTTTCATAAAGTATGAAATTATGTACGGGGGTCCGGGGGCAGCGCCATTGGTAGCGGGGTCCAAGGGGTGGCAACCCCTGGTTGGGGTCGAGATGCCAAGTCGGCTTAGAAAGTTTTTATTTCTACTATGTTGCTGTAGTAAAAACGCATTCGAAATTCCATTTCAGAGTAAAATCAGGTGGCGAAATCTTAGTCTCAACACTTAGTGAAAATCTGTGTTTTCAGGTTCTGTTTTCTGCGAAATTAGGTGCGACATAAAGCGTGATGTCGCGGGTCATGACAGCGACATTGATCATGGCGTCGCTAAGTGCGACATCCGCAATTTAATGCGACGCTAGGTGTTGTGTCGCTATATGCAACGTTATCAATTTAATGCAACGTTGAGGCTAATATCGCACCATGCGACATCGTGATAGGTTTTGCGACATTGTGGCTGATGTCGCAATTGGCCCAGGCCAAAAGCGACATCGGGGTCTGATCCGATTCCGGTGGCCGGAAACATGGCCGGACGACTTCGGTTTTGTCCGAAACTTTTACCCAACCCTTATTTGGACATTTCTTAGTTATATAAACACTAAACATGCATTAAAACTAAAATATAAGCAGTTTCGAGAAATGTCGGAAACTTACGCGTGTCGGTTTTAAATTCCGAAAAGGTAGATGTGTAGATCGTGACGAGGTGAACTTTTTTCTTCAAATGAGTTAAGTGATTTAGTGAGTTTTGGTGGTGGTTTTGGTGGTGGAAGTCGGCGGTGGTGGTGGTGTAGAGAGAAGAAAAGAGAGAGAGAAATGGGTAGGTGTGTGTGTTTTTAGATGAAAAATGAAAGAAAATGAGGTGGGGGGGATATGGGGCCGGTTTGGGGGTGGCCCACCATAGTGTGGGTTGCCCCAAATTTTGTTCCCGAGTTTGCGCTCCGTGCGGTGTTCGTTTACTCGATCGTTAAATGTTACAATATTTTTAAACGGTAAATTTTAAATATGTTATCGAATATATTTTCAAGTTACGATATAAATGTTAAACATTACAAAATACTTTGTAAATATTATCAACACAATATTTAATATACGTTAAGGTTATTTAATCAATTTCATTTTATTAAATAATTCTGTCCACCAACAATCGTATATTTTTTTGTCGCGTTTGTTTCAATAGTTTTGTACGTATTTATACAATTCTCAAAATATGTAATACTACGCGTATTAACTAGTTGGGCTTTGCTAGACTTACCTCTAAAATGTGTTGTGAATTCACTCTAAGTTAGGGAATTAGCCTAAAAATGCGTGCAATTAACGTTTATAATTATGCCGAAATTGCGGGATGTTACAACTATGGAGCTGTTTTAGCCCATTTCATTGGTCTACTCCAATTCATATTCATCTAACAAAGTTATAACGTACACATCAACACAAAATTGACTCAAAACATAATTTGACCATTCTTAATACTTAGACTATTTCATGACACAATTTATAAGAATCATCATGAACACCTCATGTGATTCTTCAATTTCAGCTTTTGCAAAGGTTAAGGATAGTTATTATAGCATTACTAACTCTAATTTAACCCAATTCAAGCCCTAACTCAAGTACTTTTCACTAATTTGATGAAACCCATCAAAACTCACTAAACCCTAGATTATAATTCATAAGAAAATACTTACAAAGAGGTTAGAGATGATAATGAGGATGATAATCTTGAAGATTTCTAACTGGAATTGAAGTTAAAATTGAAAGATTGAAGATGGTGATGACGATTCACGATTTGGCTCCTCGTATGTATATGTCTGGAAGTTTTTAGAATGAGCCAGAATGTGAGTACGTATATGTATATATAGTTTTGATTCTTTTATTTCACACAGTCTGGAACTGAGAAATTATTTTACGTTTTCTTTAATATCTTATTCTTTATATAACAATATTTCGTAATACTTATATTTGTGGATACATTAAAATAATACCTCGAATATTGGGGTGTTACAATGAATGTAGACCTAACTATGTATGTGTACAGTGTACATGAAAACTAAACGTGAAACCGAGTTTAAAAATACATATGAAAGGAATGAACACAACCAGGAGTTGTGTAGCCGTCGAAAAATCAAAACAGTATTCACATGAAATATCAAATATATCATAAGTTTAGCAAGGAACTTTCCAACACTTTTTAATGATCGCTTTTTGTAATCAGCTGTGATCATGGAATTTACTGTGTTGTTAGAAGTAAACCAATTTACTGATGAATGATTAGCACGCATAGTATATAAATTTGCTATGATGTGGTGTAAAGTCAGATATACCATGATCAAAAGCCACGATCAACAAATTATTCACAAATATAAAATTAATGTGCAAAATCAAAACCCAAGAATTGAAATTGTGAATATGGAAGATTTAAATATAGACTTCAGGAACAAAAAATTAAAATACATAATGAATTAGCGATATCAAAATTGCAAGCATACATAACTTTCATACATAATGAAGGGTTTTGCAAACATGGATTTAGAATGATTAACTGAAAGATGTATACTAAAAATTAAACATCATTATCATACATGTAGAAACTTTTTGTGGTTCTAGTTTGTACAATTGAATCATTTCACACTGGAGAAGATGAATATCTCATTGTTTGAATTGATTGTTAAGCCATTGCTGATATAAATTGCAAACCAATTCGAATATGAAAAATCTTGACGATAAGTTGATAAACCAATCACAAAGAAGAACCTAATGACCTTAAAAAGTGAATGAAAAGGAGAAAATAAAACCCTAAAACAAATGGAAGATTATGGTATGTAATATATCTGAATTAATTTTAATTTAATTTTCAATAATTAAATTAAATTTGGTATATTTAAGGAGGGACAATAATGACTTTTGAAGAATGTTAGTCCACTATTTAGGTAGTCATTTAGGTTAGAGATTATCAATGGTTTAAATTAAAAGGGGTTAATTAATAGATGGTTAGGATTAGATTATAATGGGCTAAACTTATAATGACAACCTAATTAACACTTTTGTGATAAATATTAAGAGAGAAGAGGGAAGGGATTTGTTTGATTTTATCTAAGTTCAATCAATTGGAAAACATTTAAGTGGAAAAAAATGAAATATTATTGAATAATCAATGCATTTTTTTTAAAGTGTGTGTAATCTTGTAGTGAACAATCAAATGCTAAATGAATTAAGGGTTTAGTATCTGGAAATGCATCTAACGTGTACCCGATGTTTATTGTATATACCCAACTTACGTTTGCTATTTTTAATACATCAAACTTTCAAAAGGTGTGTATTAGTGTATTTTGTTGACGTTTTGATGATGTGTCAAACTCTCCGAATAAAACATGTCACCTTAAATGAGCGACACATAAGCAAAATACATCAAAACACCATTTTTAAAAGTTAGATGCATTAAAAATAGCAAATGTAAGTATGATACACACAATAGACATCAGACAAAAGTTAAATGCATTCCCAGACACTAACCCCATGAATTAAATCTCCCACTCGAACTGAATAAAAGAAATCGAATAATTCAAAATTTGTCTCTCAACATCACCACACGTGAAATCTTCATCCGCTCCTATGCTCGGGTTTGATGTTGTTCACGTTTCTTTTCTAGGCATTTCAAATGAGAACTAGTTTATAACCCGCGAAATTCGCGGAATCGTCCATGAAAAATACTTAAGTTGCCTCATATATATGTACTTTCTGATTAAGTTACATTATCAATGTACATTAACGGTCAATTAGTCATGAATTTTAGCATATGAAGCAAAACGTAAGATATAAATCGAATGATATGAGTATATACAAAATGTGTTTATGGATTGCATTATTAGATAAAAAATAACTTGTGACCAAAAGACTGTTCAAATGTTCAGCGTCTGAATTGGAAGACTTAACTTGATTATCAATGAATCACGACTATCATGTGAAATCATTTACTATGATTTTTGTTTGAAGTATGATAAAATACATTCTGCTATATTATTTGTTAAAATTCCTATGCTATTTTCAATTTTCATAAATTTGTTTAGTTATGTTTTTTACAACAATAAGAAATCGTTCGAACAATTACTCATACAATGTAATGTAAATTATATTCAAGATACTCACTAAAGCTATGAGATTGTTATTATATTTTCAAGAACTATAACATGCACTTATTTTTCAAATAGATCTACATGGTATCGTGATAGTGTAAGCGAAAAAACAAAAGCCACTAAATATTTTGATATTAGAAGTTCATATCGAAATTTTATAACACTTCTATTGGAAATCATGTGATGTGATCAACTTTGCGTAGGAAGAGTTTGAATTATGGTGGAAATAATAAAATAGTTATTATTTAGAATTTTCATATAAAAATGTTTGAAGGATTATCTACAATTAAAGGAAAAACAGAGGATTTATATATATTGTAAATATAGAAGGGTATATTAATTAGTATTTTAATTTAATCATATAAAAATATGATTAATGATGTCATTAAATAAAATAAGGGCTAGATCTTGATTGTTGATCTCCATCTAATGGTCCTTATTATTCCAATGATTTTTCTTTTAATATATAAAAAGAAAGAAAGATAGATATAATCAAACAAATTTCCTATATTAGTTGTGTATTATAGATTATCAATTATATATCTATCTAGACTAGATGGTATAAGAATGTAAGTAAAAAGTAATGATAAAATTGTGATTTGTGAGGAAATATATTATTTATAGAGTAAGGTTGTAACACCCCGAATTTCAGGAAATTAATATCGTACGCAGATATATTTTAATTACGAAATATTATTATGTAGATAACGAGATATAGTGAAAAACGTAAACGGTTTTATCAGTTCCAGACTGTAAAGTTTAAAGGGGATAAAATAATTAGACCGACTCAGATAGATATGTACGTATGAATTGGGATTTATCTCATTTATTCTTAAAAAGCTCCATACACAAGAGAGAAAAACACAGGGACGATTCCTAGCTTCAATTCCTTTTATTAATTCTTGATTCAAGTTCATGATTCTCAATCTTTCATCTTCTTCATCTTGTTTAATCAATATGTAAGTAATTTCTCCTTAGTTTTTAACCTAGTTTTCTAGTTATAATGGGTTTTAGTGAGTTTTATGAAATTAGTGAAGTTAACTACGAAATTAGGGTTTGAATTTGTTTAAATTATTGTTGTTTAGTGTTTTGATTATGATTATGAACCATGTTTCAAGTTAGAAGTGAGTAATTTGAAGTATAAAGTTAGTAATCAAAGTGGGGTTTTGATGGAATTTCATGAATTAGTGGTTATGATATGAATTTGTGTTTAATATGTTAAATGGATATAAGTAAAGCTTAATAGTGAATGAATTAGTGTTAAAATGAGAAAAAAAGATTAAGAAGTTAGTGATATGTTCATAAGAGTTATGTTAAATACTTGTAGAAATAGAGTTAAATCATGAACTAGAGTTAATGAAATATGATTATGATAATAGAACATGAAATTTAGTAGTAAAGTTGATGATTGTTAGTGTCTAAGTGTTATTATGATGATATGTATGATTATGTAGGTGTTAAAAGACGTGGAAGCTTATGATGATCATTATGGTGAAATCGTCATGCAAGAGATTATGGTGAGTGATACGGGGGTTAAACAGGTGATGTGATTGTGTAGTACCAGATAGCTTGCGGGCTAGAGGTTTACACAATCAAAGAACAAGTTATTTGTTATGTTTATTTAATTGTGTTTATTGCTTAAGTTAGTTGTTGTGTTAAATTTCTTAATTGTGCTTAATTGTTATGTGTTTAATTGTTACTTGGTAAGAAAAGTAGTGATTTCTCATTAGCTTGATGTTAGCCAAGTAATGAGTAAGTTACTAGCTTAAAGGTAAAGGAAAAGAATTGGTGATGAATAGTGTATGATTCAATTGTGTTGGATCCGGATTGCTTTCGAGTAAGAGGCTACACAATCTGGTGGAAGATGACTTGTTGATATATGTGGATTAAATAGTGATTATTTGTTGAACAGTGTATGAATTGGTTGTATGTGTTTCCGGATAGCTTCCGAGCTAGAGGATCATACAATCAAGTGAGAGTTGTTTGTTATATGTTTTGTTTCTTATGTGTGTGTTTAAGACTATGTTAAAAGATGTGTTGATTAGTGAATTGATTGTTGTTGGTTAATGATTATGTGTAAAGGATTAGTGGTGATCAGAGAGTTAACTACGGTTAACACAGTATACAGTGTTCAGTGTTCAGAGCTCAGTGATTATGTGTTCATGTATTTATGTTGTTATATGCTAAGTGTTATGTGTAGTGCTTGTTTGATTGCCTGTGTACTCACTAAGCAGTTGTGCTTACCCGTTTCAGTATTTATGTTGTAGGTTGATGTTTGATAGAGACATGTGGATATAAGGGTTATGAGAAGCTAGTGACATGGATATGGAGCATGCTTGTGGTTAGAATATGCTTCTTTCTTTTGAATTGTTATTTTTGATGCTCAATTGTGTAAATCGCCTAAACAAAGAGTTTTTGAATTAAATATGTTGGTCAATGTGTAGTAGTTGACTTTGAAAGTCAAACCGAGTTATGACGTCTAGTGTATGTGGTTGTCAAGAGTATGAAGTCATATAATTGGTTTGTTTTGGGTCAAAGTGGTGAAAAGTGATTTAGTGTCGAATGTGATTGGTTGGTCAAATGTGAAGTTGACATATAGTCAACAATGTTGTAAGAGTCAAACATGTGTGGTATTGGGTAATGTGGGGTGTTATGTAGTAGATTTGGTGATAGTGTCCAAATGGACACCAAAACGGGTTAAATCGGGTTAGAATGTACTTATGTGGGTTTGGTCAATGGTGTTAGACTTGTTTTGGTATGTTGATCATGTGTGCAAAAAGTTAGAGTCAAAGTGTTTATGGTTTGTGATTTGGGTTGTAGTCAAAAAGTGGTTAAAATGGTCAAAAAGTGGTTATACGTCCGTTTTCTCGTAAAACGTGTATTTTGGAAAAGTGCAAAAAATAGAAAGTTTCATTTTGGCATTATGGAGGTGCCTGCAAATTTTCAGGGTCTAAGTGTTTACGAGTAAAAAGTTATGCGCGTCGGAAATTCGTATTTTGGTATTAGTTTGTGTAGCCCTGATTCCTGGGGAATGGAAGTCATTCCTGGGGAATCTGAAATTAAGTGTTTACAGCAGCCCTGATTCCTGGGGAATGAGAGTCATTCCTGGGGAATCCGAATCCAAGTGTTAACAGCATGTCTGATTCCTGAGGAATAGGAGTCATTCCTGGGGAATCTCTTGTAAATTCACATTTTTGTTATTTGAGTCATTATTTGATTTAGAGAATGATATAATGAGTCTATAATGTCATATTTTAGATTTGGGACCTAATAGAGTGTGTTTTCAGTGTTAGGTTAAGTGAGTTAAAAAAAATTCTGAGTTTTGTGGCGTTTCAAGTTGGTATCAGAGCAATGGTTTAAGAGAGTTAGGTGATCCATGATAGGGTTGCTTAAACGTAAACCATTATGTGTTGTTTGAATTTCTATGATTATGATTATGCTAAATAGTTAAATTGATTTATTTGGAATTAATCTGATTTTGTAATGAAAATTGATATTGAAATACAGAAATGGATTGATAGAGGTAAGAGTAAATGTTTATATGAAGTTAAATGCTGTAGCTGTATGTGCTAATAAAGTAGATAAGTAGTGAAGTAGTTTTTGACTATGTGTTTAATTGTTAAATTGTTATTTATTGTGTGTTAACTGTTAATTGAGTTGTGTGCTATGTGTTTGTGTGGGAATCACATTAGAAATCGATGATATGAGATAACTTGAGAAGGAAGTGTGTATAACATAATATGTCTACGCTTGATCACCGTAGTCTTATTATGCTATTTCACATGGAATTGTTGAAGTATCTAATATCAAAGTGATTTAGTGTGATTGTTAGGATATAGTGTAAGAGAAGAGGTGTTTAAATTATGTGAATTACGTGTTAGATATTATGATAAAAAGAAGAGATAATAGAGAGAGTAGGAATAATAGGCTTGTATCTAGTGATACGTATTTCACTAAATTATGTGAAACCAATATGTAGGAGGTATATGATTAAGATCTTGTAGAGTTAGTGTTGATAATGTGTTTGAGTATAACTAAGTGATATATGTGTTTATGTATGACCAGTGAATTAAGTGAAGTGTTCTAAGTATGATTAGGTGTTGGTGCATGAGTAGAGATAGTGTTGAGACTGGGTAGTACGAGTGCCATTCGTGAGGACATGAATGAAATAAGTGGGGGAGAGTTGTAACACCCCGAATTTCAGGAAATTAATATCGTACGCAGATATATTTTTATTACGAAATATTATAATGTAGATAACGAGATATAGTGAAAAACGTAAACGGTTTTTTCAGTTCCAGACTGTAGAGTTTAAAGGGGATAAAATAATTAGACCGACTCAGATAGATATGAACGTATGAATTGTGATTTATCTCATTTATTCTTAAAAAGCTCCATACACAAGAGTGAAAAACACAGGGACGA
Organism: Helichrysum umbraculigerum; assembly: GCA_949592205.1. Taxonomy (NCBI): domain Eukaryota; kingdom Viridiplantae; phylum Streptophyta; class Magnoliopsida; order Asterales; family Asteraceae; genus Helichrysum; species Helichrysum umbraculigerum. Next base: position 24,215,688 of record CATIUR010000006.1, on the reverse strand, counting down.
TTCCTAGCTTCAATTCCTTTTATTAATTCTTGATTCAAGTTCATGATTCTCAATCTTTCATCTTCTTCATCTTGTTTAATCAATATGTAAGTAATTTCTCCTTAGTTTTTAACCTAGTTTTCTAGTTATAATGGGTTTTAGTGAGTTTTATGAAATTAGTGAAGTTAACTACGAAATTAGGGTTTGAATTTGTTTAAATTATTGTTGTTTAGTGTTTTGATTATGATTATGAACCATGTTTCAAGTTAGAAGTGAGTAATTTGAAGTATGTAGTTAGTAATCAAAGTGGGGTTTTGATGGAATTTCATGAATTAGTGGTTATGATATGAATTTGTGTTTAATATGTTAAATGGATATAAGTAAAGCTTAATAGTGAATGAATTAGTGTTAAAATGAGAAAAAAAGATTAAGAAGTTAGTGATATGTTCATAAGAGTTATGTTAAATACTTGTAGAAATAGAGTTAAATCATGAACTAGTGTTAATGAAGTATGATTATGATAATAGAACATGAAATTTAGTAGTAAAGTTGATGATTGTTAGTGTCTAAGTGTTATTATGATGATATGTATGATTATGTAGGTGTTAAAAGACGTGGAAGCTTATGATGATCATTATGGTGAAATCGTCGTGTAAGAGATTGTGGTGAGTAATACGAGGGTTAAACAAGTGATGTGATTGTGTAGTACCGGATAGCTTGCAGGCTAGAGGTTTACACAATCAAAGAACAAGTTATTTGTTTTGTTTATTTAATTGTGTTTATTGCTTAAGTTAGTTGTTGTGTTAAATTTCTTAATTGTGCTTAATTGTTATGTGTTTAATTGTTACTTGGTAAGAAAAGTAGTGATTTCTCATTAACTTGATGTTAGCCAAGTAATGAGTAAGTTACTAGCTTAAAGGTAAAGGAAAAGAATTGGTGATGAATAGTGTATGATTCGATTGTGTTGGATCCGGATTGCTTTCGAGTAAGAGGCTACACAATCGGGTGGAAGATGACTTGTTGATATATGTGGATTAAATAGTGATTATTTGTTGAACAGTGTCTGAATTGGTTGTATGTGTTTCCGGATAGCTTCCGAGCTAGAGGATCATACAATCAAGTGAGAGTTGTTTGTTATATGTTTTGTTTCTTATGTGTGTGTTTAAGACTATGTTAAAAGATGTGTTGATTAGTGAATTGATTGTTGTTGGTTAATGATTATGTGTAAAGGATTAGTGGTGATCAGAGAGTTAACTGCGGTTAACACAGTGTACAGTGTTCAGTGTTCAGAGCTCAGTGATTATGTGTTCATGTATTTGTGTTGTTATACGCTAAGTGTTATGTGTAGTGCTTGTTTGATTGCCTGTGTACTCACTAAGCAGTTGTGCTTACCCGTTTCAGTGTTTATGTTGTAGGTTGATGTTTGATAGAGACATGTGGATAGAAGGGTTATGAGAAGCTAGTGACATGGATATGGAGCATGCTTGTGGTTAGAATATGCTTCTTTCTTTTGAATTGTTGTTTTGATGCTCAATTGTGTAAATCGCCCAAACAAAGAGTTTTTGAATTAAATATGTTGGTCAATGTGTAGTAGTTGACTTTGAAAGTCAAACCGAGTTATGACGTCTAGTGTATGTGGTTGTCAAGAGTATGAAGTCATATAATTGGTTTGGTTTGGGTCAAAGTGGTGAAAAATGATTTAGTATCGAATGTGATTGGTTGGTCAAATGTGAAGTTGACATATAGTCAACAATGTTGTAAGAGTCAAACATGTGTGGTATTGGGTAATGTGGTGGTCTTATGTAGTAGATTTGGTGAAAGTGTCCAAATGGACATCAAAACGGGTCAAAAGGGTTAAATCGGGTTAGAATGTACTTATGTGGGTTTGGTCAATGGTGTTAGACTTGTTTTGGTATGTTGATCATGTGTGCAAAAAGTTAGAGTCAAAGTGTTTATGGTTTGTGATTTGGGTTGTAGTCAAAAAGTGGTTAAAATGGTCAAAAAGTGGTTATACGTCCGTTTTCTCGTAAAACGTGTATTTTGGAAAAGTGCAAACATAGAAAGTTTCATTTTGACATTATGGAGGTGCCTGCAAATTTTCAGGGTCTAAGTGTTTACGAGTAAAAAGTTATGCGCGTCGGAAATTCGTATTTTGGTATTAGTTTGTGCAACCCTGATTCCTGGGGAATGGAAGTCATTCCTGGGGAATCTGAAATTAAGTGTTTACAGCAGCCTGATTCCTGGGGAATGAGAGTCATTCCTGGGGAATCCGAATCCAAGTGTTAACAGCATGTCTGATTCCTGAGGAATAGGAGTCATTCCTGGGGAATCTCTTGTAAATTCACACTTTTGTTATTTGAGTCATTATTTGATTAAGAGAATGATATAATGAGTCTATAATGTCATATTTTAGATGTGGGACCTAATAGAGTGTGTTTTCAGTGTTAGGTTAAGTGAGTTAAAAAAAATTCCGAGTTTTGGGGCGTTTCAAGTTGGTATCAGAGCAATGGTTTAAGAGAGTTAGGTGATCCATGATAGGATTGCTTAAACATAAACCATTATGTGTTGTTTGAATTTCTATGATTATGATTATGCTAAATAGTTAAATTGATTTATTTAGAATTAATATGATTTTGTAATGAAAATTGATATTGAAATACAGAGATGGATTGATAGAGGTAAGAGTAAATGTTTATATGAAGTTAAATGCTGTAGCTGTATGTCCTAATAAAGTGGATAAGTAGTGAAGTAGTTTTTGACTATGTGTTTAATTGTTTAATTGTTATTTATTGTGTGTTAACTGTTAATTGAGTTGTGTGTTATGTGTTTATGTGGGAATCACATTAGAAATCGATGATATGAGATAACTTGAGAAGGAAGTGTGTATAACATAATATGTCTACGCTTGATCACCGTAGTCTTATTATGCTATTTCACATGGAATTGTTGAAGTATCAAATATCAAAGTGATTTAGTGTGATTGTTAGGATATAGTGTAAGAGAAGAGGTGTTTAAATTATGTGAATTACGTGTTAGATATTATGATAAAAGAGAAGAGATAATAGAGAGAGTAGGAATAATATACTTGTATCTAGTGATACGTATTTCACTAAATTATGTGAAACCAATATGTAGGAGATATATGATTAAGATCTTGTAGAGTTAGTGTTGATAATGTGTTTGAGTATAACTAAGTGATATATGTGTTTATGTATGACCAGTGAATTAAGTGAAGTGTTCTAAGTATGATTAGGTGTTGGTGCATGAGTAGAGATAGTGTTGAGACTGGGTAGTACGAGTGCCATTCGTGAGGACACGAATGAAATAAGTGGGGGAAAGTTGTAACACCCCGAATTTCAGGAAATTAATATCGTACGCAGATATATTTTTATTACGAAATATTATAATGTAGATAACGAGATATAGTGAAAAACGTAAACGGTTTTATCAGTTCTAGACTGTAGAGTTTAAAGGGGATAAAATAATTAGACCGACTCAGATAGATATGTACGTATGAATTGGGATTTATCTCATTTATTCTTAAAAAGCTCCATACACAAGAGAGAAAAACACAGGGACGATTCCTAGCTTCAATTCCTTTTATTAATTCTTGATTCAAGTTCATGATTCTCAATCTTTCATCTTCTTCATCTTGTTTAATCAATATGTAAGTAATTTCTCCTTAGTTTTTAACCTAGTTTTCTAATTATAATGGGTTTTAGTGAGTTTTATGAAATTAGTGAAGTTAACTACGAAATTAGGGTTTGAATTTGTTTAAATTATTGTTGTTTAGTGTTTTGATTATGATTATGAACCATGTTTCAAGTTAGAAGTGAGTAATTTGAAGTATAAAGTTAGTAATCAAAGTGGGGTTTTGATGGAATTTCATGAATTAGTGGTTATGATATGAATTTGTGTTTAATATGTTAAATGGATATAAGTAAAGCTTAATAGTGAATGAATTAGTGTTAAAATGAGAAAAAAAGATTAAGAAGTTAGTGATATGTTCATAAGAGTTATGTTAAATACTTGTAGAAATAGAGTTAAATCATGAACTAGTGTTAATGAAATATGATTATGATAATAGAACATGAAATTTAGTAGTAAAGTTGATGATTGTTAGTGTCTAAGTGTTATTATGATGATATGTATGATTATGTAGGTGTTAAAAGACGTGGAAGCTTATGATGATCATTATGGTGAAATCGTCGTGCAAGAGATTATGGTGAGTGATACGGGGGTTAAACAGGTGATGTGATTGTGTAGTACCAGATAGCTTGCGGGCTAGAGGTTTACACAATCAAAGAACAAGTTATTTGTTATGTTTATTTAATTGTGTTTATTGCTTAAGTTAGTTGTTGTGTTAAATTTCTTAATTGTGCTTAATTGTTATGTGTTTAATTGTTACTTGGTAAGAAAAGTAGTGATTTCTCATTAGCTTGATGTTAGCCAAGTAATGAGTAAGTTACTAGCTTAAAGGTAAAGGAAAAGAATTGGTGATGAATAGTGTATGATTAGATTATGTTGGATCCGGATTGCTTTCGAGTAAGAGGCTACACAATCGGGTGGAAGATGACTTGTTGATATATGTGGATTAAATAGTGATTATTTGGTGAACAATGTATGAATTGGTTGTATGTGTTTCCGGATAGCTTCCGAGCTAGAGGATCATACAATCAAGTGAGAGTTGTTTGTTATATGTTTTGTTTCTTATGTGTGTGTTTAAGACTATGTTAAAAGATGTGTTGATTAGTGAATTGATTGTTGTTGGTTAATGATTATGTGTAAAGGATTAGTGGTGATCAGAGAGTTAACTGCGGTTAACACAGTGTACAGTGTTCAGTGTTCAGAGCTCAGTGATTATGTGTTCATGTATTTGTGTTGTTATACGCTAAGTGTTATGTGTAGTGCTTGTTTGATTGCCTGTGTACTCACTAAGCAGTTGTGCTTACCCGTTTCAGTGTTTATGTTGTAGGTTGATGTTTGATAGAGACATGTGGATAGAAGGGTTATGAGAAGCTAGTGACATGGATATGGAGCATGCTTGTGGTTAGAATATGCTTCTTTCTTTTGAATTGTTGTTTTGATGCTCAATTGTGTAAATCGCCCAAACAAAGAGTTTTTGAATTAAATATGTTGGTCAATGTGTAGTAGTTGACTTTGAAAGTCAAACCGAGTTATGACGTCTAGTGTATGTGGTTGTCAAGAGTATGAAGTCATATAATTGGTTTGGTTTGGGTCAAAGTGGTGAAAAATGATTTAGTATCGAATGTGATTGGTTGGTCAAATGTGAAGTTGACATATAGTCAACAATGTTGTAAGAGTCAAACATGTGTGGTATTGGGTAATGTGGTGGTCTTATGTAGTAGATTTGGTGAAAGTGTCCAAATGGACATCAAAACGGGTCAAAAGGGTTAAATCGGGTTAGAATGTACTTATGTGGGTTTGGTCAATGGTGTTAGACTTGTTTTGGTATGTTGATCATGTGTGCAAAAAGTTAGAGTCAAAGTGTTTATGGTTTGTGATTTGGGTTGTAGTCAAAAAGTGGTTATACGTCCGTTTTCTCGTAAAACGTGTATTTTGGAAAAGTGCAAACATAGAAAGTTTCATTTTGACATTATGGAGGTGCCTGCAAATTTTCAGGGTCTAAGTGTTTACGATTAAAAAGTTATGCGCGTCGGAAATTCGTATTTTGGTATTAGTTTGTGCAGCCCTGATTTCTGGGGAATGGAAGTCATTCCTGGGGAATATGAAATTAAGTGTTTACAGCAGCCCTGATTTCTGGGGAATGAGAGTCATTCCTGGGGAATCCGAATCTAAGTGTTAACAGCATGTCTGATTCCTGAGGAATAGGAGTCATTCCTGGGGAATCTCTTGTAAATTCACATTTTGTTATTTGAGTCATTATTTGATTAAGAGAATGATATAACGAGTCTATAATGTCATATTTTAGATGTGGGACCTAATAGAGTGTGTTTTCAGTGTTAGGTTAAGTGAGTTAAAAAAAATTCCGAGTTTTGGGGCGTTTCAAAAGTTCAAATGAGTACAACAATTTTTGGTGAAAATAAGGGAACCAATAAGAATGAGCCACGTGTCACTTTACTCTCTCTCCTCTAAATTTTTAAAAATTAAATATCTCTCAAACGGTAAGTCGAAAAATTATAAAAATTGCACCATAAAAATCAGCGTTTTATTCTCTCCGATTAGAGATGTGACAATGTATATTTTTGACGAATTGTTTTTTTCTGATTTTTTGTGGGTTTTGAAATCGAGTAACACATGTGTTAGAAGCTGGTAACACATGTGTTACGCGCTGCTAACACATGTGTTATACGCTGGTAACACATGTGTTACAGGCTAGTAACACATGCGTTACCAGTTTGTAACACATGTGTTAGTAGCGAGTAACACATGTGTTAACAGCAACTAACACATGTGTTAACAGCTAATAACACACGTGTTACTAATTTTGTAAAACCCAAAAAAAAGTTGTCGAAAGTATACCTTGTGAGATGGCAAATCGAAGAGAAAAAAATGTTGTTCTTTATAGTGCAATTTTTATTATTTTTCGACTTACGGTTTGGGAGATATTTAAGTTTAAAAAACATGGGAGAAAGTGGGCTTTGTGACACGTGGCACGTTCTAGTTGATTCGTTCATTCTCACCAAAAATTCCATTATCATTTGAACCTCACCCATTATTTATTATTTATATTATACATTGAATAGGATTTAAAATATTGCCGCACGGTCATCCGTAAATAATAAATGTATATATATATCATATATATATTAGAAAAAAAAAATCAATCAAATCAAAAAATTAGATAACTATGGATCTCAAAAATAGATCGTGTCATTAACAAAAAAATAAATAAATAAATAAATTAATTAATTAATTTAGGGTTCTTTGTATATATTAATCTCGACTTGATTGATGACGATGATGCTTCGATTTGAACTATGTGGTCGGACCTTCAACTTGGCAGCAAATCAAAAGTATATATTACACTCTAAGAATCAACTAGGACAACGCTCTTGGCGATCCTTTTGTGTTTCATATTCCAAACCTCATGAAGTGAAGCATTATTATTGTTGCTCTCGCGGGCGGTCGAAACCGGTTGTCATCGTCTCCTGTAATTCTTCTGGATCTAAAGCTGACTACAAATATGAAGAAGATGATAATGATAATAATGATGATGATGATTACTTGGAAGCTGTTATTCTCATGACAGGTTTAATTTATACCTAGCTATCTTTATTATTTTCTTTATACTTAAATTAATAATGTTTACATCTATCTTAATTTACTTACGTACGTACTATATCATACTAGTAAAAAAGATACAGTACATATTTTTTCCTTAATCACCAAATTACTATAATCAACTAAACATAATATTTTACATCCAACATGTAATGAGTTATTGGGGATGGAAATTAGAATGATATTTTACACGAATATAATTAAGAAATTCAAGAACGTACGTACGTATATAACGTCCAAATTTTGATATACTTTATATTATATAGGGTAAAAGCCGCGGATCGCCCTTGTACTTTCTTTTTTGTTCCGAGGTCACCCATGTACTTATTATATTATCATGATCATCAATAGACTTTCAAATTTTGTTTTCATGTCACCCATGTACCTATTATATTACCACGATCATCAATAAAGTTTCGAATTTTGTGTTCATGTCATCCTTTTTAATCTGATGTGGCTGCCATGTAATTGGTGACATTAACATGAACTTCAAAAGTTTGTTGATGATCGTGGTAATATAATAGGTACATGGGTGACATGAAAACAAAATTTGAAAGTTTGTTGATGATTGTGATAATATAATAGGTACATGGGTGACCTCGAAACAAAAAGGAAAGGGTTAAGTGTCTATAAATGCATAGAACTATGCGTTGACTTCTTTAGTGTGTACACAACTATATTAACCACCATTGTATGTATGTATCTCTTATTTTTCGTCATTGTATGTACAAGGTTACCTATAGAAACCTTAGCCGGTAAACTTTCTAATTTGGATATTATAAAATATGATGTGGTAATGCCACGGAAGTAAACATTGATACCTGGCATCCAAGTGTTGCTAAATATATGCTGACTAATTAAATGTATAAAAATATATGATTTGTACAATAAGCATAACAGATAGTACATCAACCATCAACCAACCCCAAGTCCAAAACACCCACCCACTTGTCGAACTACCTGCAACGTCTTTCTCATCTTCATCCCTTCATCTAATTATTTTTTCTTAAAAAACATTCAAGGATTTTGATTATCAAGATTATGAGAAACTTATTACAAAATCAAAACCATCATTTATCTACATGAACAAATCGTGAGCAACGTGGCAACTCAGATCTGGAATTCGGATACGGTATTCCGGCCATGATGAAACGTGGCAACTCATGATCTCAGTTGGATCATGAGCAAGATTTCATTGATGATTATGAGATGAAGTTACCGGAACAAATCGTGAGTAAAGTGGTCAGGTTCATGCGTATTTTTGTTCTTGAACTGTCCGTAGAAGAAACGAGGTCACCGAAGTTTCTTCCGGTGGCCGGAAACCTGCAAATATCGCCGGAAACGAAGAAGATGAATATTTTGACACTGACGATCTGGTGTTGCCATTGACGGACTGATTTAGGGTTTCTAAGGTTTTGGAGTTTTTTGGGTTTATGATTTAGGGATGAATAAGAAATGTTTGAATATGGATTTATTGTTGTGATGATGATTTGGGTATTTTGTTGTTGGTTGAATCTTATATTTCCAACTTAACTACGGATTTGCTGTTAACAATGATAGTGTGTTGGTGATGAATGATGATACGCAGATACAGGGTTGTTATGACATTTCTTCACATTAAAAGAAATAAAAATGATATTTTTTTCAATCTAAAAGTTAACATAATTACGTGGAATTAATAAAAGAAAATAAAAATAGTAACCGGTTATACATAAGCAGGTAACTTGGTATAGCCCGTTTCATACCCACAATGGCAAAAAATAAGAGATACGTACACACAATGGTGGTCAATATAGTTGTATACATACTAAAGAAGTCAACGCATAGTTGTATGCATTTACGGACACTTAACCCAAAAGGAAAGTACAAGGGTGATCCGCAGCTTTTACCCTATTATATATTCTATTAATGTTTACTATATACTGAACATTTGTACTAAAGGATATAATTAGTTTAGCGATTTTGATTCATAGATATATATTGATGATGAGGATTCTATTCATGAAAACCAATTATATGTCGAAAATCATCATATATAATTACATGTTAAAACTTAACACACTTATTTAAACGTTAACAAGGATCTAGTAGTACATAAAAAATCGGTCATTATCTATTTAATTAATTACTTTCATGCAGAAACTATGAGGCAATATCGACTGCGTAAACACACATTTCTACAGACGAATATATGGCAGCTGCATACTATGAGCTTGTTTCCATTATCTAATAAAAAAGAGGAACTCCTGCGTTTTCAAGAGTCCCGCCATATTTCTTAAGGTTTTCGGTAATTGTCACTACTACAAAAAAGTGAAAAGGAACCCCTATAAGAAGCCGCTTTTTTGAGGAGGGAGACAAAACCGGTTCCAAAAGTGGATAGGGACCGGTTTTTATAATTTCGCGCCTAAATCATAAGGAGAACCGGTTTCTCATTTAAAAACGGTTCCTTTTGTGGACAAAAGGAACCTGTTTTTACAACAAAACCGGTCCTAACTTTAGGAACCTGTTTCTAAAAAAAACCTGTCTCGATGCGCCAAGATCGCTGCAACAAAAAGCTGTTATATATCTCCACTTTCACTCATATATTATTACACAAAACGAATTTTACAGCCAACAACCAAAATCCAAATACATTTACTCCATTAAATTACCTTAAAAAATACAAAATCCAAATCCTCTAACCAAGCTTTAACATACATTTATTCTATTATTCAAGCATCTCAAAATCACAATATTTAATACATTTCAACACCTAAATTGGGTATAAATATCTCTCTTGCACTTTTTAATATATTGTAGTTTGTTGTAAATAATATTTGTATACATATAGTGGGTTGTAAATAAATATTATGTATGTTTGTTGTTTAATTTGTGTTGGTTTCTTTCATTTGTAGAGAGCCGTTTGAAGACTTGTTTCGATTCACAAGACAAGTTTAAAGATCTAGTTAGCTCAACTCTTGACGTAAGTAAGGTATATATATCTTTCTTTAAAACTTTCAAGCACTTGAAATTTGATGTCTTTGTAACTATAAGTTCATATAGTATAGGGTTCAAATCATTCGCCTTAGGTTTATACCCGTCTAAAATTAATCTAATAGAGATTAATTTTAGATTGTCCCCGTTTGGGACTGCTTTTTGAATACTTTATCTCATTTAGGATGTGAATGCGTATTACTGATTTAGTGATTAAGAAAAAATTGACATTATTTCCCCTACTCCTGCGAGTTTGCGTTTTATACGCATACTTGGGGAGTTACGGGGAAATGCTGTCGATTTTTTCTTAATCACTAAATCAGTTGATACGTATTCACATATGAGACATAGTATTCAAAAAGTGGGTTAGGTGGCCACCTACAACAATACCAGTACGTACTCATGTTCTGCATGCATGCATCTTATTAAGTAATCTATTTGTATATATGCAGATGGATCGTAGTAAATGGATGTACGAGATACCACGCCATAGTTCTGAATATCTTACAGAGTTGTCTGAATTTATGAAAGTTGCCGAGGCGGATCGGGTGAAGAAAGAAAAAGAGAAAGTCTCGTGTCCTTGTAAAAAATGTCAAAATTTCAATAGTTATGCGGATCTTAGTGTAATTAGCCAACATCTAATAGTAAACGGGTTTGTGGATGAGTATGATTGTTGGTCATGGCATGGAGAATTATTAATAGATGGCGAGAAAGTTGTTAATGAATGTAATGTTGATGGCAATGATGGAAATATTGATTCATCCAATGATGGTTATAATGATAATTTAGATGGCATGTTACACGATTTGGAGGGTAATATTGAAGAAAACAATTATGATAAATTTCAACAAGTTTTTGCCGACTCAGAAAAACCACTATATACCGGTTGTACCAAGTTTACCAAATTATCCGCTGTCTTAAAGTTAGTTAACTTAAAAGCAAACAACAACTTGAGCTATAAAAGTTTCACAAGCCTTTTAGAGTTGTTGCATGAAATGCTACCTGAAGATAACGAGTTGCCCGTTTCATATTATCAAGCCAAAAAAATTATGTGTCCAATGGGATTGGAAGTCAAAAGAATACCTGCTTGTCCAAATGATTGTATATTATATAGAAATGAGTATAAAGACCTACATGAATGTTGTATATGTGGTACATCAAGGTACAAACATAAAAAACAAACGGAACTTAACAATGATGTGACAAAGAATGGTCCCTCTGCTAAACTGTTGTGTTATTTTCCCATCATACCTAGACTGAAGCGGTTATTTGCAAGCCCCAAAGATGCAAAATTATTGCGTTGGCATGCCGAAGAGCGTAAAAAGGATGGAAAACTAAGACATGTGGCCGATTCTTCTCAATGGAGGAATATCGATAATTTATATAAAGAATTTGGAGAGGAGGTTAGAAATATACGATTTGGACTTAGTTCAGACGGAATTAATCCTTTTGGAAATATGAGCAGTCGTCATAGCACTTGGCCTGTTCTTTTATGTCTATACAATCTTCCACCATGGTTATGCATGAAACGTAAATACATCATGATGTCTTTGTTAATTCAAGGTCCAAAACAACCAGGGAATGACATTGATGTGTATTTAGCCCCGTTGATTGACGACCTACAAACATTATGGAGTCCAGGTGTCATAGTATATGATGCGTATAAGCGGGAGAACTTCAATTTGCGATCCATGATTTTTTGCACCATAAGTGATTTTCCGGCGTATGGGAATTTATCAGGATACGGAACCAAAGGGACTAAGGCGTGCCCTCTTTGTGAAGATGACACGTCGTCAAGATGGTTAACACATTGTCAGAAAACGGTGTACATGGGGCATCGAAGATCGCTTCTTAAAAGTCATCCATATCGTAGGAAAAAAGACTTGTTTGATGGTACTATTGAGATTGGCAGTGTACGACCACCATTGAATGGAGAAACAACATTTGCTCGAGTTGAAAACGTAAATGTCGTGTTTGGAAAAACAAATAAAAATCGGGAAACAGGGCTTTGGAAAAAACGGTCAATTTTTTGGGATCTACCATATTGGAAGCATTTACATGTTCGACACTGTAATGATGTTATGCACATTGAAAAGAATGTTTGTGACAGTTTGATAGGATTATTGTTGAACATTCCGCGGAAGTCGAAAGATGGAGTTAATGTTCGAAATGACATGGTCGAAATGAATATTCGACGAGAGCTCCATCCCGTCGAGAACGAAGGAAAACGACCTTATCTGCCCGTAGCTTGCTATACCCTATCAAACGTCGAGAAAACAAAATTTTGTCAAAGCTTGCATGGTGTTAAGGTTCCGTCCGGCTATTCTGCTAACATTAGAAGTTTGGTGTCGATGAAAGATAAAAAACTTATTGGTATGAAGTCTCATGATTGTCATGTTTTAATGACCCAAATGATTCCTATTGCAATTCGTGGAATACTTCCAGACCGAATCCGACATACGATTACAAAGCTATGCTTGTTTTTCAACATGATTCATTCAAAAGTGATTGATCCCAATATTTTGGATACATGGCAAAGTGATATTATCCTTACTCTTTGCCAGCTTGAGATGTACTTTCCACCTTCGTTCTTTGATGTAATGGTCCACCTTGTATCTCATATTGTCTATGAGATAAAGGCTTGTGGTCCTGTGTTCTTACGGTACATGTATCCATTCGAGAGATACATGGGTTTCTTAAAAGGTTATGTGAGGAATAGGCGTCGACCTGAAGGGAGTATTGTCGAAGGATATGTATCTGAGGAGGTGATTGAATTTTGTAATGACTATTTGGAGGGTGTCGAGAATATTGGTCTACCTCAACCTCGACACCAAGGTAGACTTCAAGGGTTTGGGACAACCGGAAAGAAAGTGGTCATTGCCGATCAAAATGATATTCGCCAAGCACATTTTACAGTCCTCCAACACATGATGTCAATTGCTCCGTATATACAAGAGCACATGACACTTTTAAGAGCAAAGAACCGTGACAAGGATGATATGTGGTTGGCGACCGAACATAACAAAAGTTTCTCATCATGGTTGAAAGAAAGAGTAAAAAAAACTGATGTTGTGGACCAATCAGTGAAAATGTTGGGGTTAGGTCCAGATATTATGGTGACAAAATACCAAGTCTACGACATTAACGGGTATACATTTTACACCAAACAACAAGATGCGAAGGGTACCTTACAAAATAGTGGAGTTACGCTAATAGCCTCAACAACAAAATTCGTTAGGGGGAATCGTGACGCAAATGCGACGATCGCAAAAAACTCTTTCTATGGTGTAATACAAGAAATTTTGGAATTGGATTATCATACCTTCACTATACCGATGTTTAATTGTAAATGGGTTGAAAATCAAAAGGGTGTTAAAGTTGATAGTGATGGTTTCACAATTGTCGACCTTTCCACTAATGGCTACGTATCGGAACCATTTATTCTAGCTAAACAGGCCACCCAAGTATTCTATGTTGAAGACCCTCACGATTCGAAATGGCATGTTGTTTTGCATGGTAAACGACGTATACTTGGAGTTGACAATGTTGTGGACGAGGAGGAATACAATCAATTCGACGAGTTACCTCCATTTTCTATTGGTATTTCATCGACAAATGACGTTATTGATGATAATATTTATATAAGAACCGATCACGATGAAGTATTATGGATTGATGAACCTCGGGCAAAAAAAAAGAAAGGTATCTCTTCTTCTCGTGTTACATGATATAATATAAAACTATTTGTGATTATACTAGTAAAGAGTTAATATATTTTTTTTTCCTTTTTTTCACAGGAACACACAATCAAAGATAATTACAAACAACAATAAATTGTATAATAAAGTTTGTACATATTTTTTTTAACTTATTGATAATGACCAATTGAAAAACCAAAAATAGCTTTTATTTTTGAGCGGGAGATGAAAAATCAAGCAATAATCTCCCTCCCACCACTTTCTTTCACAAAAAAAACAAAAGTCTCTCTTTTGCCAAAAAAACCAATCTCGTGTTCACCATCTCCATTCACCAAAAAAACCCTTTCTCTCACTGATTCACCATCGTCATTCACCATCGCCATCAATTCCACCTCTACCATCGCCATGACTTCCACCTCCACCATCTCCATTCACCATCGCCATCACTTCCACCATCGCCCTCTTAAAACCCTAAAACCCATCTGTACCTCGTTGTCCAACTACAGCCGCACCACCACCTCCACCTCCATTGTTAGATAAGTTCTGCCACTACCGCCATCTCCATTAAAACAGCGGCCAGAATTTCTCCGTTATTATGGTAATTTTATTTTCTTTTTGTTAAAATTAATGCTAGGTTCATACTATTGTTTTTCAGAATTCAGTTGTGGGTTTAAATTAATGCTAGGTTCATACTCCGTTTGTTGCATACTAACCGTTTGATGAAATGCATGAACCAAAATTGTGGGTTATAATCTGATTGAGAAGGCACTTTTTTCAGCATAGAACTAATTTGTATTGATACGGATTTCGTGAATGTTATAATCTGATTATAAGAATCCCAAGTTAAGACTTAAGAGGGAGGAAGTTGTGTGCCTGTATATGCATCTCTGATCACCAATTGCTATCTTAGAGTATAAATCCTATTAGAAAAGTAGCATAAACAACATGTATCAGGGGGCACCAATATCATCTTGAACGAGATTTTTTCTAAAGCTACCTAGGGTTTTGACACATTCTATTGCTAATAAGCACCACCATTTGCAAGCTGTTAATAAAATTCTGATTGCACCACCATTTGACACATTCTGATTGCATAAACTCTGTTAATAACATTCTGATTGCTATTAAGGGTTTTCCTTATATAATACTTAAAGATATAATTTGTATGTATGTATCAGGATTTAAATAACCATAATGAATCTGAAGATGAAGATTACAATGAATTTGATGATGCTAACCTTGAATTAAGTGAAGATGAAGAATCAGAAACTAGAACTAGAGGCGTCACAACTTTAAACAGGTGGAATGGAGTAAGGGATATCGAGTTTAATGATGTAGGGCAGCCTATTGGAACTAACCAATGTCACTTCTCTAACTACTGTGGTGCTTTGACAAAAAGAAGGATTTCCATCGAGAATAGTACTTGGAAGAAAGTTTCAAAAGACGACAAAGATCAACTTTGGTTGATGATCAAGGTATAATATATAAAAAAGTTACTTGTCTTGTTTATGTTGGTCTATATTTTTACTAACATTCTATTTTTTCATTTGAAAACAACAGAAGTTTTGGAGGATTGAAGAGGATACCAATAAAAAAGAAGTGATTAAGCAATGCAATACCTCATGGAAGAGATTTAAAACAAAACTTCGCAAAAAGTACATGGATAAAGGAATAGAACCATTTGCAAAGTACAATTTTATTGAGAGAAAGACTTGGGCAGATTTTGTAGCAAGGGAAAATACAGAAGAAAAAAAGGTACCGTGTTTAAATTCGTACTCAAGTACTATGTTACATTATGATAATTCTGATTTGTTCTTTACATATATGTCAAGAAAATGCGTGAAATAGCAAAAGCAAATGCAATGAAGAAGAAGGATCCACCGCATTTGGGACCAAAGGGGTATCGGGGCATGCAACCGGTATGGGACGAAGAGGAAGACGATGACAAAACAGTAACAAATGTACATAAAATTCGTGACCGGCGTGCAAGGGATTATTTGTTGTCTAGGATGTTACCGGGTCCAGATGGTGTGAGGATTATACCGCCTGAGCTAGACAGTGTTGTAAACAAAGTGGTAAGATTATGTTAAATTATTGTAATATATACATTCCTAACTTTATGTTTAGGTTCTATTGGTGTATCATTACCATAATTATAACATCATTCAACAGCTAGATTTGGATCAAAAGCAAACAGATGGAACTTGGAAAGCAAAACCGGGATTTGATCTTTTATCAACGGTGATAGGACCGGAGCATCATGGTCGTACTAGGGCTGTAGGATACACCACTGGTTGGAGGAAGGGCATACAAGGGTATGCTCAGAATAAAAGGAAGCGAGAGTCAGTAAGCGAGTTGCGAGAAAGATTGGAAGTTATGGCAGCTCGTCAAAAAAAACTGGAGGAACAAGTCGCAGACCTTAGTCAACGGGCAGGGACAAACCAAGGGACATGCTAGAAGATGTACCGAGGAGAAGTAGTTGTGCCTCGGGTACACCAGAACTGGATTGGTTAAACAAACTACAGGTATTTAAGTGTAATTTATTAAGTATACAAACATGTTTCAATTCCAGAAAAGAGCCTAAATTATATTTTACATATTTTGTAGGAGCCAACTCACTGCTATTTATTGCGCCCTTATGGAATGCAAAAGATGCGCATTGCTTTAGGGATGGTGCAACCGCATACGACCGTGCAAGAAGTAGATGGAGTGAAACTAATTGAGGGTTATGTAAGTGTGTTAGTGGACACCGTGCGTCCCGAATATGAAAACTTTGATCTTCCGGTGCCACCACCGACCCATACGAAAATGACTCTGGTTCAAGCTAAGAGTAGTTTTGTTCAATGGCCAAGCAAGGCAATCGAACTCTATAAGGTACGTTTGATAAAATCTGATTATATCACTTAACTAGGTGAATGCCATTGAGGTCCTTAAATCTGATTATAATACTTAAATCTCGTCCTTAAATCTGATTTTCTGAAACCATTATTTGAGTAATCACGAGACTTAAGCCAATATTTAACAACAATCCTGACCCACCCATTTTGTCACTTCTAGGTTATTTCTATGTATAAACGCTAACTTGGCAAGTTTCTGTATGTATACATGTTAATAGCCCCCCATTGAAAAAGCAACAACGTCTAGATCTGGAAATGAAGGAACTTCCTCCAAAACAACACGAACATTAGTGCCGAACAAGAGTGCATCTACTGTAAAAAAAAAAAAAACAGCCAAGAAAGTGACTGATACGAAGAAGTTACATGATACGTACTATTGTAAAGTTCAAAAGAGGCCACATTATGTGAGACAACTCTATGAGTACTGGATGAAACGAGAGAATCCTAATGCGGGGGAAACGTTTACGGTTGATAAAGTGTTCTTTGGCGAAGACCAGAATCCTTATTTTACAATAATGCCCGGGGATATTATGCGATTGATGACAAATGGAATACTTGATATATCAGTTGTCACTTGGTTCTCGATGTAAGTAAATTAACTTTTATAATATAATGTTTGGTGTGACTGTTGTTTTACATTATAAATATATATATATATATATATATATATATATATATATATATATATATTTATTTATTTATTTATTTATTTATTTATTTTCTCATGTATTTAGGACGTGTTATAAAGTTCAAAATCGGTTGAGTAAACCAAAGAGATGTGCATTCTTAAACCCGAATCTTATCTCACAAGACATTTGTACTACGGCATCCGAAGTGGTCATTGATTACATCAAGTCGGCAACCCAAGATCATAGTAAATATTATCTCGCACCTTATTATCAAGGGTACGTACTATATGTTACTATGTTCATGTACTACTACTTTAATGTAAATTGTGTGTAATAGCTAAAAATATGTTTTCTATTTAATAGAGGTCACTGGTCCTTGTTTAGCATTTGCCCTCGTGACAACCGGGGTTACATTTTGGATTCCATTATGAAAGACAAGATTCCATGGAATTACCTATTAACAGATATTGTGGATAAGTAAGTTTTTTTTATCAAATAATTCATTGTCTGTTTGTGCTATATAAAACCTTAACAACATATTGCAATGTTTCTTTTTAGGGCTGTTGGATGTCTCTCTTGGGCTCTGCCTTTGGTAATTAACCTTTACCATACATACATTAAGTTATTTATATGATTAGGGATACATGGGTTAGCTGTTCAGATTTGAAGATTTTGGTTTGGGTTAATTCCAATTGTTTATTCTTCTTTGTTTGTTTTGGGTTACAACTGTTTATTCTTGTTTTGGGGTCGGTCTTTTTTGCAGTCGTAAATGTAGTTTGATTCCACTTGTTTACTGAAATATTGTATCAGCAACAAAAGAGAATTTAGACTGCAGGTTTGGGTTTGGTCAGGCTTTTGACATTTGTATGATGAAAAGTTGGACTGCAGGTTTGGGTCGGGTCGGGCTTTTGACAATGTTAGTTTTATTTGTATGCTGAATGTTTACTTTTAATTATTAACATGTAGTGTCAGCAACAAAAAGGAGAGTGGGAGTGCGGGTACTACATTATGAAATGGATGCATCAATTTATCCTTTTTGAGCAGCACCAGTTTCACGAGAAAGTAAGTGATAGGAAAATATAAGGTGCATTTTGTAAGTTGCACTAAATCTCTATTTGCTAACTAACATTGTCATTTTTGTCTTTCATATAGATTCCTTGGAATAGTACGGAACCATTTAATGCAAATGAGTTGGATAGCATCGTTGGCATTTGGATATCAGAATATATGTCAAAGCGTTGATCAACTATGTTTAGTGGTACTCGTATTGATTAAACATGTAGTTTTTGGGCATTTCATGGGTTGATATTTGAAAGAAACCAGTTACATTGTATATATACGTTTTGGTTTACCCATCGATATTAATACGAGTATTGCTTTTGATTTATATTGTGGATTGTGTATGGTTTATTTAAAATTTGATTGTATAAACAGGTATTTGTATTGTGTAAAAATTGGGACATTAAATATGCAGGAAAAACTATTTAAAAAAAAAAGAAAAGAAACCGGTTATAGATAAAAACAGGTCTCTTTTTTGGAACCTGTTTTTTTTACAAAACCGGTCTCTTTAGTTAGGAATAGGCACCGGTTTTAAAACCGGTCTTCACTTTAGAGACCCCTACTAATAGGAACCGGTTATAAAACCGGTCTCTTTGGCCCACAGAACCGGTTTCTTTGCTTGTAATTTGTAGTAGTGGTTTAATGTTTAAAAATATGATTGCTTTGAAGTTATTAAGGTTAAGATATACCCATCTCATTTAAAATGTCTTGTGTTAATATGTTGAGATGTCGTCTCATTATAAGTGTTGACCTTGGTATTTAATCAATCAGAAAATACTTTAGTGGGTTTTGATTGATGAAAAATATAGTTACTGAATGTTCCTAAAACTGCGTACAAAATCAAAATGTAATTTTAAGAATGAGAGTATATGAATAGAGGAAGTTACTCCTATATTTTTATTTTAACCAACGAAATCTGAGAGTGAACAAATGTCGAAAACATTTGGAATATATACTTGTTGAAACATAGGAATTCGAGAGTGAACAAATGTCGAAAACATTTGGAATATATACTAAATCGTTGAAAGTTGAAGTACAAGTTTGATTAAGGGATAATACATAAATAGGTCACTATGCTTTACGAAAATATTCATCTGAGTTACTAAACTATGAAAATATTCAATCGGGTTATTGTACTTGTAAAAATGTTCAAATATGTTACCAAACTTTAGACATAGTTGCTATAGCCAAGATGACGACGTTTACTAAACTTAAAAATGTTCAATTGGGTCACTATTTATTTAACCGAAATTAAGCAAAATATGTGGGATGACACTAATCAACAAGTACTAGCATTTTGCCCGCGCAATGCAGCGATGACAAAAGATTTTACTCATTCTAGGTCTGTTTAACAACATGTCGTATTTGAGTAAAAAGTAAAACAATAATGCTTTACCAATTTGTAAATTATTTTATATACATTATATTTCAAATGGTTCTACGTACTTCTTGGTGGTAATTCTCGCCACACCTTGAAATTTTACACGGAAATAAATGGGGAAGAGTTGTATTCTCAAGTCTACCCGCCGACTGAATTAATTTATCTTATTAGGTTAGGGTTCAAGTCCGGGTTGACCTGCTATCAAATAATTTTCGGATTTATATTGTGAAAATTTTAACCCGCAAACCTAACTCGACACACATTAATTGCAATCCCTAATTATAATATGAAAGTTAAATAAAATTAAAATAAAACGGGTAAACATAGGAGGTTTTTCTGTCCAATTTACCCGTGGAGGGCGATTATAAATAAAATTAAGATACAAATATCTAATATAGCTATAAAATATTTGCAGTTATGCATTTGACATTGCAAATGGTCAAATCCTTTATATATTATTGATATATTAACTTTTTACTTGGATTCACTTAATTAAATGTTTAAGTGTTGAATAACATATTTAAAGTATATAACAAATTTTAAGTATCTCTTTTTTATAGTCTAAAATTTAGTAACAAATTCGTTATAATTCGTAAATAACATACGATTTTTCATTAATACTTATATTTAAAATAATCTTAACATACATTAATTATTTATCAAATGTAGTATGTCATATAAGTTATGAAAAATAACAAATATTTATGGGGTTACACGTGTAACCGAAAAATCATTATGAGATATTACTTACTTGTATAATAATTTACATTTAATTTAATGAGACTAAAGGGGTAGAATAGTCTTTTGTTATTACTAATCTTAAATTATATATAGGAAACATGCTATCATGTCATCAAAGATCTAATCAACAATTTAATGCAATTGATTAAAATTTAGGATATGATGACAAATTGACATAATAAATATAAATAAATAAATAACATTAAAAAAATCACATCGAAACATCCTTTTCTAATTGACATACAAGACCATAATTTACGAAACTTTATCTATCCATTGAGGCATTGATATCAATATTAACTTTTAAAATTTGATGTAGATATCAATTAGACGTCCATTTTATCTTTTTTTACGTATTTACATATACTCATTATTATATTCAATTCAAAAGTTTGTTAATGCTTTTGTAATTAATTTGCATCATGATCTAAAGAAACACATTATGCATCATAGGGTGAGGTTCAAATGAGACTGCCATTTTATGTGAGACTGTGAGAACCAATCAAAATGCACCATTTCATTTAGGGGTGGGAAGGTATTTTTGTAACACCCCCGAAATTCACTGTTTTGCGGAAGCATAATTTGGGGTGTTACTAATCAAATATCACAGCACAAAGATAAAGTAAACGACATCTATATGCAACGTTTGTAAATTAGTTACATTCCATAGATATATTGTTTGAAAACTTAGTGTTTTCGTATACAAAAATGTAGTTTCCCTAGAGTCCGCGCGTGTAGCGGGAGATTCTATTACATAATCAAAATATACAAAAGATAATGCTAAGAATCTCCGTTAATGCAGTTGTGTTGAAATCATGCGACTCTAGCTAAAAATCCTGGAGTAATCCTACTCCATCCGAGTACCTGAGAAAACATGCTAAAAAGTGTCAACCAAAAGGTTGGTGAATCTCACAGGTTTGTAAGTAATATCAGCTTTGAACACGAGATTTCATCAGTAATGCCCGCAGGCGTAAAATCAGTAATTTCAATCTAGAAATCGTAAACCAGTATTTGCAATCCCGCAAATGTAAGTAAGTAAGTTTATACCGTTGCCATGAGGCTCATAATCGAAGCTTAACCCGTAAGTAATAAGTTTGCTCCCGTGACATGCTCGTAAATGAGCAAGCATCAGTAACGAATAATTAGTCACCCGTTTCTACGTGTAAATCGGTACGTGGCAGCGCTACTGCCCCGGGCGGGGAGGGTCATTTCCCTAATGGATCCATTAACTAGTGTTCGCGCTTAAGTCCATAACTAACGATATATGATGGAGAGACTTCTGTTTGTAAGTAAACTCATGCAATTTCGTTTGGTATAGTAAACAGTTTAGTACTTGTGTTCAAGAAAATCAGTAGCATGTATCTCCCCCAATAAGATAAAACAGTAAAAGTGGGGCCGTAAGACTCACCTGAGTCTTGTAGTAATCAGTTGCAATTAGCAAGTAGTAAGTAAAGCAAGTAGGTTCTCTGAACCCGTAACCTTCAAATGCCTAATCATATGAAGTTATGTAAGTATGCGTCTCACGAGACGTTTCGTTTAGTTGTACACAACTAGTATATCCAGTGTTTGTCCGTATGTTTGTAATTGTTTGTTTGTTGGAAAACATGTTTGGCCCGTTGGTGACGGTTTGTAGCAAAAATTCTAAAATGTTGACTTTGCTACAGTAAATGTGCTACAGTGAATTGTTACAGTAAAATTTGACTTTTTGCTACAGTAACTTTGACTTTTCTATAGTGAAAATCCTTTAAAATTTCCAAGTTTTCTGTTTTCTGCGACATAAGCTGCGACACAAGGATTTGTATGCGACACAAGGGTTGTGTCGCATGAAGGATGCGACACAATAGCTCTGCGACACAGTGGTTGTGTCGCAAAAAGCTTGCGATGCTAATTCAATAGCGACAGAAGGTTGTGTCGTATTAAATACGACATAGTATGCGACATAGAGTGCGACACAATATTGTGTCGCAAAGGTTACGACACTAAATGATTGGTACGACACAAGGTGCGACACAAACGGGTTTATGCGACACAGCATGCGACACAAGGCTTGTGTCGCATGTATGAACACCAGCCCAGAAACTTTCGGGTTTCAAGAATTTTCGACCAAAAACGCAAATCTAACCCATTTTTGAGCTATAAAATCGTGTATTCTTCATGTATTAGGTTATATCTAAGTTGTGTACACATCAAAACATCAAAACATTACACCAAATTGAATAGATCTAAGATTTTAGGAATTTCTTACTTTTGCAAATCGAGCTAAATGGAGGATGAATTGATGAAGACGGTCTTGATATTCTTGCTCCACTCGTGATGGTGATTCCAAATATGTAATTTTCGTGGTCGAGATTTGATGTTGAAAATTTGGTGTGAATTGAGGTTGAGAGAGTTTGTGGTTGTGTGTGTTTAGTTAGAATGAAAATGGAAAGGGAAATTGGGGTGGGGGTTTGGGTTGGTGGCTGATCCAAAAGGAAGGAGGGGGAAAATACTCCCTAAAACACAGTGTTGACTCCGTGTCCTAATCGTTTATTCACTAGTTTTTCATATTTAACCAAACGTTTATATTTTTAAAACGTAACTGGAGTATTTAAGTAAAAATACTTTGAAATTAATAGTAAAACATTTGTCGCAATATTTAAATTATTAAGTCGCGTTTATTACTTTTTGTTGCGTTAGTTAAAATGTCGTCGCGATAATATATAAATAATGCTCGTTCGGTTGTGTATTTTATATAACAAAATACGTTCTCATTATTTAAGTAAATTTCTGTCACCAACGTCCAAATAAACTGTGTCGGACTCCGTCCTGTTAATTCGTACGATTCATCCAAATCGCGTAAGTACACACATATATATATAAATCACCTTATATATATATATACAATTAGAATCTGTAATTAGTCCTATTACATACTAATTACCACTAGTTACAAACAATAAGGCATAATTAATTATCCTAATTATGCAGGTGTTACAATTTTGGTCAAATTACATTTTATTTAATTCTAATTAAAATAATTAATCAAAAAACAGAATTATAACATATCGATATATACATACACGCAGATATATAGATACACCTACGCTACGTACGAACAACAATCGATCGCGCAGGGTTTCTGATAGCCGCAAAAAATCGTAATCGAAGGTAAGAATTATGTTATTTCCATTCGAAACTTCTTCAATTCTACAAACGAACGATCGTGTTTTACGTTACCGCGATTTTATGCGATCGTGTTTTACGCGATTTTAACATCATTAATCTACGATTCGATTGACGAAAACTGGAATAACAGTGTGATTTTCGATGATTCAACATTCAATTTTTTTAAAAAACGGCTATTGATCATCGCGCAGAAAACTCGTAACATGATTATCAAATTCTGTGTTACTAACACATGTGGTAATAGTAGCGTTTCAATACCTGTGAACTGTATGTTTTGTCAGAAGTTGTCAAAAATCCTCAAAAAGGCTTGAATTTTTTTTCTTCCAGATGTTGATTTTTTTAAATTAGTTAACACAGGTGTTACTCAATGAAAATGAAATTGTGGTAACACCTGTGATACTAGTAGCTAATGTCAGTATTCTATCTAAGTCTTATGTTTCATGTGTTAGTTGTCAAAACCAGTCAAACAGAGTTGAATTTTTTTTTCCTTCATCTGGTTGATTTGTAAAAAAATCATTAACACATGTGGTAGTTGATAAATTTGAAACGTATTATGGTGCAGTACGGACGTGATGGCTGTAGTACAAGAATTAAAGAAGCTAGTGACGTCGAACAGCATACAGATGCAAAGGCTACAGGTACTAAGACATGCTATCTAATAAAACATGCTATCTAATGTCAAATTTAACTAACACATGTGTTAGTAACACATGTGTTAACAATATATGTTAATAACACATGTGTGAGTAACATACTTGATAGTGTAAAAAAAACTGACACGGAAACATAACATATGTTACTAACACATGTGTTATTGATTGATTAACACAAGTGTTATTGATTGATTACCACATGTGTTAGTAATTGCTTACCATATATGTTACTAACACATGTGTTAGTAATTCGTTACACATGTATTAGTAATTGATTACCACATGTGCAAGTAGTGGATTACCACATGTGTTACTGTCAACTAACACGTGTGTTACTGTCAACTAACACGTGTGTTACTATTCAATAACACATGTGTTACTGCTTGTAACAGAATCTTACATTTCTCTGAAATCTTTTACAGAATCAATCGGTACACCAAAAACCTTGCTGGTTGTTTCAAATGAGATTGAAACACCGGGTGGGACTACCCTATGGATACCAGAAGTGGCAGAAGATGTAAAGCCACATATCGGGCAAGTTTTTGATGTGCTTGATGATGCTTACGTGTATTATCTAAGATACGCGTTTCAAGGGAGATTTGGTGTGAGAAGCTCTACTCAAAAGAGGCTAAAGAATAAATTGGTGTACGAGAAGTATTATATATGCAACAAGGCTGGATACCCCGAGAGAAATGATGAAGACACGTTGAAAGAACCGGAAAAAAAGGCTGTGGGATTAAGAAACCGGATGTATGTGAAATTCAGTATCCAGATGTGTTAAGGTACAAAGGCTGTGGGAGAGACAAGCGTTTGATGAGCTCAAAGGAAAAAGCAGTAAAAGCTGCAGAAAAGAGGATAAATCAATGTAGAAAGTGTGGAAAAAGAGAAAGAGGCCATAACAGAAGGTCGTACGACAGAAAGAATGCAGAGGCTAAGGAAAAAGCAGAAGCGAAAGAGATGGAGAAAGCGTAAGCAGAGGCGAGGAAGATAGCAGAAGAGCAGGCAAAGGAAAATGCAGAGTGACGGTTTTCATATTAACTAACACATGTGATACATGTTTACTATCACATGTGTTACTAGAAGATATAAATTTGATAACATTTAATGTTGGTTTACTTTTCAATTACATTTTTGATACTGCTTATTGAATACTATCTTTCAATTGATATAATAAAATTCATTTCTTATTATTAGGAAAAAATGTACAATGTTGCTGTTTCTAACACATGATTATGGTTGATAGGGCA